>OZ025251.1:44025856-44343335 GCA_964019135.1 Arenicola marina
TAGTGTTACCACAGTGATCCGTCTGTATAATAGTGTGACCACAGTGATCTGTCTGTATGATAGTGTTACCAGTGATCTGTCTGTATGATAGTGTGACCAGTGATCTGTCTGTATGATAGTTTTACCACAGTGATCTATCTGTGTGATAGTGTTACCATAGTGATCTGTCTGTATGATAGTGTGACCACAGTGATCTGTCTGTATGATAGTGTGACCACGGTGATCTGTCTGTATGATAGTGTTACCAGTGATCTGTCTGTATAATAGTGTGACCACAGTGATCTGTCTGTAGTGTGACCACGGTGATCTGTCTGTATAATAGTGTTACCAGTGATCTGTCTGTGTCAGAGTGTTACCACAGTGATCTGTCTGTATGATAGTGTTACCAGTGATCTGTCTGTATGATAGTGTTACCAGTGATCTGTCTGTGTCAGAGTGTTACCACAGTGATCTGTCTGTATGATAGTGTGACCACAGTGATCTGTCTGTATGATAGTGTGACCACAGTGATCTGTCTGTATGATAGTGTGACCACGGTGATCTGTCTGTATGATAGTGTTACCAGTGATCTGTCTGTATGATAGTGTGACCAGTGATCTGTCTGTATGATAGTTTTACCACAGAGATCTATCTGTCTATATGATAGTGTGACCAGTGATCTGTCTGTATGATAGTGTGACCACAGTGATCTGTCAGTATTATAGTGTGACCACGGTGATCTGTCTATATGATAGTGTGACCAGTGATCTGTCTGTATGATAGTGTGACCACAGTGATCTGTCTGTATGATAGTGCGACCACAGTGATCTTTCTGTATGATAGTGTGACCAGCGATCTGACTGTATGATAGTGTCACCACAGTGATCTGTCTGTATGATAGTGTTACCACAGTGATCTGTCTGAATGATAGTGTTACCAGTGATCTGTCTGTGTCAGAGTGTTACCACAGTGATCTGTCTGTATGGTAGTGTTACCAGTGATCTGTCTGTATGATAGTGTTACCAGTGATCTGTCTGTGTCAGAGTGTTACCACAGTGATCTGTCTGTATGATAGTGTTACCAGTGATCTGTCTGTATGATAGTGTGACCACAGTGATCTGTCTGTATGATAGTGTGACCACAGTGATCTGTCTGTATGATAGTGTGACCACAGTGATCTGTCTGTATGATAGTGTTACCACGGTGATCTGTCTGTATGATAGTGTTACCAGTGATCTGTCTGTATGATAGTGTGACCACAGTGATCTGTCTGTATGATAGTGTTACCAGTGATCTGTCTGTATGATAATGTTACCAGTGATCTGTCTGTATGATAGTGTGAGCACAGTGATCTGTCTGTATGATAGTGTCACACCACAGTGATCTGTCTGTATGATAGTGTGACCACAGTGATCTGTCTGTATGATAGTGTGACCACAGTGATCTGTCTGTATGATAGTGTGACCACAGTGATCTGTCTGTATGATAGTGTTACCACAGTGATCTGTCTGTACCACAGTGATCTGTCTGTGTGATAGTGTTGCCACAGTGATCTGTCTGTATGATAGTGTTACCACAGTGATCTGTCTGTATGATAGTGTGACCAGTGATCTGTCTGTATGATAGTGTTACCACAGTGATCTGTCTGTATGATAGTGTCACCACAGTGATCTGTCTGTGTGATAGTGTTACCACAGTGATCTGTCTGTATGATAGTGTCACCACAGTGATCTGTCTGTATGATAGTGTTACCACAGTGATCTGTCTGTATGATAGTGTTACCAGTGATCTGTCTGTATGATAGTGTCACCACAGTGACCTGTCTGTATGATAGTGTGCCCACAGTGATCTGTCTGTATGATAGTGTGACCACAGTGATCTGTCTGTATGATAGTGTCACCACAGTGATCTGTCTGTATGATAGTGTTACCACAGTGATCTGTCTGTATGATAGTGTCACCACGGTGATCTGTCTGTATGATAGTGTTACCAGTGATCTGTCTGTATGATAGTGTCACCACAGTGACCTGTCTGTATGATAGTGTGCCCACAGTGATCTGTCTGTATGATAGTGTGACCACAGTGATATGTCTGTATGATAGTGTCACCACAGTGATCTGTCTGTATGATAGTGTTACCACAGTGATCTGTCTGTATGATAGTGTCACCACGGTGATCTGTCTGTATGATAGTGTTACCAGTGATCTGTCTGTATGATAGTGTCACCACAGTGACCTGTCTGTATGATAGTGTGCCCACAGTGATCTGTCTGTATGATAGTGTGACCACAGTGATCTGTCTGTATGATAGTGTCACCACAGTGACCTGTCTGTATGATAGTGTGCCCACAGTGATCTGTCTGTATGATAGTGTGACCACAGTGATCTGTCTGCATGATAGCGTTACCACAGTGATCTGTCTATATGATAGTGTTACCAGCGATCTGTCTGTATGGTATTGTGACTACAGTGATCTATCTGTGTGATAGTGTTACCGTAATGGTTCGTCTTCGTGGTGACACTCGCTGTGATGATGGTAGAGGAGAAACTGGTCCAATGCTTCGCTTTCCACCCTCTAAACGTTGGATGGGAGTGATGTAGAAGGATAACGATAAGATTCTTAAACGCCTCACGACCCGACATTATTGTAACCAAACCAATCTCTGTAAATCATGACTCTTTAAATGTCCAGTCAACGCCCTATGAGCCTACGGTATGAGCCAAGTCTAAAGAACGCTCTCTAGCGGAGATGGCCATCAAGCGGCCATTGTGAGAGTAACAACATCCGGGTTATTAATAACGGCGAGGTTTGCGCCCGTGTGGTGTGTCTGGCAGTTTGATGGCTCTGCTTGCTGATAACTATATGCATTGAGCCCGTAACGACCCCGTCCACTTTTGTCCTCGGCGTCACTCAGTAGAAGGCGTAAATCACTCTTGATTGAGAGATACAAAACCGCCACCGGTTTCTCTTTGCCCCCTTGCGTAAATGCGAGTGCGTGGCATCAAAAGTTGATAGAATGGCTATGATATATCGTAAATCCCAACGTTGGCTTTGATCCCGAGTCTTTATGAAGTGACTGGTGAAAAGTCATTTACTTCATGGTAAAGGTTTTTGATATTGATCAAAATGCTTCATCTGCATAGAAATGAATTCCGAAATCAGCAATACAACTTGTGCGGGCTTGTCATGGCGTTGGGGCGTATGCAGTAAATATGGTAATATGTTTCCTTTCGTAGGCCGTTAAAAGTCTTGTTGTGGTGGCCGGTGGCTGAGGTATTTTTTTCAATAACCAACCTATATTTTGTCATAAAGGTAGGTATGTGGGTTTTTATTGTTGCCATTGGATGGTGAGACCTGGATTGTGGTGAGTTATAAGCTGCGATGTCGCGCGCACTACCAGAGCGGCACCAGGCTCACTTCATTGAGGACGGAGATTGCTGCTGGGGTGTTTAGATAGGTTGTCCGTAGTGAAGGCAATACAGGCCGTTAAATATACTATGTGAGCTTGCCATTTGTCAGATGGCATGCACTGTAGAACTCTCCGCTCCAATAATCGCCACGTTTCTCGATGCCTTCGCAAGCAGGGGAAGCGCCTTGGGCTCCATATGATCACACATGCGGCACGTGGAGACTGCGCACGCGGCGACGGCCCACGTGCTCATGGCGCACGTGGCGACGGCTCACGTGGTCATGCGGTGTGGGCGCATGTAGAGAAGGCGCACGTGGCGAAATAAATTAATAGCTCGAGTGACTGTGGCCACGCTACGTTAGGGAAGCGTGGCGCCTCGCGGTACTGAGGGCGTTTCCCTCCCACCCTTCCACCGATATCTTGATCTCTACTGCGAGGGGTGAGAGGGGTGAGAGGGGTGGGGTGAGACGGGTGAGAGGGGTGAGAGGGGTAAGAGGGGTGAGAGTTGGTGGTAGGGGTGGCAATGCATGGCGATGTCTAGGGTTGAACTTGTTGTCCAGGGTTGACTTGGAGCGTGTTTGTGATCTTCGTTACTGGTTCAATATCCTAACAGATATGTTACTTCATGTGAATGATCTAAGTTTGAGATTGAGATAAGTACCAAACATGCTTCCTTCTTCGTGATGTTAGTCTCCCATTGTGTAATGTTAGTAAAAGCAGAACATTCAAATGGTATAAAGTTAGGATTTTTCTCTAGGAATTGTGTTAAAATATTTAACACGCTATATTTATGATTTATGTATTACACAGGTAACGTGCATTTGAATTTGTTTCGGGTATGGCCCTACATTTTTACAATTTTTACTTTATATATATTTAGGATAGCGTATAATTATATGTATATATGTAGTTCTATGGCTGGTTGTGTTTTACTTATCACTTTATTGAAATATGTAAACGTTTTTTTTTAATTGATCACGTTAGATCTCAGCAGAATGAGGTGCCTTTCATTGTTGGTTTATGTCATGGGACATAACATAGACGCTACCTGTATCCCTGTTTTGGCTACGTAATCTGCCGTGCTATTACAGAAGGCCATGGTTTGTGCTGTTCCAGATTGTGATCCCGATACGTCTGGACTCGGAAACCTGGGTGACCTCCATCGAACAGAGCATGCTCCTACTCCTCATCGTCGGGCGCTGGTTGCTGCCCAAGGGCAAGATCACGCGAGACCAGCTCTCGCAGCTGCTGTTTGTTTACATCGGCATGGCCTCGGACATCATGGAGCTGTACATCCTGTTCACGGAGCAGGACGTCTTGTTGGATCGCGGGCTGACCTACGCCATCCTAGGGGTGTGGTCGCTCAGCCTGCTCCAGTTCACGCTCGTCCTCACGGCCACCAAGGCGCGCAAGCCTCGCATGGCCACCAACCACAGCTTCCGGTCCCAGAGCGGCAGGACGCACCACCGCCGGGACCCGCATGACGGCGACAGCGAGCGCGGCGGGAGCAGCTGCTGCAAGGACGGGGGATGCTGTGCCGGCGGCGGCGGCGGCGGCTGCGGCGCGGGATGCTGGGAGTCCGAAGTCTGGAGCATCCTCATCATGGTGTTCTTCCAGGACGGCCCCTTCCTGGCCGTCCGGCTCTACACCCTAGTCAAGTACCAGATCCTGACCTACAACATCCTGTTCTTCGCCTCCAAGAACGTGCTCGTCATTCTGCTCCAGTTCTACCGTCTCATCGTCATAGCGACCACTAAGTCTGAGCCGGCGGAAGAGGGTGAAAATGGCGTTGGGTACGACCCCGTCAGCTACAAGAGTCCTGATTCCTCCCCCTACCGGTCGTCCTCCGAGGGGACACCGAGACTCCAGCTCAAGGTGGGTTCCGAGAAGGCTACAGAGGCTTAGGACAACGGACGACCCCAGTTCTGAGGGTCAGACAGCAGAATTCTTTCGCTTCTCCTATGTGACCTATTTATATTGCCGTCGCGCGATAGCCTGATATCTATTGCTTGTGTCACTTACCCATTCCCTCTTCTATTGTCAGTTTTGTCAGTTTTCTATTGCCGTCTTCAGCACGTTGCCACCGCGCTACCAGAGGGCTTGGTCGTGGGTGAAGAGTGGTTTAGTGACCAAAAACGTTCGCGGCGGTCGACCGTGCACTTCAACTCAACCCAGATGAGCCTTGTGGTAGCCTTACTCTATCATAACGCGCCCACCGTTCACCAGATGAGCCTGGTGGTAGCCTCACTCTATCATAACTCACCATTCACCAGATGAACCTGGTGGTAGCCGGAGTCATCATGACGCACCCACCGTTCACCACGCATGAAGACTATTTCTGAGACTTCTTCGGCACGTCATGTCACTTCTTATTTGCAATTACCAACTTACATCATGAGCGTCTAGGTTTTTAGAAAGCTATTTTGAGGCACACAATTAAATGCATTTGTTTTTCCCGCACAACGAACACTGGGGCAACGGCAACTTACGGATACTCTCGAGTGAGATAGTTCTGCTGGCCGTAGATAATATATATATAAGATGATCCACGATAATTGCCATGCTTCAGACACCATTGATCAACGATTTTTCTGTTTGATGTTATTGTCGGCGTTAACATGTCGTGTTTGTGCGTAAGCCAAACAGGTGGGCAGTGTGCGTTCTTGTGTCCTTATGTTCCTCATTGAAATTGAACTGGAATACTCAGTGTAATTTTATCATAATGCTCTTCATTAACGATGAACTGGAATTCGCAATGCACCTGTACCATAATGCTTCTATATTAAAGATGTGATGGAATTCGCAATGCACCTGTACCTTAATGCTTCCTCATTAAAGGTGTGCTGGAATTGGCAATGCACCTGTACCATAATGCTTCCTAATTAAAGGTGTCTTGGAATTCGCAATATATTTGTATCATAATGTCCGGAACCGCTTGAGGTCGAAGGCGCGGCCAAAATAAAGTTATTCACAGTCGCTTGGTTGGTTTGATTGAGTCGCGCGCTTTAAGGTTGGTCTGTCTGTATCGCAGCAGCGTTACATGATAACATGACGGGATAAATATAGAGACGGAGACGCGAAAACACTATTTATATAATGACCGCGCGATTACAAATAAACTCACGGACTCCCCCACCACCCTACCCCACCCTGTTCACGGGTGTGGCGAGGTGAGTGGTAGAGCCGGCAGCCCTTCCACCGTCACGCTCGCTGATTGCTTTCCACGTAACCAGCCGTACCTATAAAGTAAGAGATGCGGGTTGCTGCGGCTCCAGTTACGCCACTGGGCTAGATAGACCCTAAATGCCACGCATTGCTGGCAGCCTCCGCGCATCTTGAGCCCCACTAGTTTTTGACCTGTAATTAATCTCCATGTCGCCCGTCGCCGTTCAATGGTAGCCATCGGGTGAGGGTGACTGCGACTATATGGGGGCTGCCTCCTCGGCGTCCCGAGGCAGTGAGTGAGTCAGTCGGTCAGTGGCCCGACGCTCTCACGTCCGTCCTAGCGACGGTGGCGCCACCGCGACCCAGACGTCAAAGGCGGAAGTTACCGAGGCGGCTTCTCACATCCCATTGGCGGCTTCTCTGTTCCGTCACACAAAGGAATCTTGCGTGATATATATGTATACACTTACATGAGGAGACTCATGAGTGGCTCAGGAGTGGAGCCTTGGGGTCAACAGCGCCCTCGTGCAGACAAACTGGCACAGCCATCCACGGTACGTGGGGAATTGATGGACAAGAGCAGCTTCTGACATAATTCAAACTGTTCTTCGATGTCCCCTTTCTCATCTATATATCAGCCGATAAAACGGAATAATTGAGCGACAAATA
Source organism: Arenicola marina (assembly GCA_964019135.1). Classification (NCBI taxonomy): domain Eukaryota; kingdom Metazoa; phylum Annelida; class Polychaeta; family Arenicolidae; genus Arenicola; species Arenicola marina. The sequence continues at coordinate 44,033,079 of OZ025251.1, forward strand.
ACGGTGGTTCTCCGTGTTTCCCGGAATCATCTGCAAAATTTGTTTGCGGATGCGAGGAAGCCAACAGAAATCACTCCCGAGATTGAATTGAAGGCCGTCCGCTCGGTCGGTGATACGGAATAACGACACCGCGTCATTGCCGGCAAGTGACTCTCCTGAGACTCCTGGTAGTGTTTCGCGGCCAGGTCTGCTGTGTATTATCGCTCAGTGTGTATACAGACTCTCCACGCTCGCCATTCGGCGTGGACGCCCGTTAATCAATATGGCGAACGCCGTCTGCTCCGTGCTGAAAGCACTTCTCACTCGCCTCCTGTTCTTCGTCCACTGCGTCCTGGCCATCTGGAGAGTGGTGGACGTCTACAAGGATCCTCGGTTCTGGATCATCTCCGCGGCGCTGGGTTTCCTGCTTGTGGAGACTATCGTCACGCTCGCCAAGAAAAAAGGCGAGGAATGGAAGTGGTAAGTTTCCCTAAAGCTTTATTTCTTTACCCCAAACGTGTTATCGTTTTGTGGATGCAATACAGGCCAAGAAATAATGTTTTTTTTTATCTATTGATTAATCGGGTATATCCGACATAATAACGTTGGTGGCCGGGTTTGCTAAAATCTCAAACCAAATATATCGCATTTTCTAAAGTTAATAATTTTGTCACCGTGAAGATAATTCCGGCTGTAACAATGGAATAAGTTAAACATGAAAGAGATCCAAACCTCTCCATTAAATACAGAGGATAAAAATTGACCAAGACACATGGCGACAATATCTAAATTGCGGCGCAATAGACCGATCCAGGCTGTTAATCATTCCTTGGCGTCACTGTTGCTTTTATCCAATCATGTGGTGAAAAAAGTCTTCCACGTGCGTTATGTCACAGCAGCATGTCACTTTTTTTGTCAGTTTCAGAGATGAGTACTGCTCACTTGTACATACCGTCAGCTATGATGGTCAATTTCATACTCACGGAAAAAGGACTCAAGCGTGGGCGGGGCTTAGTGTCAGAGTGTGGATCTGTCTAGTACCGCGAATGGCTTCACTATATAATGCACGTCCCTTTGACGTACGATCTAGAAGATCAGGGGCCGTATTCATAATCCCCTCGTAAGTTACGCACGAAAAGTGCGTTTTCATCTTAGCCTCATCCGCTTGTTATGGTGGCGCTCATGACCAAGAAATCGTCTTCAATATAATTTTGTGTGCTTTCATCATTCAGAAAATCCACTCTTTGAGTGACTACATACGTATGTTGAACACGATAATCGCTCGACAAATCTTCCACTTAGCGCTAAGTCTAGGCTAAGTCATAATCAGTGGTGATTATGAATACGGCCCCAGGTCTGCCTCCACCACAGTTCTTTCTTTATGTGTAAGAACACACCATCCGTAGTGTACACGTCACGGTACACCATCCCTCCCTGATGGGATTCGAACCGGTCCCCTCCATGATGAGCTTTGAACCCCACTAACTACTCCCAACCTGCAAGGAGGGACGCTATCTGTTGAACGGTCACGTGATAGTGCCATACATATATAATGGTCCTTGGATAGTCTGGCACCGTTTGTAAAGCGACCCGTGAAATCCCGTAGAGATAGCTCCCTCCGTTTGGATCCTGTCATAACAAGAACCTGACGCCCTGTAACATTTTGTTAACCTCACTTTGCTGCAGCAGTAGTTTTTGTCCCTTCCATGCCTTGCTTTTCCCAAATATTCATGCATGTATGTATGCATGTGATGGGGAGGGGCTCGCTTATTGTGCACATCGATTTGTACATCATGACGTGTACACCGTGACGTGTACATCGTAACGTGTACACCGTAACGTGTACATCGTGACGTGTACATCGTGACGTGTTCACCGTGACGTGTACACCGTGACGTGTACACCGCGACGTGTACATCATGACGTGTACACCGTGACGTGTACATCGTAACGTGTACACCGTGACTTGTACACCGTGACGTGTTCACCGTGACGTGTACACCGTGACGTGTACATCGTGACGTGTACACCGTGACGTGTACACCGTGACGTGTACACCGCGACGTGTACATCGTGACGTGTACACCGTGACGTGTACACCGTGACGTGTACACCGTGACGTGTACACCGTGACGTGTACACCGTGACGTGTACACCGTGACGTGTACACCGTGACGTGTACACCGATCTTTTCTGATCACCTCCTGAAAAAACCTGCACAGCGGAGCGGTTGGTTGGTTGGTTCTTCAGGACGCAATAACCACTTTTGGTCATATCGCGTCAATGGGAAAAGGAAGGGAGAGTGGAGCCATATCTTCGGGGGTAACCCCCTACTCTTTACGAAGAAAGACATGGGATGTTTATCCTGCGACCACACAGACATGGCCACAGCAGGGCTCGAACCACCGATCCACGTACCGCTGGGCTCTCATGTGACCAGAGCACTCAAGGTGAGCGCTCTAGCCCACTGAGCTATCGCGGGCCCCACAGGGGAGCGGTATGGGGGGGGGGGGGGGAGGCGTCCAACACATTATGGGTGAAAATTCCCGTGCTTAGAAGAAAATCTGGCATACTTATCGGTCACAAACGACGGTGGAGGAGACCGACCCCGCACTGACTGAATCCCCCAGTGCTTTTTGGGATGGCGGCTTGGATTGGTATCTTGAGGGTTGTGCTGAAGTGGTGCTGTGAAGGCCTTGGACCGTTGAGGGGTGGTCCAGAGAAACGATGGACCCGGCGTGGTGTAACGGAAAGCTCAGCAATCTGAAGCTCCACTTGGTGGTCGGAGGTCTACGGTCAACCAGTGCCGCTTATCATGGGCGTTTACGGTCCGGGGTGTGTGTACTGACCGTACTGTGTATAAGTTCTGACCAAAAGGGCTTTTTGAAGGACAGATTTATCGGTGAAAACTTAATTCAGGATAAAAAATCGGGTATGATTCTTTTGATAGATTTTGAAAAGGCATTCGACACTTTAAGTTTGAGATATATACGTCGTGCTCTGAAATGTTATGACTTTGGTGAGTCGTTTTTGAAATGGTTCGACATTGTATATGGAGACCCAGTTAGTTGCGTAATTAATAATGGACATTTTTCTCAGTCTTTTCCACTTGGTAGGGGTTGTCGCCAGGGAGATCCTTTATCGCCATATTTGTTATGACGAAAATTCGTCATATGTCAGTTGGTCGTGTTTGTGATGACGAAAATTTTCAATTTTCGTCATATATCGGTCGGTCGTGTTTGTTATGACGAAAATTTTCAATTTAGATATTTTTTAGATAACACTGTAGGCCTATAACATCGGAAAACTGTGCACTCAGTCATAGGCATAAACATGACGTTGCAAAATCGTCAATTCCTAACACAGTAAAAAAACATTGTTATTGTTTTGTTTTTCAATTTAATGGGACAGGTAAATTCCTGCGAGTGTGGGTCACTGAGACTGTCTGCGTGAGTGCATGAGCCGCACTGAGACCGAGTGGGTGCATGAGCCGCACTGAGACTGAGTGAGTGCACGAGCCTTGTGTCAGTGTGTGCAGTGCGGTGTGACCAGTCACGGTGACAAGACTCTAAAAAAAATCTCAATCTATAACGGCTCCGTTTTGCATTATGTAATGGTGTCACGCTCAAACTTGCTCTACAGGATGTACGCCTGAAGGGGCCGCAGAGAGGTGTCTTGTGAGACCTGCATGGAGCACTGCTAGTGAAGCTACATGTATTGCTTTTAAATATAGGTTATACATAATAAAGAGGCTTTTACCTGTGTTTTTTCTATAATGCAGGGTCTAACTTTATAAGACTGCTAAGGAAAAAAATGGGCAACAAAAAACTCTTACATAAATATTAGCTGTATATGATGTAGACCTAAATGTAAAATTGTTGTATGAGCAGGTTTGAGCTTAGAAGAATATTTAAAAATACATACCGTAGTTGTTCGAGTAAACGCCCGGGCGGTTATTTTTTTCGAGCATACAATTCCCCGGGCGCTTATTCAAACGGGCGCTTATTCGAACCCGGGCGCTTAATAATTTTTTGTGACGATTTTGACAAGAATTTTTTTTTTTTGTGAATGCGTTTATTGACTATGTAACATGACATCATCGGAGGCGAAACTCGGCAAGAGGAATGTTATCGTCATCTTCATCCTCAACTGGTGAACTCTGTTTGTTAAGTGCAATTTAAACAAATGTGTCCAAGCGAACAACTGCGTCTTTTATGTTACGGTAAATGTGTGCAATCATGAGAAGCTGCGCCACTTTTACCCGCCCCCTACTACCCCCCACCTAACACCTTCAGTGCAACAGATTGTTTCCTTTATCTGAACACGATTATCTGTGAGGAAGCCATTTAATTGAACAAGCATAGGCCGCGACACTTTTACGCACCCCTACCCCATCCCACATAACACCTTCGTCCACAACACAATCACTATTGCGAAGTCCACCCCTACCTATAGAAATCCGTAGAAGGATATTACAAAGACAAGCAAGCGAAAACAGTTTCTTTCATATTAACTCATCCGCGATGTTAGGAAGCCAGCACAAGGGGGCTATCAGCCCTGTCTCAGTTTTAATATAATCTTATATCAAATACTATAGCTGTAATTGTATAATACCTCGCATTGCAAAGAACGTAATGCATTATTCAAGTCCGGGCGCTTATTCAAGCCCGGGCGCTTATTTATTTTGTGTGTCTCATTGACCGGGCGCTTATTCAAACGGGCGCTTATTCAAACAGGGGCGCTTAATCGAGCAACTACGGTATTAGCTGTATATGAGCAGCTTTCGAAGTATAAACTACTTCAGCGGATGCAGGTAAAATTTAACAGCGGCAGTGACAATAGATACATTTACACATTTACTCTAGCTCAGTATAGACCTATGCAGCCCAAGAACCAGACACATCTGAGACAGTCTCAGACAGTTGTTTTTACAACAGTCTCAGACATAAGCCCATCTTCTACACATGCCGCAGGAGTCCACTCACCTTTCCGCAATAAATTTCAAACTTCGCGCATGCGCACTACAATTTGGAACCGATATATCCGCTATGCGGCAGTGCAATCTTCCTCCTGGTGGGGGGGGGGGGGGGTCCGCGGTAAAGCCTCCCCCCTCCCTTTTCACCGCCAAAATACGCTTAGCAACAACAAATCATTCCCCCACCCTGCCCCCCAAAAATATACTTTTTTCAAAGACTATTTCTATCTTGACAAAATTAAACTATATATATGGTTTTCCATTTTCATCTAACCTCATATATTATCTGAATGCGCACATGCAACGACAGATTTCTACCCTGAAAATTAAAATATAACTGCATTACCCTAAAAGTGTTTTCACACTCTAATATCAACAACACCCATTTTCAGTCATTTGGGGGATTCTTACAGCTTGAACATACGAAAAAACGAAAACCTACATAACATATAGGGGTCCGTTGCAAATAGCCACTCTCTCTACTACAATAATTGTCAACAACATTGGCACAAAATATATTTAATATAGCCATAATTAAAGAGCAAAGACGCTATCTCCCCACCTCACATCAAATTTGGGCGGGAAAATCAATTTCTTGATTTTAGGTCTTTTCTCTACATTGTTGGGTTACAAACCATAGACAGTTACATAGTACGTCTTCTGAGGTTTTCGTTGATGTATGTACTTACTCAGGCGATGCTTATCTCGTATCGAACGGATCGAAAAACATTTTACGATTTAAAAAATGTATATTTTTCACTTCCCAAGGTCAAATCTTGTCCCATTCCAATCGATAATGTTCTAATCGGTATTGATTAATGTACGGTAATCAATTCGACATAGTTTTCAATCTAACCCTGTGACAAATAGACCGTTAATAGTGGCCAACGGACACAATTAACAGGCTAGGGGTGTTCAAATCTTTGAACATGGTGCAATATCTATATTACTTTTCGGTATATAGTCGAAATCGTTTAACATGGGATCCTATGGGGAAAAATGAACTTGAGTAAATATGACCTGCTTCCGCTTAAACTATTTCAGTCTCGTTCGCCACACAGTGAGGTACTATCATCGAAAAGCAAGTTGCAAGATAAACACGGTGATCACAAAACTAGTTTTCGTTTCCATGGCCCACTGGCCTAATGATAAACATACAGATTCTTGCCATTTAAAGAACAAATCGTCAAAAATCAGATAACAATGCTAAAGTTGCAATCTTGCAAAATTGCAAAATTGCAACTAGTTGCCAATAAGCATCTTCAGATCACTTAGTCTTTTAATTAGGCGGAGGTTGTCTAGTTATGGCGCTAGAGCGCTCCGAAGTGGGACGACACCTTCGCGGGGTCGCCAATGATGAGTGAATGGAGATCGTGTCCATCTTGAAAAAATCGTCAAAAATCGGCAAAAAATCATAAAAATACACGAGTAGCGTCATTGTGTGGGGAAAGTGGTTCCTCGTATAGCTGCAAAGTAAAAACGATACGTTCCTATCTTACTCCCGGTTCCAGGGCCGACGGCATTTCTCTATGGGACTTTTGTGGCATTTCGACGTTCAAAGGGCCATAATTCGGTTAATAATTGAGCTGGGGAGCCCAGATTTGGCATGAAGCGAGAGACAGATGGCGGGTTGACCAGCGAAAATCGCGATAAAATTGCTCTAGGACGCTTAGTTTGGCCGCTAGAGCGCTCGCAAGAGTTGCACCCCCTTCGCTGAGGCTCCCATTATGAGTGAACGGCGATATCGACCGGCACTCCTTACTCGTCGATGGCCGACGTTCGCCTAATAGCGACGCTAGAGAGTCGGGACTGGTCGCAAAAGACACGCTCTTTGACCCAAAGTCGATTTTCGTCATCATCAGTGTCCTCACTGACTTCTTGTTTGTCTGTTTCTATATATATATATGTATGTCTGTTTCATGCAAAAACGGGAAGTCTTCTTATGGCCTAACAATTGCATGCATCGGTTCGCAGTCTTCAGTACCTAATAGCTACACAATAGAGCTACAACATATTTGTCACGCAGATAAGGTCAAAGGTCAAGATCACAGCGATTTTTTGAACAAATAACTGAAAACCCTTATATCTCCGTAAATATTGAAGCTAAAGATCTCTGGTTTGTTTTAAAATGTGCTACCCTCCAATGCGCAGTTTTCGTGTATTGTTCACTTTTTGATGTGTAACACTCATTTTCGAGCAAAATGAGGTCATAGGTTTTGCGCAAAATGCCGTAAATGACCTCTGTAAGTTTTTACGTGTTTTGACACCATTAGCATAAAGCTATCGCTATGTGGTTCTAATATGTCATAAAAATATGAATTGAGATGACTTGTGTGGAATCTTAGAGTTTTCTGATGCGTCAAGTGACGTCACAATGACGTTAATTTTGGTACTTACAAAAAATTGTCAAAAACCGGCAAAAAATTATATAAATGCTCGACTGGCGTCATATTGTAGAAAAAGTCATTCCTCGTATAGCTGCAAACTAAAAACAATACGTTCCTATCTTACTTTCGGTTCCAGGGCCGACGGCATTTCTCAATAGGACATCCCATGTTAAAGCGCTGTATCTTTAGGCTGGGAAAAATGTTTTGTCGTGTACTTCACGAGTGCCTCCGTCGAGCAACACCGCGATTTTTTCCTTAGTTAAACATGAGACATAGTAGCCATAGTGCTTACTATATGCAATTGGAGCAGAAAGTGACGTCACAGGATTTTTTGAAAATTTGGCCAATGGTGAAAGATACGGTTTTTTGGCGCTAGCTGAGGCTCTCACGGGCGTCCTACTCAAGCCATCACTAAATGCTTGCAGCTGTGGATGGATAATACTACGCTAAGTGAAAATCTGTGAACATGGTGCCATAGCCATATTACTTTTCGGTATATAGTCAAAATCGTTTAACATGGGATCCTATGAGGAAAAATGTACTTGAGTGAAAATGACCTACTTCCGCTCAAGCCATTTCAGTCTCCTTCGCCACACAATGAGGTAATGTTACCTTACAGCAAGTTATAAGAAAAACACGGCGATCTTAATAATACTTTTTGTTTCCATGGCAGAGCCTGCGGTGCGCACGTTGTCGAATGATTGCGCCATTTGGCTCAAATTCCCCGTTATACGCGCCGTTTAGCCCGAATTGCCCCGTATGCGCGCTGTTTATCCAAAATTGGCCCCTATGTGCGCTGTTCAGGTCAAATCGCCCGTTATATTTGCTATTTAGCATAAATTACGCGTTACGTGCGCTTTTTAACCGACAATTACCTGCTACATGCGCAATTTAGCCCAAATGGCCAGTTATGTGGGATATTTACCTCAAATTGCCCGCTGAAAGCTCTACGTAGGTCACAAAATCTTTATTTTGCCAACAAAAAGCTTTATTTTGCGAACAAAAGGCTTCATTTTGCCAATATCCAGATTGACCCGTCAGATCCAGATTTGACCTCTCAGATTCAGATTGACCTCTCAGATCCAGATTTGACCTCTCAGATCCAGATTGACCCATCAGATCAAGATTTGATCTCTCAGATCCAGATTTGACCTCTCAGATCCAGATTTGACCTCTCAGATCCAGATTGACCATTTAGATCTAGAGTGATTCCTCAAATCCGGATTTGATCTCTCGGACCGGGCAGCTGTGCTCCTGTCACCAGCGGCAACTTCCTGGACCTGTCCTAACCTTCCTGGATGCTTGTCTGCGGCCACCTTGCATCCACCCCACCGACAAACCTACGTTATCATGCACGAGTGTTAGAAAACAGTCGCCGAGTAGCAGGAGACCTGCTTCAAGGGACATTAAACTACTGTCATGCTGTAATGTAATCGGTACAGTAATGTCAAGAATGCACTGTTACGGCGAGCTGAGAAATTGAGACTCAGCGAGTGCAGTGAAACAAAATTCCTTTTCTGTTGGTGGTCACGACATCGACAATCAGAGTAAATGCCCCGGTAAGGGGGGGGGGGGGGCGGGGGGTAGGAACCCCCAAAAAAATCGATTGCACTGCACTAATGGACGTGAGCCCTATTTGAAACAACGATTCCCTTCAAACTTACTCATAGAGCAATATCTTCCCTCCGAAACTTAAACAATATTTAAAATAATTTAAAATACACATATTTGTATACAATAATAGGGCATGTTCTAAAGCCACCTTTTTATGCCAAACTGTTGCCTCTCCCGTGAGAAAGTCATCAAAATAATGCCATCACTGCCGGTTGTTTGCCTCCTTTCGCATGATGACAAATCTAATTCGTACGGACTTGACACTCTCATAGTCACCACCTAATGCTTGGGTTGGGAGCGGTGGGGGGGGGGGGGGGGTGGGCGAGTAGTCTGATGGATAACCACCTCTACCATCTGGATGACTGGGGCATACGACACCACTGGAGGTCATCCTAAGCCCGGGGCCAGAGGACAACTCGCACGGTCAGCCGTCAACGTGGAAGTCATCAGGATCCGTGTGCCCCGAAGGGGATGCGCGCGCGGTGGAGGTGGCGTTCGTCCTCGACTCGTGACGGGTGACCTTCGCTTGATTGATGTCTCGAGTGGACTGCCATCTAGGCCGTCGCCAATTACCGACGGTTTAAAACCTCGGATGGCATCCACGGCGGTAAACTCCGCTCGTAGCAGGCAACACGTTAATATTGAGAGAGCGTCTTAAAGCATCTCGGTTGTGGTCTATCTGAACATTGTTCGTCCACAACTGTGTATCAATTCTGCTTGGAAGTGAGAAGCCCATTCTAAACCTGAAAGGTCGTATCGCGTCAGTGGGGAGGATCAAGGGATAAGCGGGGGAGAGGGGAGCGCGGGGGAGGATCAGGGGGAGAGCGGGGGAGGATCAAGGGGAGAGCGGGGAGGATCAAGGGGAGAGCGGGGGAGGATCAAGGGGAGAGCGGAGGAGGATCAAGGGGAGAGCGGAGGAGGATCAAGGGGAGAGCGGGGGAGGATCAAGGGGAGAGCGGGGGAGGATCAAGGGGAGAGCGGGGGAGGATCAAGGGGAGAGCGGGGAGGATCAAGGGGAGAGCGGGGGAGGATCAAGGGGAGAGCCGAGGAGGATCAAGGGGAGAGCGGGGGAGGATCAAGGGGAGAGCGGGGAAGGCTCAAGGGGAGAGCGGGGGAGAATTAGGGGAGAGCGGAGCGATGTCTCCGGGGACAAACATATATAAAAAACAAATTAATAAGCTGCCTATGACAACCGTCTTAGGTGACCTAAATGACAACTTCCTCTATTCTCTTCAGCAATAAAACACTGCGCAACAGGGGCTACAAACTGGTCTGTGGAAAAGATAGCCGGTCATGCCGACCCCTGTCGCAAGGTACACTGAAGGGGCTTTGGTTATCGGTGTAACATTATCCCTCAACTAGTCATCGATGCGGTTACTCCATCACGGTTCAACTAAATATATGCACTATTAGTTAGGAAAATATGAACTAATATTATGGTCTGTCGATGCCACTGACGGGCCTGTCGAGGCCATGAAAGGCTACCTGTAGATACACATCACGTAACATGTCAAGCGAGGATTGCATGGGTTGATAAGATTCTTTAGTGGCGCATTAATGTCGAACGTCCCCTGAATGTTATCTCTCGGCGAGCTATTTGGTAACACGGCTCGGAGCAGCTCCGTTACACTTGGCTGAGAGATGTACAGATACAACCCCCGACCCATCCAGGAGCACAGCACAGCCACTGTCTGGAGCAGAAGCAGTCATGGATGCATACCTTTGCCGCAACACCACGCGCTGACACAGGCGTCGCAGTAGATATGCATCCTATATACCCAGGCCCGTCGATAGCGAAATGAAAGTTGTGAGGATAGACGCAGATGACACGCCCAATCTCTTGGCGGCCATTTTGTATTGCGCAACAAAAACTGTATAATACACTCCTCAAAAAAAGGGAAAATAAGGCACGGAAACCATTGTTGCGTATCCCAGGCGTGGCTCTATTTCTAGGACCGGTCTCCATGGGCGGTGTTCATACATCACACATAACTTACACATGATATATGGTTGGCAAATTCTACTGTAACTGGCGTGGCGATTGTATCAACTCTATCATATCTAATTGGAATGGAATGTAGGACGCCCATGTCCGTGCGTCAGTGTCTGTAAAACGTTTAGGGCCATGCGGAAGTATAGAATGGGGTGAATGTCCCTGACGTCACCGCGTACCATAGCCAGTAGGGCCAGAACGCTTTCAACGGCCCAGTGGCCGTATTCATAGGTAGCTTACACCTGAAAAGTGCATTTTCGTCGAACTAATCAGCTCGTTGTGGTGTTACAGTTGTGGTTCATCATGTTGACACGACTGGTGATATTGACTGATACCAGTGTGCTTCGTTCGCCATTGACACAGCGACACGTGTGAGTTGGTCTGTCGCGCCCCTCATGAAAAACCTTCATCGAATATTAATAATACGCGAGGATGTTCCGACACTAGTTTCATGACAGTTTACCCTGCTTGCTACTTCCATCTCCGGCCAAATCAGCCAGGTCCATGCGTCCCTGCCTGGGTAGTTATCGGGGCCGCCTCGATAGCTCAGTCGGCTAGAACGCTCGCATTCAGTGCCCTGGTCACCTGAAAGCCTAACGGCATGTGGGCCCCGCTGTGGCCATGCCTGTGTGGTCGCAGGATAAAGATCCCATGTCCTTCTTCGCAAATAGTAGGGGGCTACCCCCAGGGACATGGCTCTCTCTCCCTTCTCCCATTGACGCGATATGACCAAAAGTGGTGAAGGCGTCCTGTTATCGTAGTGGTCACATTCACCGTTAACACGATGGGTGTCTCCAAGCGAGGTTATTTTCAAGAGAGGAAAACTCCCAAAGTAGGCTACCAATTATATAACTGATTAAGTATGTGACAAATAGTCAATATGCATGACGCTATTGGCCTGCCTCGACAAGCCCGTCAGTGGCCAATATGACGATATTGGGGTCTCGACGGGCCCGTCAGTCGCCAATATGACGCTATTGGCCTGCCTTAGCGTCTTCTTGATGGAGTGTTACTGCGTCTGCCCTCCTTCCCCCCATCCCAGCGCCCGCTGCCCCTCCCCCTCTAACTCTCCCAAGTTTTCTGTCATAACCCTGAGGCGAAAGTTTGAGGAAGTATCGTCTTTTTCTGGGCTATGATCAGAAGACTATTTTAACTTATCTGATATAGCCACAACAATTTCAACATTATATGTACCTTTTATGTTCCCCCGTCTGATGGCGGTGACCTCCGATGAACATTCCAGCCAAGCCGTGTGTCTCTGTGTAAGCGGACAGGTGCACTGGTTAGATGTTATCATTTTGCTTGCAAAATGTCTCTGTACGTGTTCCAAACAACTAGTTTCAGTATCCTCTTTGACGATAAGTGAGGTGACGGGCATTCACGCGAGATTTTACGGTCACCTGCATCGACGCGAGACAGCTAGGAGCGGATCCAATAAATCCCGATGGGTTGGGGGGGGGGGGGGGGGCGGCGGTTTCAGGGTCGGATCCAGATATGCTGGACAGCAGTTTCGGTTTTCATATGTGAAATGAAATAAATTTCGGCCCTAAAAGGGGGGGGGGGGCGGGTCCACTGGTCCCACTGAATCCGCCCCTGCGAGAGTTGACGCTGCGGTAACTTGCACCGGCGCGAGAGTTAGCGCTGAGGTCACGTGCACCGACGCGAAAGTTGACACTGCGGCCACGCATAACGCGAGAGTTGACGCGACGTTATCACCACAACCTCTTGAACAAAACGTTAGTTTGGGGAAAGCAGTTTGTGTCCTAACAGCATAATGGGATGCCCTCAGCTTTGCCTTTGATTGATTTCATCGCGCACTTTCGCTTTTCAAGAGCTTGGTCTTTGATCCAGTGACCCGCGCCCCCCTCCAGCGCCATTTAATTTACCACGCCTAGCTCACTCTACTGCTTCTACGTGTGTATGCCAGCTAAAACTTTCGTCGTCGTAGACACGGCGACGGGCGCCTTACATGCCAAAGGAAGTTTGTGAAAAATCAAATGTACTACTAGACTACTAGACTTACTTTTTCAGTACCAAAACTTTGATATTAAATATACAAAATAGCATATTATGTAAAACTTCACCTTTAAAAAGAACAAGTCATAACTAAGGTTATGAGAAACAGTTTAGCCCAGTTATCATCAGTGGGGGTCCAAAAAATTGCTTCACAACAAAGTCAAAGTCTACGCACGCCTTCTAGGTTTTACCTACAACATATTATAAAATGTTTCAAGTAAAATGTTTAGCGCTTACAAGCCTTTCCACATTTTGTGAGCCAGTGGTGGGTTTCACAAAGCTTTTTAATACCGGTATTAACGCTAATACCGGTATTAAATAGGTATTAACTTAAGACCAACTTTATGACGTGTTTCACAAAGACGGTATTAAGGGCATGTCGGTATTAAACTCGGTATTAACTTTAATACCGAGTCGTAGCAGGTTTAGCGCTGCTGATAATACCGACCTATTGAGGAGCCACAACTTACTTGGCACAAGTCCTTTGATTTTATGGCCAAAATGCAGTCGACGGCACATTCATATGGGCAGGCAATCCGGTTTTGTCTGTGTCATCGTTTCAAGATTTATTGTGACATAGACTTTTCGTGTTCCATGCTTTATGATGTAAAATAAAACTGACGAAAGGGGCCGTAAATCTAAGCAGTTGGAAATCATTCCACATCGATGCCACATTTACAAACAGATCGAGCCACGATCTAGCAAGTTACGCTTTCATGAGCATAATTGACCGTGGCCTGCGTCATATGTTCGCGTGGCGAGTTCATGTCGTCATAGAGCTAGAAACTTTGTATTACATTGTTGCGCTTATATTGTCTCACAGGATATAGGTCCAGCTGTACTCGTAGTTCACCTCAGCCTTCAGACCGATGCGATAAACATCATGCCACATAGTCTCGGGAGACCCACTCTGTTCCGCCGTTGGGTCTCGGTAGATGTTTTATTGATCTCGAAACAGATGGGCAAAACATTGATAACATTTATTTGATAGCTGAAACAAGAGTTTTACGGTGCATATAACGACCTCGAGGTCACTTTTGCCATGATTATACTTCCATACCAGCATGTATTTGAAAAGTGAAATCTATCTGTCAACCGTGTGTAATCCTTCACCCGGCGCCTTGGAATAAAGCGTTGGTTGGATATAGCGTTAGACCACACATATTACCTAAATGAGGTAAGTTTGCCCGAATCTGACCCATTGGTGGGTAAAAACAGTTCGATTTAGAAATCGAAACGTACCACGTTTACGTTTAGCATTTTGTCGCGATATGTTGTGACGTCACTATGACAATAGCGCGAGTTTGTGGGGCGTTAGGCAATTGTATTGGCCCGACATCAAGCTGTAGCAGCCCGCCAATTTTCATTATCGGCCCGAGGCCGCAAGGCCGAGGGCGGATAATGAAAATGAAGGGCTGCTACAGCTTGATGAAGGGCCAATAAAATGCCTAACGCCAAGCAAAACTCGCGCTATTACTATTATTACGAGTTGAATTGAAATTTAAGGCGTTGACTTGTCTCTGCTTCTTTGGTTTAATTTCCGCATGCAACGACAAAAGTAAAGCATTTTGGGACTGACTGTCCGCAATTCGCAAGCCTTTCCACATATAGTTGGCCAGTCGCCTTTTTATACCATATATATGTTGCCAAGAAACATAGCATGTGCAACTAGGCAACTAGTCATGGAAGCGGGCTATTTAAAGTTATAACTACAATTCTTTTGTGCGTGACGTCATGTTTCATTGTTCTATGCAGCGTCGCCATGGCAACGATTGTCGATTGCATGGGCAGCAGGGCGGTTTGGGTCAGAATACGGCATTTTAGAGGCCTTCAGATGTAACGCTATTGTACTAGTTAACATGCCCACCAACTCGTAATAATGATCGGTATTAAAGTCGGTATTAAATCGCTTAATACCGGTCACAGCTAATACCGTCTTTATTTGCGTTTGTGAAACGGTATTACGAGTCGTTATTACCTAAGACAAAATTTGCCGGTATTAAAGTTAATACTGGTATTACCTAATACCATCTTTGTGAAACCCACCACAGGCGCCTTCCTTACACCATATAAGTATATATCAGTATATCGTGACCAAGAAATAACACTCGTAGCTAGGCAACTAGGCGGCTAGACGGGCCATTTAAATCAATAACCTCAATTATTTTGTGTGTGACGTCATGTTTAATTGTTCTACGCCATATAACTATGGCAACGTTGTTGTTGATCACTGCGCACGGGAGCATGCAGTACGGCCGTTTGGGGGAGCCACCGGCGGATGTGCATGGTCAAAACGGCCGAGTTGGCTATCTCTATCTTACATAATCTATGATTTTACCAAGGAAACAGTCCTGGTTAAATAGTCCGTCCCTAAGAGGGAGTACCCCCCCCCTCTCCTCCCTCCACGTCGATCGTTTATGTCGCATAGGTTAGTACGGGTTCATTTAATTTCTCATTTATTGATAACAGAAAATCAGAAAATTATTTCTTTGTATCAAGAATCAGTTTACCATTTATTGATATGAAGAAATCAATTCTTGATATGAAGAAATGAATTCTTGATATGAAGAAATAATTCTTGATATGAAGAAATAATTATTGATATGAAGAAATAATTCTTGATATGAAGAAATAATTCTTGATATGAAGAAATAATTCTTGATATGAAGAAATAATTCTTGATATGTATAAATAATTCTTGATATGAAGAAACAATTATTGATATGAAGAAATAATTCTTGATATGAAGAAATGAATTCTTGACATGAAAAAATTATTCTTGATATGAAGACATAATTCTTGATATGAAGACATAATTCTTGATATGAAGAAATAATTCTCGATACGAATAAATAATTTTCGATATGAAGAAATAATTTTCGATATGGCGTAATGAAATGAATTCTCGATGTGACGTAATGAAATGAACTCTCGATGTGACGCAATGAAACGAATTCTCAATGTGACGTAATGAAATGAATTCTCGATGTGGACCGTAATGAAATGAATTCTCGATATGACGTAATGAAATGAATTCTCGATATGACGTAATGAAATGAATTCTCGATATGACGTAATGAAATGAATTCTCCGTATGACGTAATGAATTGTTGATATTGAGGATCAGTTTCCATTTCTTGATATCAAGAAATGAATGTTTCATATCAAGAATTCATCGGATTTTTATATATAAACAAATCGCATGAATGTGCACCACCTTGATGAAAAAACACGAAGACTCCCTTGCATAAACTTCGCGGAACGAAGTTTCATTTCCGCATGTATTAAGGTTTGCAAACCAACAACCCAATTTTCAACCCCATGGAAGAGAAAACTCCGTAACCTACAAAAGATATTTTTAATTTGTTATTTTGCTTACCGTCAAACCACAAGGAAACAACAATTGTTTGTGTCGAATTCTGGATGTGACCTGTGAACCATTATTAGCAAACATATTCTGCTGGGTTTGGATGGCTTGCTGAACGAAGCTCGCTGTTCAGCACCCGGTTCAGCAGCTGTCCCTGGCCAATTGTGAATTATAAACGAGTTTGGCAATCCTGTCTGTAATATAACGGCCACCGACAACACTCGTTTTTCATTTGTTAACTGTTAACAAGGCTGTCTTTTTTGGCGCGATCTTCAGGTTTTGCCCGAGCTTCTTCTTCTACCTGTGTGGCGTCGTGCCGGCCATCTGGTTACTTGAGCTGGACAGGCTGGAAGACTGGAAAGTTCAGCTCAACAGCACGGCAGTCGCCATAAACGTCACTCTCGAGGCGCTGCCAGCCATCAAAGGGGTAAGGTTGTCATTGACTGGTGGTGGTGATGGTTTCGGGGGGGGGGGGTTCGTGGGGCCGGGGGAGGGCTTGGGGCCGGGGTAGGGGGCCGGGGGGGGGGGGCAGCGGGAGGGGGCCGGGGTGGGGGCGTGGGAACAGGGGGCCGTGGGACCAGGGGGCGGGGGAGGGGTGGGGCGGGGGGGGGGGGAGAGGTGGGGTGCGTGGGGCTTGGCGGGGGAGGCGTAGGACCGGGCGGGGCAGGGTGAGAACTGTGATAGCAATTGCATGTCATGTCCAGTACCGTGAGAGAAAATGCATTGAGAGGATGCATACCGTGATAGCAAACGTGGTCATCGTTGTGTCATTGGCAGTGGAACGGTGATTGCAACCACTGTCTTGGCGAGGGGGGGGGGGGGGGGGTGACGTGATAGAAAATATAGTCGCGAAGGGTTGGATGATCGTAATAGATCATCAAGAAGATAAGGAGCGTGACAGCAAATAGTGTCGCTGATCCTTGACATATCGGTATGATAGTGTTACCACAGTGATCTGTCGGTATGATAGTGTGACCACAGTGATCTGTCTGTATGATAGTGTTACCACAGTGATCTGTCTGTGTGATAGTGTTACCACAGTGATCCGTCTGTATAATAGTGTGACCACAGTGATCTGTCTGTATGATAGTGTTACCAGTGATCTGTCTGTATGATAGTGTGACCAGTGATCTGTCTGTATGATAGTTTTACCACAGTGATCTATCTGTGTGATAGTGTTACCATAGTGATCTGTCTGTATGATAGTGTGACCACAGTGATCTGTCTGTATGATAGTGTGACCACGGTGATCTGTCTGTATGATAGTGTTACCAGTGATCTGTCTGTATGATAGTGTGACCACAGTGATCTGTCTGTATGATAGTGTGACCACGGTGATCTGTCTGTATAATAGTGTTACCAGTGATCTGTCTGTGTCAGAGTGTTACCACAGTGATCTGTCTGTATAATAGTGTTACCAGTGATCTGTCTGTATGATAGTGTTACCAGTGATCTGTCTGTGTCAGAGTGTTACCACAGTGATCTGTCTGTATGATAGTGTGACCACGGTGATCTGTCTGTATGATAGTGTGACCACAGTGATCTGTCTGTATGATAGTGTGACCACGGTGATCTGTCTGTATGATAGTGTGACCAGTGATCTGTCTGTATGATAGTTTTACCACAGAGATCTATCTGTCTATATGATAGTGTGACCAGTGATCTGTCTGTATGATAGTGTGACCACAGTGATCTATCAGTATTATAGTGTGACCACGGTGATCTGTCTATATGATAGTGTGACCAGTGATCTGTCTGTATGATAGTGTGACCACAGTGATCTGTCTGTATGATAGTGCGACCACAGTGATCTTTCTGTATGATAGTGTGACCAGTGATCTGTCTGTATGATAGTGTCACCACAGTGATCTGTCTGTATGATAGTGTTACCACAGTGATCTGTCTGTATGATAGTGTTACCAGTGATCTGTCTGTGTCAGAGTGTTACCACAGTGATCTGTCTGTATGATAGTGTTACCAGTGATCTGTCTGTATGATAGTGTTACCAGTGATCTGTCTGTGTCAGAGTGTTACCACAGTGATCTGTCTGTATGATAGTGTTACCAGTGATCTGTCTGTATGATAGTGTGACCACAGTGATCTGTCTGTATGATAGTGTCACCACAGTGATCTGTCTGTATGATAGTGTGACCACAGTGATCTGTCTGTATGATAGTGTTACCACGGTGATCTGTCTGTATGATAGTGTTACCAGTGATCTGTCTGTATGATAGTGTGACCACAGTGATCTGTCTGTATGATAGTGTTACCAGTGATCTGTCTGTATGATAATGTTACCAGTGATCTGTCTGTATGATAGTGTGAGCACAGTGATCTGTCTGTATGATAGTGTCACACCACAGTGATCTGTCTGTATGATAGTGTGACCACAGTGATCTGTCTGTATGATAGTGTGACCACAGTGATCTGTCTGTATGATAGTGTGACCACAGTGATCTGTCTGTATGATAGTGTTACCACAGTGATCTGTCTGTATGATAGTGTGACCACAGTGATCTGTCTGTGTGATACTGTTACCACAATGATCTGTCTGTATGATAGTGTTACCACAGTGATCTGTCTGTATGATAGTGTGACCAGTGATCTGTCTGTATGATAGTGTTACCACAGTGATCTGTCTGTATGATAGTGTCACCACAGTGATCTGTCTGTGTGATAGTGTTACCACTGTGATCTGTCTGTATGATAGTGTCACCACAGTGATCTGTCTGTATGATAGTGTGACCACAGTGATCTGTCTGTATGGTAGTGTTACCACAGTGATCTATCTGTATGATAGTGTGACCAGTGATCTGTCTGTATGATAGTGTTACCACAGTGATCTGTCTGTATGATAGTGTCACCACAGTGATCTGTCTGTGTGATAGTGTTACCACAGTGATCTGTCTGTATGATAGTGTCACCACAGTGATCTGTCTGTATGATAGTGTGACCACAGTGATCTGTCTGTATGATAGTGTGACCAGTGATCTGTCTGTATGATAGTGTTACCACAGTGATCTGTCTGTATGATAGTGTCACCACAATGATCTGTCTGTGTGATGGTGTTACCACAGTGATCTGTCTGTATGATAGTGTCACCACGGTGATCTGTCTGTATGATAGTGTGCCCACAGTGATCTGTCTGTATGATAGTGTTACCACGGTGATCTGTCTGTATGATAGTGTTACCAGTGATCTGTCTGTATGATAGTGTGCCCACAGTGATCTGTCTGTATGATAGTGTGACCACAGTGATCTGTCTGTGTGATAGTGTTACCACAGTGATCTGTCTGTAGGATAGTGTCACCACAGTGATCTGTCTGTATGATAGTGTGACCACAGTGATCTGTCTGTATGATAGTGTGACCAGTGATCTGTCTGTATGATAGTGTTACCACAGTGATCTGTCTGTGTGATGGTGTTACCACAGTGATCTGTCTGTATGATAGTGTCACCACGGTGATCTGTCTGTATGATAGTGTTACCAGTGATCTGTCTGTATGATAGTGTCACCACAGTGACCTTTCTGTATGATAGTGTGCCCACAGTGATCTGTCTGTATGATAGTGTCACCACAGTGATCTGTCTGTATGATAGTGTTACCACAGTGATCTGTCTGTATGATAGTGTTACCACAGTGATCTGTCTGTATGATAGTGTCACCACAGTGATCTGTCTGTATGATAGTGTCACCACAGTGATCTGTCTGTATGATAGTGTTACCACAGTGATCTGTCTGTATGATAGTGTGCCCACAGTGATCTGTCTGTATGATACTGTCACCACAGTGATCTGTCTGTATGATAGTGTTACCACAGTGATCTGTCTGTATGATAGTGTCACCACGGTGATCTGTCTGTATGATAGTGTTACCAGTGATCTGTCTGTATGATAGTGTCACCACAGTGACCTGTCTGTATGATAGTGTGCCCACAGTGGTCTGTCTGTATGATAGTGTGACCACAGTGATCTGTCTGTATGATAGTGTGACCACAGTGATCTGTCTGTATGATAGTGCGACCACAGTGATCTGTCTGTATGATAGTGTTACCAGTGATCTGTCTGTATGATAGTGTTACCAGTGATCTGTCTGTGTCAGAGTGTTACCACAGTGATCTGTCTGTATGATAGTGTTACCAGTGATCTGTCTGTATGATAGTGTGACCACAGTGATCTGTCTGTATGATAGTGTCACCACAGTGATCTGTCTGTATGATAGTGTGACCACAGTGATCTGTCTGTATGATAGTGTTACCACGGTGATCTGTCTGTATGATAGTGTTACCAGTGATCTGTCTGTATGATAGTGTGACCACAGTGATCTGTCTGTATGATAGTGTTACCAGTGATCTGTCTGTATGATAATGTTACCAGTGATCTGTCTGTATGATAGTGTGAGCACAGTGATCTGTCTGTATGATAGTGTCACACCACAGTGATCTGTCTGTATGATAGTGTGACCACAGTGATCTGTCTGTATGATAGTGTGACCACAGTGATCTGTCTGTATGATAGTGTGACCACAGTGATCTGTCTGTATGATAGTGTTACCACAGTGATCTGTCTGTATGATAGTGTGACCACAGTGATCTGTCTGTGTGATACTGTTACCACAATGATCTGTCTGTATGATAGTGTTACCACAGTGATCTGTCTGTATGATAGTGTGACCAGTGATCTGTCTGTATGATAGTGTTACCACAGTGATCTGTCTGTATGATAGTGTCACCACAGTGATCTGTCTGTGTGATAGTGTTACCACTGTGATCTGTCTGTATGATAGTGTCACCACAGTGATCTGTCTGTATGATAGTGTGACCACAGTGATCTGTCTGTATGGTAGTGTTACCACAGTGATCTATCTGTATGATAGTGTGACCAGTGATCTGTCTGTATGATAGTGTTACCACAGTGATCTGTCTGTATGATAGTGTCACCACAGTGATCTGTCTGTGTGATAGTGTTACCACAGTGATCTGTCTGTATGATAGTGTCACCACAGTGATCTGTCTGTATGATAGTGTGACCACAGTGATCTGTCTGTATGATAGTGTGACCAGTGATCTGTCTGTATGATAGTGTTACCACAGTGATCTGTCTGTATGATAGTGTCACCACAATGATCTGTCTGTGTGATGGTGTTACCACAGTGATCTGTCTGTATGATAGTGTCACCACGGTGATCTGTCTGTATGATAGTGTGCCCACAGTGATCTGTCTGTATGATAGTGTTACCACGGTGATCTGTCTGTATGATAGTGTTACCAGTGATCTGTCTGTATGATAGTGTGCCCACAGTGATCTGTCTGTATGATAGTGTGACCACAGTGATCTGTCTGTGTGATAGTGTTACCACAGTGATCTGTCTGTAGGATAGTGTCACCACAGTGATCTGTCTGTATGATAGTGTGACCACAGTGATCTGTCTGTATGATAGTGTGACCAGTGATCTGTCTGTATGATAGTGTTACCACAGTGATCTGTCTGTGTGATGGTGTTACCACAGTGATCTGTCTGTATGATAGTGTCACCACGGTGATCTGTCTGTATGATAGTGTTACCAGTGATCTGTCTGTATGATAGTGTCACCACAGTGACCTTTCTGTATGATAGTGTGCCCACAGTGATCTGTCTGTATGATAGTGTCACCACAGTGATCTGTCTGTATGATAGTGTTACCACAGTGATCTGTCTGTATGATAGTGTTACCACAGTGATCTGTCTGTATGATAGTGTCACCACAGTGATCTGTCTGTATGATAGTGTCACCACAGTGATCTGTCTGTATGATAGTGTTACCACAGTGATCTGTCTGTATGATAGTGTGCCCACAGTGATCTGTCTGTATGATACTGTCACCACAGTGATCTGTCTGTATGATAGTGTTACCACAGTGATCTGTCTGTATGATAGTGTCACCACGGTGATCTGTCTGTATGATAGTGTTACCAGTGATCTGTCTGTATGATAGTGTCACCACAGTGACCTGTCTGTATGATAGTGTGCCCACAGTGGTCTGTCTGTATGATAGTGTGACCACAGTGATCTGTCTGTATGATAGTGTCACCACAGTGATCTGTCTGTATGATAGTGTTACCACAGTGATCTGTCTGTATGATAGTGTTACCACGGTGATCTGTCTGTATGATAGTGTTACCAGTGATCTGTCTGTATGATAGTGTGCCCACAGTGATCTGTCTGTATGATAGTGTGACCACAGTGATCTGTCTGTATGATAGTGTTACCACAGTGATCTGTCTATATGATAGTGTTACCAGCGATCTGTCTGTATGGTATTGTGACTACAGTGATCTATCTGTGTGATAGTGTTACCGTAATGGTTCGTCTTCGTGGTGACACTCGCTGTGATGATGGTAGAGGAGAAACTGGTCCAATGGTTCGCTTTCCACCCTCTAAACGTTGGATGGGAGTGATGTAGAAGGATAACGATAAGATTCTTAAACGCCTCACGACCCGACATTATTGTAACCAAACCAATCTCTGTAAATCATGACTCTTTAAATGTCCAGTCAACGCCCTATGAGCCTACGGTATGAGCCAAGTCTAAAGAACGCTCTCTAGCGGAGATGGCCATCAAGCGGCCATTGTGAGAGTAACAACATCCGGGTTATTAATAACGGCGAGGTTTGCGCCCGTGTGGTG
Source organism: Arenicola marina (assembly GCA_964019135.1). Lineage (NCBI taxonomy): Eukaryota > Metazoa > Annelida > Polychaeta > Arenicolidae > Arenicola > Arenicola marina. The sequence goes on from OZ025251.1 coordinate 44,056,076, forward strand.
TGTCTGGCAGTTTGATGGCTCTGCTTGCTGATAACTATATGCATTGAGCCCGTAACGACCCCTTCCACTTTTGTCCTCGGCGTCACTCAGTAGAAGGCGTAAATCACTCTTGATTGAGAGATACAAAACCGCCACCGGTTTCTCTTTGCCCCCTTGCGTAAATGCGAGCGCGTGGCATCAAAAGTTGATAGAATGGCTATGATATATCGTAAATCCCAACGTTGGCTTTGATCCCGAGTCTTTATGAAGTGACTGGTGAAAAGTCATTTACTTCATGGTAAAGGTTTTTGATATTGATCAAAATGCTTCATCTGCATAGAAATGAATTCCGAAATCAGCAATACAACTTGTGCGGGCTTGTCATGGCGTTGGGGCGTATGCAGTAAATATGGTAATATGTTTCCTTTCGTAGGCCGTTAAAAGTCTTGTTGTGGTGGCCGGTGGCTGAGGCCTTTTTTTCAATAACCAACCTATATTTTGTCATAAAGGTAGGTATGTGGGTTTTTATTGTTGCCATTGGATGGTGAGACCTGGATTGTGGTGAGTTATAAGCTGCGACGTCGCGCACCAGAGCGGCACCAGGCTCACTTCATTGAGGACGGAGATTGCTGCTGGGGTGTTTAGATAGGTTGTCCGTAGTGAAGGCAATACAGGCCGTTAAATATACTATGTGAGCTTGCCATTTGTCAGATGGCATGCACTGTAGAACTCTCCGCTCCAATAATCACCACGTTTCTCGATGCCTTCGCAAGCAGGGGAAGCGCCTTGGGCTCCATATGATCACACATGCGGCACGTGGAGACTGCGCACGCGGCGACGGCCCACGTGCTCATGGCGCACGTGGCGACGGCTCACGTGGTCATGCGGTGTGGGCGCATGTAGAGAAGGCGCACGTGGCGAAATAAATTAATAGCTCGAGTGACTGTGGCCACGCTACGTTAGGGAAGCGTGGCGCCTCGCGGTGCTGAGGGCGTCTCCCTCCCACCCTTCCACCGATATCTTGATCTCTACTGCGAGGGGTGAGAGGGGTGAGAGGGGTGGGGTGAGACGGGTGAGAGGGGTGAGAGGGGTAAGAGGGGTGAGAGTTGGTGGTAGGGGTGGCAATGCATGGCGATGTCTAGGGTTGAACTTGTTGTCCAGGGTTGACTTGGAGCGTGTTTGTGATCTTCGTTACTGGTTCAATATCCTAACAGATATGTTACTTCATGTGAATGATCTAAGTTTGAGATTGAGATAAGTACCAAACATACTTCCTTCTTCGTGATGTTAGTCTCCCATTGTGTAATGTTAGTAAAAGCAGAACATTCAAATGGTATAAAGTTAGGATTTTTCTCTAGGAATTGTGTTAAAATATTTAACACGCTATATTTATGATTTATGTATTACACAGGTAACGTGCATTTGAATTTGTTTCGGGTATGGCCCTACATTTTTACAATTTTTACTTTATATATATTTAGGATAGCGTATAATTATATGTATATATGTAGTTCTATGGCTGGTTGTGTTTTACTTATTACTTTATTGAAATATGCAAACGTTTTTTTTTAATTGATCACGTTAGATCTCAGCAGAATGAGGTGCCTTTCATTGTTGGTTTATGTCATGGGACATAATATAGACGCTACCTGTATCCCTGTTTTGGCTACGTAATCTGCCGTGCTATTACAGAAGGCCATGGTTTGTGCTGTTCCAGATTGTGATCCCGATACGTCTGGACTCGGAAACCTGGGTGACCTCCATCGAACAGAGCATGCTCCTACTCCTCATCGTCGGCCGCTGGTTGCTGCCCAAGGGCAAGATCACGCGAGACCAGCTCTCGCAGCTGCTGTTTGTTTACATCGGCATGGCCTCGGACATCATGGAGCTGTACATCCTGTTCACGGAGCAGGACGTCTTGTTGGATCGCGGGCTGACCTACGCCATCCTGGGGGTGTGGTCGCTCAGCCTGCTCCAGTTCACGCTCGTCCTCACGGCCACCAAGGCGCGCAAGCCTCGCATGGCCACCAACCACAGCTTCCGGTCCCAGAGCGGCAGGACGCACCACCGCCGGGACCCGCATGACGGCGACAGCGAGCGCGGCGGGAGTAGCTGCTGCAAGGACGGGGGATGCTGTGCCGGCGGCGGCGGCGGCGGCTGCGGCGCGGGATGCTGGGAGTCCGAAGTCTGGAGCATCCTCACCATGGTGTTCTTCCAGGACGGCCCCTTCCTGGCCGTCCGGCTCTACACCCTAGTCAAGTACCAGATCCTGACCTACAACATCCTGTTCTTCGCCTCCAAGAACGTGCTCGTCATTCTGCTCCAGTTCTACCGTCTCATCGTCATAGCGACCACTAAGTCTGAGCCGGCGGAAGAGGGTGAAAATCGCGTTGGGTACGACCCCGTCAGCTACAAGAGTCCTGATTCCTCCCCCTACCGGTCGTCCTCCGAGGGGACACTGAGACTCCAGGTGGGTTCCGAGAAGGCTACAGAGGCTTAGGACAACGGATGACCCCAGTTCTGAGGGCCCGACAGCAGAATTCTTTCGCTTCTCCTATGTGACCTATTTATTTTGTCGTCGTGCGATAACATGATATCTATTGCTTGTGTCACTTACCCATTCCCTCTTCTATTGTTACATCAGTTTTCTATTGCCGTCTTTAGCACGTTACCACGGCGCTACCGGAGCGCTTGGTCGTGGGTGAAGAGTGGTTTAGGCAGTAAGTGACACCATCACCGCGCTGCGCTTGTGTTTATCAACTTGTGGTTAGTGACTAATCGGGGGTCACCGCCCCAGATGTAGTCTCACTCTATCATAACGCGCCCACCGTTCACCAAATGAACCTGGTGGTAGCCTCACTCTATCATAACGCGCCCACCGTTCTCTAGATGAACCTGGTGGTAGCCGCACTCTATCATAACGCGCCCACCGTTCTCCAGATGAACCTTGTGGCGGCCTCACTCTATCATAACGCGCCCACCGTTCTCCAGGGGTGCGTTGCTTATGGGTGTCGACCGCGTACGCACGCCATCGGCAACGACTAATAAGGATTTGAACTTTGCGGATTGGTCAAGGACTCGTAGAATTTTGCAACGGAAGTGGGGTATGGTTCGCCGCGATCAAGAGCAGTCTCGCATGATAATATGGCCCTCTGTACGACAAGTTTTCTCAAATAAGTGGGTATAACCCGTAAATATCGATGCTTTATAATTATCTTTTATTTATCAATATTTTACACCATTTAGATTGTGCTACTATTTCCAAAGTGCGTATAATTATTTAGTGGATATCCCCGCAACAAATGGAAATAATTTGAGATGACCAATGTCGTTGTATAACGAGCTCCGAGTGACCAAAAAGGTTCTTAGCGGTCGACCGTGCTCGGCAACCCAACCAAGATGAGCCTTGTGGTAGCCTCACTCTATCACAACTAACCCACCGTTTTCCAGATGAACCTTGTGGTGGCCTCATTCTATCATAACGCGCCCACCGTTCACCAGATGAACCGTGTGGTGGCCTCATTCTATCATAACGCGCCCACCGTTCACCAGATGAACCGTGTGGCAGCCTCACTCTATCATAACACACCCAAAGTTCACCACGCATGTAGACTACTTCTGAGACTTCTTCGGCACGTGATGTCACTATTTATTTGCAATTAGTATCAAACAGTTCATACTATTTATGTCACTGACACCAGACACCACCATGGTGTATGAAACTGCCAGGGTGTGTGGCACCGCCATGGTGTGTGACACCGCCATGGTGTGTGACACTGCTATGGCGTGTGACACTGCTATGGCGTGTGACACTGCTATGGTGTGTGACACTGCTATGGCGTTCGACACTGCTATGGCGTGTGACACCGCCATGGTCTGTGACACTGACATGGACTGTGACACTGCTATGGCGTGTGGCACCGCCATGGTCTGTGACACCGCCATGGTCTGTGACACCGCCAGGGTGTGTGACGCTGTCATGGTCTGTGACCCCGCTATGGTCTGTGACACCACCATGGACTGTGACACCGCCATAGTCTGTGACACCGCCATGGTCTGTGACACCGCCATTGTCTATGACACCGCAATGGTCTGTGGCACTGCCATGGTCTGTGACACCACCATGGTCATGAATGAGTGGCTTTAAGAACATCGCGCAGTAGGTCTTGCCAAAGAATCTTTATTGGGCCAATATGCAAAAATGTGATATCAAATCCATGTACAACCGTCTTTAAATGTTCATGAATGTTACTACGTGGATTAATAGCATTGAAGTGAAAGTAAAATGCAGCAATGAAGCCGAGTACTTCGGCCTTGACTTGATAACACCAGATGTCGTCACTGTGGCTTTGATTTGTCCATTAGTCACCAGGTCATTCGAGTAAATGTCATTCAAGAGTGAGACCTGAGATGACCCGAAATGCGAACCACTAATAAACGTGTGATTAGGCTGTGGGACACAGACGATGATTATATTACCATTATGAACAACACTAATTAGGGGTCCTCTTTCAGATGGAGTTCATGGTAAAATAGGTTGTAGCTATTTTCTTACAGTACAGTGGCGACGTCTACTGTGAATGTGTAGTGATTACGTATACTGTGAATATATACCGTGATGACGTCTACTGTGAATATGTACCGTGATTAAGTCTACTGTGAATATGTACCGTGATTAAGTATACTGTGAATATGTACAGTGATGACGTCTACTGTGAATATGTACATTGATTAAGTTCACTGTGAATATGTAGACTGATGACGTCTACTGCGAATAAAAACTTTGATGAAGTCTACTGTGAATATGTTCAGTAATGACGTCTACCGTGAATATGCACAGTGACGTCTACTGCGAAGTGGCTGCTGTGGCGGTGGGTTCTCTTGTGCTTGCCCGCTTGTTTATAGCTATCATATAATAGGACTAGGTTAATTGTTACGCGAGTTTGATTATTAACTGGGGGATTGACACCATGAGCAACAGGTGGGCGGTGGGGGGGGGGGGGGGGGCGGGGGGCGGGGAGAAGAGATATTTGCGCTTCACGGAAATTGTTTTTTTGTTTCACCGTGAACTGGCAATGATTAACATAATTCTTCATGAACTGGCAATGGAGCATTAAGCGACCTTCGTGATCGAAGATTTTCATTAATTGTAAACTGTGAATTTTAATATTAAATAACCGTAAAGCCAGAAATCGCTAATTTATATCATGTATCCGCCCTTTCAATTGTAAGCGTTTTTAATTCATTGAACTGTGAAAAAAAGAAATTCATCCTTCGTGATATAGGAGCATGACACCCCTTGTTCCCCCCTCCCCACCCCCCACACACACAGGTATGATCCGCCTATTAACCCGGCATATTCGAGCAGTGATCAGTTGAACGCCAAGCAGGTTTTATGAGACTTTGTACCCTTCTCACCTTGCCTTGTCCTCCGAGAGTGCACCGCCCGTTTTTAGTACCCTTCCCTACCCCACACCTTACAAAAGCCTGGATCCATCCTTGCTCTTCTGTCGTCTGTACCATGAAGTTCCCTATCCCGGCTCCCTCCACCGCCGCCCCTCCCCCCTCGCCCCTCCCACAACCACAAGTAAGCAAAAATCCTGGCCTCACCTCTATTTGTTTTTGTTGCGTCCATAAACGAATTGAAAATGGAAGTTTTCATGAATAGCGTTCAGCAAATGGGGTTCGGAAGCAATACCGGGGTGGCTGTCTGTTAAGGACCCCGATGACGCCATTCTCTGTCTGTTGCCTGGACAGCTTTACGCGTCCTCGCCGTCTTTGTGTAACAAGAAATAAATTCTGTTAGGCGCCGTGCGAAAAAAGTTCTGGCAAATCACGAGCAAACTGTCGACCTGCTTGGAAATGGGGGTAGTTGGTTGTGGTAGGCAAGAGTCTGAGGACTGGAGAGAGAGGAGGGGGGGGGGGGGGGAGGGGGGTCAGATCGGAATTGTCCTTATTTTGCATGAACTGTCTAACTGAATTTCAGCTGGAATGTGGAATAAAGCAAACCGTAGCGCGAGGAATCCTTCTCTGACGCCATTTAGCTCCGTAATGGTCTTCGAGTTTTATAGTTTGTTGACGGGGTGAATCCAATGCCTTTGCCTTGGGCATCACCCTAGTTGCGCCGTCTGTTCTTCTTTACTGCGATGGTTATCAGAGAAAGTGGAACTACCACGGTAAATAATATTTGAAAATAATCATGTCACGGCCAAGATGTAACAGTGTAATATATAAATTCACAATATTTTCACACTTCGCGTCAATTGCTATAGAGAAAATGGTCTGATTTTGTGTCATATTTGGTTTTATTTTGTCATATCTGACGATGTGTAGATCAATGATCAACGATGAGCGAGCGATTTGACTGATAACATTTGCCACCGGTAAGTTTTATTTCAAAGGAAAATATGTTGTTTCATTGTATGTTAAGTTTATTCGATCATGACAAATAGGCTTAGACAAGTTCGTAATTCCATATGTGAAGGTCCCTCGCTGCCGTGTCCCCAATTACCTGGACGCCTGCGATACCTTAAAGTGTGCATGCCGTTATGAAACAACTTTAGCTCATATTAATCTTATATGTTTTCACGCTTATATTATCGAGCTGTAACGCCCCAAATAGTAGAAGGGCATACTTTTTCCACTTGTTTTTGCACCTACCAATTTAACTTGTGTGAGCGAGAAAAGTGACGTCAAAGAGGAATACAAACGCATGTGCTTTTATATTGAGACTCAGATTCTGTTTGCTCCTTGGCTTGAACTCAACGAAACGCACTCAACCATAAAAACAATACACGCCCTCGACAACAGAAGCCTACGCACTGCATGAAAGCCCACCTGTCAATTTTGTGACATCATAGGGGAATTTCTTAATAACGCTCAGATGCAATGCTCCCAGAAATAAACCCGCCGGATCTCACTTTTGCTACTTTGACAAACGCGAGTATAGCAATATCGTGGAATAAACAATGTAAACTCCCATTAAAACAAATGATTTGTTTATCTTCTCTAAACAACTTAGTTAACTTTGAGCAAGAACAAATCGGGGCACGAACACTTTAACAACTACCGTTAAATAGTTGGTGCCACGCCAAAACAAGTTCAATTTATATTATTCTTCTGTGTTTACTCTCTTACATTTAAGTTATAACGCCCCCAAAAGTAGAAGGGAATACTTTTTTCACTAATTTTCCCACATACCGATTTAAATTCTTGGTGGGAGAAAAGTGACGTCAAAGAGCAACACAAAATCATGTGCTTTTTTTACTGAGACTCCCGTTACCTCTGGTCATTTACTTGACCTTAACCAAAAACACTCAACCATGAGAACAATACACGCCCTCGACAACAGACACCTACACGCTGCACCAATGCTCACCTGCACTCTGTAACTGCCACATCATTGGGAGATTTTTAAATTGAGTTCAGGTGCAATGCCCCCGGAAATAATCCCACCGACTTAAGGTTTGCTATTTGACAAACGCGTTTATAATGATTTCGTGGAATAAAATCTCTAAGGTCTAAACCACATTCTGATTTGTTTGTCTTCCATACAACATTTAAACCTTGAGGTAAACAAATTGGGGCACAAACTATTTAAAAACTAAGAAAGTAAATAGCCCGTGTAGAATTCTACTCCATTGTCGGTTCTTTCAATTATTGCAATAAACAGGTAGTGATCCCAGAATGCCCCGCGAGAGACGTGACCGCGCCATACCGCGACGGACATGATGTTTTTTAGTTAACACTGATCGACGACGGAGGCGACTCGAGGCTCATCTTGTGCAATTAAAGTGAGATTGGATCTCACTGAGGGACCTCCGGGCGCCTGGGACGTACGCCTCCATGGGAGTCCTAAGCTCACCGTCATAGCAAGCCAGGGGAAACACACCCACTCCCACTCACTGCATCTATAATTACTGTCCCCCACCCCCTCAACACCCCTCCCTTTCACCGCCTATCTATAATCACTGCCACCCACACACTCGCTACCCCCTCCCCTTCAGTGCCTATCTACAATCACTGCCATCTACACACTCACGACCCCCTCCCCTTCAGTACCTATCTAGAATCACTGCCACCCACACCCTCGCTACCCCCTCCCCTTTACCACCAATCTATAATCACCGCAACCCACATACTACCACTCCCGCCTCCCCACCCCCCCTCACAGCCACAGAGCGACAGATTGCCCCTGACACTCCCTCTAGCCCCTCACTACCGCGCCTCCACCGTCCCCCCCCATGACAGCTACAGGGCGACAGATTGCCCCAAACACACACTCTAGCCCCTCACTGCCGCCGCCTCCACCCTCCCTCCCCATGACAGCCACATGGCGACAGATTGCCCCAAACACACTCTCAAGCCTCTCACTACCGCCGCCTCCACCCTCCCTCCCCATGCCAGCCACAGAGCGACAGATTGCCCCGGACACACACTCTAGCCCCTCACTACCGCCCCCTCCACCCTCCCGCTTCATGACCGCCACAGAGCGACAGATTGCCCCGGACACACCCTCTAGCCTCTCACTACCGCCGCCTCAACCCTCCCTCCCCATGACAGCCAAAGAGCGACAGATTGCCCCTGACACTCCCTCTGGTCCCCCGCTACCGCCCCCTCCACCCTCCCTCCCCATCACAGTCATAAAGTCACAGATTGCCCCGGACACTCCCTTTCGCCCTTAGGTACGCCGACCCCCCTGACCCTTGACCCCTGACACTGGACTGATTGGAAGTGCGACGTATTAAAACTGTTATGCTTGTCTGTATTGGAGTACCCCATCAAGGCTCGAATGAGGCACTGATGGGTTACCTGGTAAATCTTGGGTTCCCGTCTCAGTCGTTGTGTTCAACCAGCACTTTGCTGGTCCAATGCGCACCTGTTTCTAAGGCCGTTTCATCCCTTCGTCCCGTTGTCCCGGTGTTTTTTTGCCCGCGGTTTACGTACTTTACGGTTTTATCGACTCGGGCCATGCGGGCAGAAAGGTGGCATAAAACTTGCGTCTACAGTTGTGAGAGATTGAGCGGACATCACTTCACAGACTCGTTTTCATTTTGACGTTTCAAAACAGCTGCTCTCATTGTATTGAGCGCACGGTCTTAAGGGTTATGTATTATACAGTGCTGCACCAGCACTATTGAGGCCCCAGGGCACTAAGATTAATGACAGCGTCATTTCTTGGAACGTAATCGATACCACTGGACAATGACCTAAAAACCACATCCAGGGAAGTGGCCGTTTTCTGCGACGGGACAGCGCGCTTTGGTCGCCACCGACACGATGCTTGCCTAAACCTCTCTATTATCGCTCGCTCGTTGAGTCTGTAAAACAACAATTTCAAAATAAAACTGCGCGGACTATTTTATCGCGGGCGGACGTCCTAGGGAGCCGCCGTCGACATCACACAGAATACCAAACAGCGACGTGGCGCGCAGGGATATAAAGCCGGCCACCAACTACTGCTCCAGATTCATTATCATTTATAAGTTAGACATGTTAAAACAACATGGCGACGTAAGTGGTTGTGGTTCGCTAGGAACCTACCCCGCAGTCAACCATGTTGATATTAAACCACCATCCGCCATTACTGAATATTATTGTAGTAAATTAACAGGAACTCCTGCTTTGACTTGGCCAACCTTCATAATTACGTCATCGCATTTTATATTTGAAATGTGATATGGGAAACAATATACTTTATCTAATGACGTCTTCTTATATGGGGTCAAGGTGTCAGGATAATGTTAAACATGCCACCGACCGCCTAATTCCAAGCATAGGGTAGAGCGACACTTTGCGAATGAGGCTAACACTAAATTATCAAGGAAACCCTTTTGGCTAGTCACTAGCACGGGTCACTAGCTGAATGCCTGATGCCAGCATAAGTGCTTCGCTAATCACCAGGCGGTAAAAAACGGTAGTTACAGCTGACCCCCCCCCCCTCTTTGCGGCGGGACCGGTATAAGCCTAGTGATTATCATAAATGTAAATCAGAGATGCATTAGCGGGCGGGTGTTTGACACTTGGGGGACATGCAATCCTCATGTAATAAAGTCACCATGCACACCTCGATATAACCCAAGAGATGGAGGCGTTGAATATAAAACTATGCGTCACATCACATGACATCAAGACAACGAGGCTGACGACCGGGAGGGACCCAGCCAATAGGGAGTCGTTACCGCTGGTTGCCATGGTGCCAGGCGACATACAACCCGAGTTTAGTCATAACACGAGCGTCATTAGCCTGAATCACGGCAGACAAACATTTCTCAATGTATACATGTAGATGGTACTGAAGAGGAATACGATATAGCGGATAAGGTAACACTGCCGTGAATTCACGACTAACTAGCCTCTTCAAGCTATTTTAGTGTACTTACATCAGTTAGTTCTAGGAAAGACATTGCTACGATTACTGATAGGAACGACGCATTGAGAAGGATGTGGGAGGGGGGGGGGGGCACAAAGTGGTGAGGCAGGGGCGAGTGGGTGAAGGCCAAAAGTTAATATAATGATCATAATTGCTGCAGAGAAAAGAAAACGTAATCCTGGTTACGTTTACAGATTTGTAAAATTTATTATTGTTAATAATATTTAGCCGTGTTGTATTAACGCAAGTGTGCGTTATTCAAATAAAGAATGGTAAAACAGTGCTTTATTTGGTTTAAAAATATTTTTATTTCACAATCGGAAAACAGGCAAGGCCTATATTAATTCTTTTTGCACATAATAATAATATATAATATAACACACACACACACACCCACCAGTAAATACAGATTCAAAGAATTAACACTATGTTGGCGAATAGTTCGATAATTTAACCACGCAGCAATAGGTACACTTGATGTCTATTTAAAGCGTTTACTATTTTCGATATATTTATGTACAGCTGTGAAGATTTCTACATTTGTATCGTAAGACAAGGATGGGTTACCAAAAAGAAGTGTGCCTAGTGACATCGGGGTATGAGTAACTATTTTTCCCATCAGTATTTCGCGCTCATTTGTGTATGTTGGACAAGAAGAGAAAAAATGAACGCTATCTTCGCTAGCAGCACCGCAGTTGCACCGCGGGCTGTCGACAATATGCATATGAAATAGATGAGCATCTAAAGTACTGCAATTCATCCTTAGACGCGCGTGAATGACATTCGTCTTCCGACTTCCTAGATAATAAAGCTTCCTTAAACTGTGGACGTCTGTTTTCTTACAGGGTTGTCTTTTAAACTCATTGAAATCGGTAGTTGTTCGAATATGAACGGGCAGTTCGTTCCACCTTCTAATTGTACTGGGAACAAAAGAATTGTAAAACGTAGTTAATCTTGCCCTGATAGGTGTGACACTGTTTGCATTAGAGTTTCGTAGAGCATAGGAAGTTCTAGAATCGACCGTTGGCGGAATTAAATTAAACAGATATTCTGGAACTCTAGTATACAATAGTTTGTGAAAAAGCAATAGTTTAAACCTCTCCCTTCGCGTGGCCAGTGTCTCCCATCCCAGTTCATTGTAAATATGGAGATGGCTTGTATATTTAATAGCTCCACAAACCAACCTACCCGCCCTCAGCTGCACCGATTCTAATCGATCCGAGTCTGATTACGAACAGCCGTCCCATACCACACAAGCATACTCCATTGACGGTCTAATGAAGCTTTTGTACATAATATCCAGGGACCTACGACCCAACTTATACCTTAATCGCGAGAGCATATCCACTCTTCTCATAACTTTATGATACATTTCATTAATGTGAGGAGACCAAGATAATTTGCTGTTTAGCGTTAGTCCGAGACGTTTATGATCATGGATGACCTGCAGTCTCTGTGAACCCATGCATAACTCCATCTGAGTGTCAGATAACTTATTGGATATTACCATAGCCTTTGTTTTCGAGGCATTAAATGTAACAAACCATTTGTCAGCCCAGCATTCTAATTTCAATAAATCTTCAGATAAAATATCATTGTTATCAATATTGTCCCCTGAGATAATATAAAGTGTGGTGTCATCCGCGAACAGCCGTATGTTGGATTCCAGACCTTCAGTTATGTCATTTATATAGATAAGAAATAATAGCGGTCCGAGAACTGAACCCTGTGGTACCCCCGCATTTATAAGACCCCACTCGGACGCCTCAGCCTTGATGGTAACCCTCTGATATCGATCCCTCATATAGTCCTCATACCAACAAAGTAAATTGCCAGATATACCTATACCGCTTAATTTCTTCAGGAGACCTTTATGCCATACCCTATCAAACGCTTTGGATATATCACAAAATACAACTTTAACATCTTTCTTCTTATCCAACGCTTCACTAAAAACATGATACAATTCCGCTAGTTGATTGACTGTACTATCTCCGGGGATAAATCCTGATTGAAGTGCTTTATTTTAATAATGAACGGAAAAAACTGTGCATTATCTAGATAAAGAACAGTTGTTAATATTGACTCGTCAAGTGTCACGGTATAATCAGTCGAGCTGAGCTGAGCGGAACCGAGTTGGCTGGTGTTGACAGAACTTGCCAATTTCAAGACAAACAATGGAATGCATAAGTCAATGTTAAGCACCAAAGGGACGGGGGTTCGATCAGAAATCTCAAAATATATGGAAATTCCACAGTTATCGATTGCATACATTTTTCATTATATCCGTTATATCGCTTTTCAGGGGGCGATGTTTTCACGGAACTAAAAAGCAATGACCTCCAAAATGTCTACTTCACCCACGCCTTCCAACCCCTACCCTCCCCCCTGGGGCTTCACGATGACGAACCGTTGTTTCCACAATGTGCCTCATGTATTCGACGGGCAGTGCAATTGACACAATAGTCAATTCCTGTGTCCAAACGTGAGCACATGTCATGCCTTGTTATAACAATTTTATAAGTACGTTAAAGAACTCGCTGTCGTGCATTCCCCAAATAAACCCCTCGACGCTATCGCGTCTCGTGCTATATTTTGGCGAATGCACTCCGGCTCGTTCTTTAACTAGTACATAATATAAGACCACTGTGTTACCGGTATCCCATATCCTTCGACTAAATTATATTATTTTTGATAAACGTATCTTGACATATTCAATTTTGTTATTTGAAAGCATTTTATGTACATTTGACAATGAGATAATATGTATAAGGCAATATGTATTATACATGACCTGAGATACCATCTGTATTTCTGTGTTTGAACGTTTATGTGATCAATTAAATGTGAATACTTGGCAAAAATCACATTCCTGTTTCTTACTTTGTTACAGTTAGTACAAAATTCAATATTACAATATTGTCCTATTATAACTTGAAAACATCAAGTTATCTGCAATTGAGTTTGTTCGAAATATTGGCCCCATTTTAAAAATGAAGGCAATTTTATATTATCCCAACGAATTGTTATTTTGCATTGTTCGGCAGGTCAGATTGCAACACTATGGGACTATTATTTGATGGAGTTGTCTTTATTGTCTTTTATTTTTGGCGGCCATCTTGGAAACTGGGGGCCATCCTTTATGTTATTCGAAGGAATTCTTAGTTTGCATTTTTCACCAGGTCAAACGGCAAAAGTAACCACAAGTTCGTACAATAATCTCTTGGAATTATTAGTTTATAGACTTGTTTTTGTTATCTTGGCGGCCATCTTGAAAATGGCGGCCATTTTAACTATGTCACCTCCATAGTTCATAGTCCATATCTTACGGTACCTCAAACTCTACAAGTGCAGCAAATTTGATTCTTTTACCACCAGGCGAGTACAATACATTGCAAGACCGCCGAAGGTATTAACTAAGTACATAACTCAGCAACAATAGCAAAGCCACTCTCCCCGCTCGCCGCTCCCCCAACACCCCCACCACCCCCACCACGATGAAGAGATACGACGGCCTCTCCACCCCAATTTCTACCCTACTAGATATTACCGATTCCGGCTCCGCCCCTCAACGGATCATCAAATCCGGTAGCACAAAATCAGGATCAGCAGGATATCTTACCCCCTCTACCCCACTCCACCTCACCCCTGGCCCTCGTCTCCCACCTTAGACGCCCGGGCGCAATTTGGTACTCCACCAAGGAAAATATTCTACAAGGCCCACTCCCTACGAACATCTTGACGATATTGTTAAACTGACATGAACCTTTCTGTTGATACGATACCGTACAGGATACGGCGCTACCATTCACAAAGTGGTCCATTTTTATGGTATCACTCAGGGCTGCAAAACATAATAGCCATGTCCAAAACACCCCAAAGAACATTCCAGTTAACACTTTGGATATAATTGTCCAGCACCGCCGACAGAAAGCTGTTCGTCTCCCGCACTTAATTGGTCAGCAAAGTCCATGATTTTATACGTCGAGTCAGTGCGCTTGTCCCGAAATTCCAACACGTCTCCAGTAATGTACAGGTTAGACTGGATTATTGTATGTCTCTTCTCTTTAGATGTCAGCTATGGGACATCGGTAGTAAGGACGCAAACATGTTGTTAAAGTATTAGACGCATCTTTGAAGTGTTCGTGCCACGCCAAAACAACTTTAGCTCATATTAATCTTCTGTGTGTCCGCGCTTATATTATCGAGCTGTAAAGCCCCAAATAGTAGAAGGGCATACTTTTTCCACTTGTTTTCGCACTGACCAATTTAACTTCTGTGAGCGAGGAAAGTGACGTCAAAGGGGAATACAAACGCACGTGCTTTTATATTGAGACTCAGATTATGTCTGCTCACTGGCTTGTCTACGCACTGCATCAAAGCTCACCTGCCAATCTTGTGACATCATTGGGGAATTTTCAAAAAACGCTCAGATGCAATGCTTCCAGAAATAAACCCGCCGGACCTCACTTTTGCTACTTTGACGAACCCGTTTATAGTGATATCGTGGAATAAAAACTGTGAACTTCCAATAAAACAACTTGTTATTTATTTATCTTCCCTAAACCAAGTTAACTCTGAGCAAGACAAAATCGTGGCACGAACACTTTAATTTAGAGCCTAGCACTCACTGTCAATACATCCGCCTTTTCTGTGGCGAATGACCAACCCAGTGGCAACTTGCCACTCGATTTACGAAATTTATCAGAAAGATCCATGGCAATGGAATATTAAAATATTGTTTTAAATTACCGACAATTATTGTAGGTAACTCTCCTGTCGGAAAAAACGTCAACGATTTTAGATTTTATTTTATTTGAAGGACCGAGGGATCGATTTAAGAGAGATCAATGACATCTTGCACTGTTTATGTACAGCGTGAGTTACATGTTTGTTTAACTTGCTCTTTTTTAGTGCTCTCCCTTTTCTGTCTTTTCCATTGTGTACTAAGGAAACATGACAGGTACAAAACATGGCAGTTACAAAACATGACAGGTACAAAACATGGCAGTTACAAAACATGACAGGTACCATACATGGCAGAACGGTACAAGACATGACAGAACGATATAAAACATGACAGAACGATACAAAACATGACAGGTACAAAACATGACAGGTACAGAACATGACAGTTAGGTACTGTAAAGATATGACACGTCTTTATAGTTCCAAGTCTTTATTGCAAGTGCCGGTTAGGTGAGTGAGGTGGTGTGGCAGGCGTGTAACAGACAAGCTACTTCATTAGCATATATCAGAAGCGTAGAAAGTAGTCCCTACTAAAGTTCACATATATATACATATATGGTTTGATATATCATTACATCCCCCTTTTTCCACAAAATGACTTTCTGCTTAATATAACAGATTGTAACTATTCAGCTACATAATTTCACATATAATTAATCATTAAAAAATAATCATTCAATCATCATTCACGATAGGCAACATTCATCATCAAACTTGACAGATATAGTAGCGAGGGTTATCAAAGTCATAATTCTTGATAATCAAGCAAGCAAAGCACAACACATATCAATGTTCATATCTAGTAGGTCGGTTAATTTCTCGACCAAGCCTGGTGCGGTAGGGCGAACTTGGGTGACTTGCATCAGTATGGCCAGTAGCGAGGTTGGGATGAATGTCATCATTGGCCTTGAAGGGGACAGGCGGATAGTGTTGATCTTGTGGCTGATCATGTGGTTGATGAGGTTCATCAGCGAACCGCACATGTTTAAGCGGCTGTGAAGACTCTCTGATGTTTCCCCGATTCCTGCGAAGAGGGTTGCCGTTTGCAGGGGCGACGATGTATGAACGAGGTTCAACACATTTTGCCTGTACAACGGCTGGTTGCCATTGCTTGGACAGTGGGTGTTGGACGGTGACAGGCTGACCGACGACTAATGGAGGCAGGTCGTGGGCATTCCTGTCATGGTAATATTTCTGTTGATCTTGTCTCTGCGTTAGACGATTATAGATAATATCCCTGTTATACAGCGGGTTTCGCACCTTCACAGGTAAGTTGCCCTGTATTTTCCGGTTGCATAGCAGCGCAGCAGGACTCGGGATGAGGCAATCTGTCGGTGTGGTGCGCAGAGACAAGAGTGCCAAGTGAGGGTCCAGATTACTAGCTCTAGATTTCTTCAGCACATTCTTCACAATTTGAATTGTTCGCTCAACAAATCCGTTTGACCGTGGATAGTATGGCGATGATGTGACATGGTCAAATTCCCACTGGCGAGCGAAGTCTCGAAAATGCTGACAATCGAAGTGGCGGCCATTGTTACTGACAATCCTTTCTGGGATGCCATGTTCCGAAAACAGTTGTTTGGTTGCCTCAATCACCGCTTGACTAGTGCATTGTCCGTGGATTTCTCTGATGAAAGGATATTTTGAGTAGTAATCAGCAATAATTAAATATGTTCTATTGTCGAAATAGAAAAGGTCCGTTCCCAAAATCTGCCATGCTCGCGTGGGAAGTTCATGCTGGAGTAGAGTTTCCGACGGTTGAGATTTCTGATATTGTTGACAAATATTACATTGTGATACAATTGAATCAATGTCATCATTTAAATTGCACCAAAAAACACAGACTCTGGCTCTCAATTTACATTTTTCTGCTCCTTGGTGTGCAGCATGCAGTTTATCCAAAACTTCCCTTTGCATAGCCTTTGGGATGATAATGCGATCTCCCTTCATCAACAGACCATCTTCCACAGATATTTCATCGCGGTACGGCCAGTAGGGTCGTAGTGAGGTAGGAATATCCTTTCTACTGGTTGGCCATCCATTAACAACGAGTTCCCTTAACGCAAAGAGAATAGGGTCACGCCTTGTATGTTCTTTAAGTTGGTCAAGCTTATTTGTACTGAACTGTACAAAGTCAACGCGAATGTCGAGGTCGATTGCTTCACTTTCTTGGATAATTGGCAGACGAGACAAACTGTCAGCGAGTATCATATCCTTACCAGGCAGGTATTGGATATGGATGTTATATCCTTGAAGACGCAGCAGCATGCGTTGCAGTCTGGGCGGTGCAGCAGTCAAGTTCTTCAAAGAAATCATTTCAAGTGGTTTATGATCACTCTGTACCACAAACGATTTGCCATAGACGTATGTGTGAAATCGCTCGCAGGCGAACACCACAGCCAGTAATTCTCGCTCTATGTTAGCGTACC
This sequence comes from Arenicola marina, assembly GCA_964019135.1. Classification (NCBI taxonomy): domain Eukaryota; kingdom Metazoa; phylum Annelida; class Polychaeta; family Arenicolidae; genus Arenicola; species Arenicola marina. The sequence goes on from OZ025251.1 coordinate 44,073,605, forward strand.
TTTGTTCAGCAGGTGTGAGGGATTTGGACGCATATACAACTGGGCGGTCGTCCTTTAGCAAGACAGCACCCATACCTTTGGATGATGAATCCACCTGAATCACTGTGTCTTTCTGTGGGTCATAGTACTGAAGGGTCGTCTCTAAACATAACAGGTTCTTAATATCGTCAAAACATTTACCATGACTTTCCAGCCAAATGAACTCAACATCTTTTTTGAGCAGTTCTCGTAGAGGGGCAGTGCGCTGGGAGATATTTGGCATAAATGAAGACATGTAGGTAACAATTCCCAAGAATTCCTCCAATTCGGTCTTGTTAGATGGAGGTTGGAGCTCTTTGATGGCAGTTACCTTTTCAGGATTTGGGTGAACACCACTCTCGTCGAATACTAGTCCGAAAAAGGTAATGTTCTTTTGCTTGATGTGACACTTCTTGCTGTTAAACACTAATCCGTTTTTATTTGCAATCTTCATCAAATTATGCAGATTTACATCATGCTCTTCTTCAGTCCTACCGTAGACTGCGACATCATCAGCAATGCCAGCTGTTCCTGGACACTTTTCCAATATCTGATCCATCTTTCGCTGAAACACGTCCTGACTCATGACTAAACCAAATGGCATCCTATTAAAACAGAAGCGTCCATAAGGAGAGTTGAAAGTGGTAAGCGGCTGACTTTCTTCATCCAAAACGACTGACCAATATCCGTTTTTTGCATCTAATTTAGAGAAATATTTCGCTCCTGCCAACTCATGGGTCATCTCTTCAAGAGTGGGTATGCGATGTTGACACCTCTTAATAGCCTTGTTTAAGTCTCTTGGATCCAGGCAAATTCGAAGTTGTCCATTACTTTTTCTGCTATAGGCCAGACTGTTTACCCAGTTGGTTGGTTCATCTATCTTCCTTATGATACCTTGATTCACCATTTCATCTAGTTCAGCTTTAATTTCATCCTTCATTTGGATAGGGCACTTACGTGGAGAATGTACAACTGGTTCCACCAATGGATCTGTCACTATATGGTAGGTTCCAGGGAAGTTGCCAATTTTATCAAATTGCTCAGGGTAGAGTTTCACAAGATTTGAGGTAGGTTATCCTGTTCGCTGGATGTCTGAAGATTGCAGTGAAGAGTTATCAGGTTGAGCGTCCGTGAACTGGGTAGTCCAAGTATCGCCGGGCCATCTGCATCTACAACATAGAACTTTTCAACATACCAGTCACTTGATTGATGTTGACAAGTCATGGATAAGATTCCATATTGCTTTATGCGACCACCATTGTATGCAGTCAGCACAGTGTCGATGCTCTCCAGACTCCCTGGTGTTGGATATCCTTCTTGGGTCAAATGCGATGGATACATTTTGCGATATATGCGAAGAGGGAGAATGTTCGCTTGAGCACCAGTGTCGACCTTCACAGTCAAATCTGCAGGCAGGTGAGGCCTATCAGTTAGTTGTATATTCAACTTGGTGAATACTTCATCACGGTTGTCGTTTGTCTTAATTTCAGAAAATAAAAGATCACAAAATTGCTCAGACATTTCTGAAACATTCTTGTTCCTGTATGGCTTGAACCTTTGGTTAGGCGATCCTGAATGATCCCGTCTTGATTGAAAGTTCTTAGGTCTGGATCTGGATCTATGCCATTGAGGTTTTGCTGAAAAACAGACTTTAGCCCAGTGGTTTGGTTTTTTACATAGTCTACACACTGATCCGAATGCAGGACAGTTTTCCTTTGGCTTGAGAGGATGATTTTCCCCACAATTCCAGCATCTGGTATGAGGACTGGGTCTGGATTTACTCATAGTGGAAACTGAAGCGAGTGCACCTTGGGTTTCTGCTAGCTGTTTCATATGATTAATTGGTGCCTCAAATGTTCTTCCATATTCAATTGTTTGATCCAGCGTAAGCGTATTGTCCTTGCTTAATAAATCTTTTTGAAGATCATGGTGTTTAGTTCCCACAATTATCTGTTCGATAATCCTCTCATGTGACTCTTGTTGATCACGAAAGTTACATTTTAGAGCTTGCAATTTGCAACGAGACATAAAGTCATCTATAGTTTCTGACTCCATTTGTCTGTACTTCTGTAGGTAGAACCTAGATACTCGGAAGTTATGCTTAGGATCAAGCTGTTCGTCAAATTTTTTCCAAACTGTATCTGGTTCCCTGGCCTCTTCCTCGGTTAAGCCCCATGAATTGAACTTCTTTAGACCTTCTTCCCCTGAGAGAAGCAGTATATGGTCTACTTGCTTTGCTTTAGCAATGTTCTTCACAGAAAAATATAGTTGGCATCTTTGTTTAAACAATCTGAACGTGGTTGCCAAGTCTGATGATTCCCAGTTCATGCGAGGTGTTATCTCGGCCATTTCAAGATATATGAATATGAACGCTTGTACTTCGACACGACGTTAAATGCACACACACATGTTTCGAAACTTGACAGTTGTAGCCTTGACCTTGTCAAATATGTTGCTGTTTGACGGCGATATCACTACGCGTAGTGGAACGTATTGTTTACATGACTTAAAAAGTTAGTTTTGGCATGTAACATGCGTAGAGACTAGTCGTATCAGTTTAAAAAGTTCACGATACCGTAGCACAAGTTGGTTGACACGTGTTCCTCGACGAGTTGCCGGCTTTTCTTGTTCCGTTGGTCAACTATCTCTCACTTGTCGCTGACGAACGGTGACGGTGTCGTTACGGGCGGCGGTTTGGCTGTGCGTTGACAGCTCCTGTGTTAACGGTTCTTGAGGCTATTACGCTTTGGCAATGCCTGTTCTTGACAAGTTCTTGACAAATTAAACACGCGAAGGTTGTTTCACACCGCTGTCACCATGTAAAGATATGACACGTCTTTACAGTTCCAAGTCTTTATTGCAAGTGCCGGTTAGGTGAGTGAGGTGGGGTGGCAGGCGTGTAACAGACAAGCTACTTCATTAGCATATATCAGAAGCGTAGAAAGTAGTCCCTAATAAAGTTCACATATATATACATATATGGTTTGATATATCATTACAGGTACAAAACATGACAGTTAGGTAAAGAACATGACAGTTAAGTAAAAAACATGACCCATACAAAAGGCCTAACCATCCAATACGGGATACTACAATGCGGTCCCTCCCTGATATACTACAATAGCTGGTATATAGTCACAAGAAGGACAACATCATGTTAACGACGGTAACAATGCCATGGCCAAAGCAGAGGTAAACGAACATCAAAATCCATGCCACTCACATTCATTAAGTAATCTTAGTGTCCATGTAATCAATTTTAAACCAAAACTTCTCCATGGCCTATATAGTAACGACCTGTTACCAACGGTCTGAATGCATGAATGCATTACCGTCAAAGTCCGCCCTGAAATAGTATGCGTATCAATTTGGCCCGCCTTTTAATTGTCTGACACGATAGAGTTCATGTTTTGCATGTCTGCCGCCCAAGCTATCGGGTTCCTTCAGATATCCATTGCATCACGCTATGCGGCGTAGGAGTCACGCCAGAGACCCAATCTCACCTTTAGTAAAGGGCTTTGTTCAGGGCGGTTTTATTACTATCTCGACAGGTTCAGATAATTCCTGATAAAATCCTATCTGGTTGAATCAAGGCATCATTCATGGCTGTACCTATGACACGCATAAACCCACCCGTTGTGTAGTCCACTATATTCCCGATAAGATATGTATTTGTGTATTCTTCCCTAGAACATCTTGTCGATTTCTGGCGCTCATCCTGCAGTAAGGATCGAATTGATATCCAGAGGGAGAAGGACAGATGAGACAGGGTCATCAGTGCGGGTTTTCAGTCATAAATATGGAAAACAAGGGATGCAACCGATCAAGTTTATCTTCTTTATGTTCATATCTGTATCCTGCAGTCTGGCCCCAATTCTGCATCTTCCGTCTCTGACGACGGAGGGTTCCTCGTCGCCACCCTCGCCACATGGCTGATATCAAAGCTATATGTAATGAAAACAGACGGCTGACCGCGACAGTGCAGTGGTACACTGGAGGAGAACCCAGGAATGGCCCAGGAGCTTGGTCTTTGCCTGTTTTGGTGGCTCACCGTTACAGGCGACTAGTGCCAGTGTGCGAGTGTCTGTAGCGATACTGGCATCTCAAGTATTACGTATTATATTGTGAACCCTACGTACGTTAGATCGACCAGTCGTTCAAATATGACCCGTTGTTCTATATTCAATGGACGATTGCGTCCATGAGTATTATCATATAAATACCCGCCATGACGTGTATTTCGCACGCTAATGTACACTTTCGAACGTAAGATGACAGTATAGGTAAAAAACATGACCGTTAGCTACAAAACATAACAGGTGCAAAACATGAGAGTTAGTTACAAAACATGACAGGTACAAAATATGGCAGGTACAAACCATGACAGCTAGGTACAAAACATCACAGTTTGGCACAAAACATCACAGTTTGGCACAAAACGCAACAGGCACAAAACATGGCATTTAGGCACAAAACATGACAGCTAATCACACAACATGACAGCTAGGTACAAAACATGAGAGCTAGGTACAAAATATGACAGTACATTAAATATCATATTGGTCAACCAAGTTTGCTGAGAAACAGCGTTCTCAACAGTTGCTATTTTCTTTTTTATTCTCTTATTTATGTTTGTTTTAGCCTTTCAAGGAATACGAAGCGGTTGTCGGCCAATATGCTGTTTGTTTCGTCTCTGTATTAGAATTTAATCAACCATCCACCTTGGGTCATACTCACATTGGTTTTATAGCTAAATGACCATTCCTTACCAGGGGGACAAATGCAGGGAAAGGGTGAGAGAAGGGATGGCGGGTGCGGGGTGACACGGGTTGGGGTGACGGGGAGGGGGGGGGGGTAACCAGTGGATATGCGTCAACACCTCGGGCTGCGAGTTAGGCCCACATTGTAATAAACATTCTATATCACCGTAATCTGCAACCTAGCAACTGTAAAGTTAGTAGCACAACACACATGCCACAGCCACCGTCGATGTTCGTGATGAGAGCAGATTACAAATCGTTACAGATGCGTTAGCTGGCGCGTGTTGACACTGGAAGGATATGCAATCCACACTTAATAAAGTGACCATCCACACCTAAATATAACCCAAGGAATGGCGGCGCCATGATAACGAGGCTGACGACAGACATACAACGCGTCATTTGTCATAACAAACGCGTCATTAACCGATATCAGGAGAGACAAACATTTCTCATTGTAGATGGGCTGTATTTATGGAGGGACACGGCGGCTGCTGCAAGCCTGACTGCTATTATCAGCCATTATTCATATTATTAGCTCTTATTAATATTATTAGCACTTATTCATATTATTAGCTCTTATTAATATTATTATCCCTTATTAATATTAATAATATTATTCGCCCGTATTAATATTATTAATATTATTAGCTCTTATTAATATTATTAATATTATTAGCCCGTATTAATAGTATTAATATTATTAGCCCTTATTAATAGTATTAATATTATTAGCCCTTATTAATAGTATTAATATTATTAGCCCTTATTAATAATATTAGCCCTTATTGGTTTTCTTAGGGGGCGGGGCAGGGCGTGGCGTGAGGCGGAGGCGAGAGTCGAACATCCTGATATAATTATCATCTTTTAATTTCTGAGAAAGACATGTCATCATTGTTGCCTTTACAGATTGCTACCCATTTTACTTCTTGGTCGCTTTTGTCACGGCTTCCACACATCACTAACAGCGATTCCACCGAATGTAGGGAAGCTATTTAGACTGTGGTGCCCCGGGTGGGGAAGATGAAGAGTAATGCAGAGGAACAAATCCGTGTCGTTGCCTTGTCTGCAAGTTTTATTTCCGGCTTTTAGGTGTTTAGGCATTGCTGACATGGGATCTGGTGCCAGGCTTGAAACATTTACTCCTTCGGTTGCGGGTAGGGATAAGACAGCAGGCAGAGTCCTGACTCCCGTTTCGTGCACAAGGCAGTACACCCAGTTGCTATGCCGACTGGCAGCACATGGTGACAGTCATTGATCTAAAAGCCGCAAGCAGCACATCAGTCGCAGCTTTCCAAATTCATTGTATAATACTGTCGTCAATTGCGATGGCACAAAATAGCTCACATATTTTTTATAACATTCGATCGGTTTCTGCCCTATTCTGCTAAGTCTATGTCCCTGCTCAGAGATTGGAATGGTGATCGCTGCACTAATGTATCCATCGCCGCCGACGGCAATCTGTTTGTCTCCCTCTCGCGGATTTGGGAGAGTATCATTGGAATTGCGGGCTCGTCTATTCTGCATCAATTCTTTTGCAACCGGTACGGGAAAGTTAGTTGGCAATATATAACAACCATTTATTTAGATGGCGACGTCACATTGGTCAGACCACAGCTTGCAGTGATCGGTATCCGTGCTTGTCAAGCGTTTTTGTCGTCTAATATTGTCTTCAATCTTCGGACGCTCCCAACAGCTTATTTATTTTTACGGTTTTCGATTAGTCCCTGCATTACGCTCCTAAATGTCAGACTTCTGTTAGAGATCACCGTCGACAACAAGTAGTTCGGGTCCCTCTTTCGGAGGTGGGTCATGAAGCACATCATCCAATCCATACGGGTTACTACAAGTTGGCAATTGTTAACTTACAATAACTGGTATATAAGTATATGGTAACATTGGAATGGGAAAAACACATGTTAATGTGATAAACGGCCGTCTCGTTATCCGTGCCGTTCACAAAACTGCTCGTTTTCCAATGGTAACATAAGTGTCCAAGTAATCCATTTTAAAGATGAATTCTCCATGACCAATATATTAATTCTAGTTGACCGTAGAAATCACCCTGGATCATTATTGGTATAATTCTGGTCAACTGTCCTTCATGATGAGTTTTGCATATCTGTCACCCAAGTTATGGAGCTGTTATGGAGACATCAGATATCTATTGCATGACGCTGCGCAGCGTCGTTGTCGCACCAGCGACCAAATCTCACCTTTAGCAGAGGGGGTGGTTTGTCTGTCGGTTTCGGTTTATCTCGAAATCCGCTCACCCCCTCACCCTTCGGTCTGTACCACAAGGAACAAACCCTAAAATAAAGTGTGACTTATACAAGTAATGTTAAGATCTTACTTGGTTGAATCAATGCATCCGTCCTGCCAAAGTCTAAATGCAGAAACCCACCACTGCGTTATTAATCCATTGTATCCGAGATAAGATAAGATAGATATAACGGTTGTCACAATAAATGAATTAAAAACAGAGCGCACACCTCACATTTTGCATTTTGTTCATTGACTTTCCTCTTGCCACAAACGCTAAATATTAAATTTTTTGAAAGCTGAAAGGTATGGTCATTCAGTCTCTTTGCATCCTCTTTGGTAAAGCCAAGTATCGTTTGACTACATGGTCAGTCAGATAATCGACATCAGGTCATCATCAGATAATTCATCCAGCGGCACATCTTTCATAATACGAGCCTGATCTATTACTTGAATATTTAATTCGGTATTCTACAGATTGGATTTTTATACGAATATCTATGTAAGACTTATCTGGATAACATATATCAAGCAGCCTTTTTCGGTGGCTCACTGCAACACGATTTAAATTACATGTTGCTTCCATAAGGAATAGATAGACCACCCTGCACACATGAGCCCTTGTGTAATATTCAGTCGAACCTTGCGCCAAAGGGTATTATCATATGGAAACTTTAATGATGCGTATGTATATATTTAGGTCAGATTTGTTTCCCTGTATAACATATACTGTTTTCCAATATTTTATTTGGGGTCAGCCCGGTAGCTCAGTGAGTTAGAACGCTCGCCTTGAGTGCTCTGGCCACCTGAGCGTCTGTGTGGTCACAGGACAAAGATCCCATGTCCTTCTTCGCAAAGAGCAGGGGGTTACCCCCGGGGATATGGCTCCACTCTCCCCTCCTTCTCCCATTGACGGGATGTGACCAGAAATGATTATAGCGTCCTGAATATACAACCAACCAATATTTTATTTCATAGCTTTAATATACTGTGCCCATTAAATTTGAAACTGTTGGAATCATCTTTGCACGAGAGGTTTCTTCAGGGTCTTGTACTTTTGTCGGGAAGTCGCGTCCTTCTTTGTGTCTTCGTCTTCTCGTTGATACCCGTGTAGAGACCACGAAGCAGCTTTGACGACCATCGTCTTTGGGCGCATACTATGTGGAATATTATTTGGAATCTTATCATGCAGATAAACTGTCAAAAGATTATGCCTCATTCTGGCTTCAATCATTTAATTGATGTATTTTCTTGTTACATGTATCTAGCGAAGAGTATGTCTATCAAACACCGACCCGCTTCGCCCTCAGTCCCTGTCTGGCTCTCAGCTTTCAGTCATTGCTTGCGTGTAGTATGTGTGATCATGACTTCTACTAGTTTTAGAGCAGATTTCTCTCCGTCAGAGGCCGGGCGTGACATTGATTGCTGCCAGAGTCTCCGAATCTGCTCCATCCGCAGGGTATTCCAGTTATTATGGTAACTGTCATGGCCGCAAAACATTGGCACCATCGATCGAAACACCCAAAACGACATTCCAGTAGACAGATCTTCAAATAATTGCCTAATAATAGTGTCGCGAATTTCTGCGCGGTCCTGAACAGCTGATTCAGTTTCTTGATTTTCGACCAACCCCTGCGTTGCGCTCTAAAAATCTCGGGCTGAAGTGGGTCAGAGATTGTTGGGGTGGTGGCTGCCACAGTGTGTCCAGCACCGCCTACAGAAAGCTCTTCGTCTCCCTCACGCGGACGTAGATCATAAAGCATATCGGACTTTGAAGGGCTTAACTGGAATTACACTCTCGCCTCTCCGATTATAAACAAGATAATGCAGGCGTAACCAGCCAATACGTGATAAATCTACTACAATGTGGTCAATGTCAATTTTTTTCCAGTAGCTGGTATATGATTTTAAACGGACAACATCATGTTGATGGTAACAATGGAATGACAGAGGTTGATGTGGTGACCATCGGAAGCCGTGTCGTCCGCAAACTAATTCGTCATCAAAAAATAATAATTTTGTACATGTTATCAATTTGAAATAAGAATTCTTCGTGACTGATACGGTAACTGACTGTATCTGTTACAAAAGGTCGTCTAAATGAATATCTATAAATCACCCTGACATAGTATGGATATCAATTTGCGCCATTTTTTTATAATTGTCTATGACGATGTAGCTTAGGTTTTGCATGTCTGCCGCCCAAGCTATCTGGTTCCTGCAAATATCTATTGCATCGCGCAAGAGATATATTGCCTCAGGCGGCGTGGGCGTCCCGTCGGTCAGTGACCCAATCTCACCTTTAGTAAACGGTGTTGTCCAGAACAATTTCCTTAGTTATCTCAAAGTCCCCCCTCATTTCGGTCGGAGTAATGAGGAAATACCACCATTAAAGATTTTCAGAGGCAATTAATGATCAAAGGCTATCTGGGTGAATCAAGACATCAGTCATGGCGAGGCTTACGACATGCAGAACCCCACCACTAGCTAATCCATTACCTCCGAGATAGATAGATGTTTGGCTATAACCATGAATTCGGGTTCAGGACTCCGGCTTGCGTTCAGCCTTCAGTAATGAGAGCATTGATATCCTTGAGACAGATGGCTGAGACAGGGTCATCAGTCAGTGCTCCAGCTGTCATAAATACCAAAAACAAGAGATGCAGTAGACCAAGTTTTTGTTGTTTATGTTCATATCTGTATCCTGCAGTCTGGCCCCAATTCTGCATTCTCCGTCTCTGACGACGGCGGTTTCCTTGTCGTCGCCACCATCGCCACATGGTTGATATCACAGCTACGTATAATGAAAAAAAACGGCTGATGGCGACGGTGCAGTGGTACACTGGAGGAGAACCCAGGAATGGCCCAGGAACTTCGCGATTGCGTTTTTTGGTGACTCACTGCAACACGACCTATGTTGCCGAACGGGACCAGTTTATGACCGTATATACTGGCGCGGGTTTGCCAGACATTACGTGTTGTGTTGTTAATACTACGTAATGAATAGATAAAACGGCCGTGAAATTGGAAACTTCTGCACGCGGGTATTATCATGTAAAAGCCTGAAGGCAGCCTACTTACATGCGTCAACTTGTTTACATTTTAGAATCAAGACCAAAAGCATCTAAAAATTATGATGCATATGTTTTACATCTCGTTGAGCCTGTAGAACAACAATTTCAACATGAAACTGTGCGGACTATTTTATCGCGCTCGGACGTCCCAGCGAGTCGCAGTCGACATCACACAGAATACTGAACAGCGAACAGGCGCGCAGAGATATAATGCAGGCCACCAACTTCTGCTCCGTTGAACAAATTTGCTTCTCTCCGGATAGCCGACAGGCTCTCAGGATTTAAATTCAAGACTTATTTGACATGCAGAAGAGGTTGGTAAGACAATAAGTACAGAACATATTACGTTAATGACTTTGTGGAGGACGATCTGATGTACGCTTTTGAATCTAACATGACAGCTGGGATGTATTCAACATCACATTAATTAACGAAATTTGCTGACAGACAGTGTCCTCAACAGTTGCCATTTCATTTTCATCTTGACAGTTTTGTAATAAATGGTTCGAATTATATGCGCCTTTGAGTATTTTGCCCCTGAAGGAGCGGTTGTCGGGCAATAGCGCTGTTTGTCTTGTCTCTGAATTAAATCTTAATTGACTATGCCCATAGGGTTATATTTGTAACTTTGTGTGTTCCTTGTGTGATACAAAAACACGACCATGTGCACTGTTATTTCATAGGAAGAGCCTCCGTCAAATATTCTTCGTAATCCATCCAGATCAAAGCCACCAGGCGTTGTAACGGCCCCGGCCTAAACATAGAAATCTGTCATAATATTGACATAGTAAGCCTCCTATGGGTGCTGACAACGGGAGTAAGGGGTATTATTGTCACTTATCACGTAACCTGACGAATCCTTGTTCAGACTAGGCGGGGAAGCAGAGCCAATGCTCTCAAATAAGACACGGGTGCAAAAACACTGATGAATGGGTCTCTAGACCAAGCGCATGTGGTAACTAGACACGTCTCGGTGTTCAAAACACTCCTGGCGACTGTTACAATGCAGTGCCAATGAAAAATAATTAGTAAAGTAAACGAAGGTAATGAAGGTAATGAAGCGATCAACTACACCTCGTTCTGACCCCAAGACATGGAGGCACTGGATATCAAATATGTATCAGATGAAATGGATCCCGGTACAATGGAATGGTGACACCACGACAACGAGGCTGACGACCTGGAGGGATCCAGCCAATAGGGAGTCGTTACCGCTCGTTGCCATGGTTTCAGGCGACATACGACGCGAGTTTAGTCATAACAAGAGCGTCATTAAGCTGAATCACGGGAGACAAACATTTTTCAATGTATACATGTAGATGGTATCTGAAGAGGAATACGATATAGTGGATAAGGTAACACTGCCGTGAATTCACGACTGACTGGCCTCTTCAAGCTATTTTGATGAATTTTGATGTCAGTTAGTTCCAACAAAGAAATGTATGCGATGGTTGCTGGGTACGGCATTTTGGACAAGGGGGTGGTGGGGGTGAGTGGGGGTGGCAAACACCACGATATAACGATCACCTTTTAACTGCGAAAAAAAAACGCCGCCAATGTAATGTCTGCCCATTGGTAGACATTGTTCTTCATATTATACGAACGATTCAGTGATCCCAATGTTGAGTTATCTCACTTGGTACTGTCAGATTAGTCGACTGAAGCTTGTTATTTAGCCTTAATGGCTACAGCTGTGTTACGCGGGAAAGGCTGAAATCACTTCCCGCTCACTCTTGTCACTGGCTCCTCGTCATTCCACATATCGCTAAAGCCCACGGAAGTTGGGGAAGCTGCCTAGACTGTGGCACCCGGGTGGAGAAGATGAAGAGTGATGCGGAGGAACAAAATCCGTGTCATTGCCTTGTCTGCAAGTTTTATTTCCGGCTTTTAGCTTTTAGTCATTGCTGGCATGGGATCTGGGCGATCTGTCCGGCTTGAAACATCTGCCACCTCTGTAGGTTGTCGGGATGAGAGATTTCAGAGCCCTGGTTCCTGTGTCCCCCGTCCCGTTTTTTGGGATTCAGTGTCACCCCTCATGTTGTCTTTCCGTCCTTTACCAGTGTGCCATTACAGTGTATATGTACAGGTGTTTGTTTCTCACCATGTCTTGTATCGTTGGCCCCTTTTATATGAAATGAATTTTGCAATATTGTTTCCTCGATTGCAGAGAGATTTCGCCATTGGTGTCTGGGCCTATCCCATTTGTCACCCCTCTGGGGGCGGCTGCCAGCCAACCGTGCACCTAATCCGCTTTGTGCCAGAATCTAATGCATTATTAATGGCTGAACAGAACTGGGATACGAGCGATTGGACAGGCAACCTAAATAGTGGCTTGATGCCAGACAACTGGTTCACCGGGTTGGCTGCTCCAGGGCACAAGCCAAATGACTCCGAGCATTGACTCAGGCCAGAGCTCACGTTTCGTTGTGGATCAGCTGGCGGTGAGGGTGTACTTTGTCCCGATCGGACCGAAATTAGTAGACTAATAATGTATTATAGGCAGTGTCGCCACGTCATCTTATCCCCGACCACTCGACCTCATCCTGTTCCAGGCACGTGCTTTGACGTCCATGCCTGAAATAGGCCTACTGGGGAATAGGCCTAATTGTAGTGTGATGCAAGAGGGTTAGACGCATTATGCCACTTGTGAATAACATTTCTATCATAGCCAATTGGTAATACTCTACCACGTGACGCGTTGCCAATGGCGGTTTTACGTCTGGCTGTTAGCTTTTACTCATTGCTAGCATGGGATCTGGGCGATCTGCTCGGTTCAAAACATCTGCTCTCTCTGTAAAGGGTCGGGATGGGGGCATATCTAATCTTGGGTCCCGTCCCGTCTTCCGTGGCTCACTACCAAATCGGCTTGTGTTGCCTTCCATTAGTGTAGCATGAGCATGCACATGCACAGTGGTATCTCATCACGTGTTGTATCATTGGCCCTACATAGGAAAAGAACAGCCTGAACGCGACAATTTGAATATGTTTAAAGTTCAGCTTTATGCGATATGTGTTACAATGAGCTCTTACCAGCAGTTTTAGAACACATATATTCTGTTCGTAAAGGCCAGATTCTCGGATCCAGTTCCGTCCACACGGTCGTCCATTTATTATGGTATCAGTCACGGCCGCAAAACATAATACCAATGACCGAAACACCCCAAACAAAATTCCAGTAGACAACTTTGGAAATAATTCCATAATAATGTCCCGAATTTCGGTGCGGTGCCAAAGAGCTGATTCAGTTTCATGATTTCCGACCAGTCTGCGTTACTCTTTTAAATCTCTCTTTAAATCTTTAAAAGACTCGGATCAGAGGTTGTTGTGGTTGCGACATTGTTTTGGCTGAAAGCGCCTCCAGTAATATAAAGGTAAGACTTTTCATGAATTATTGTATGTCTCTCTACGGATGTCAGCTATGGGACCTAGGTAGTAAGGACTTAATTAATTTTCCATGGCAATGGAATATTACAATATTGTTTTAAATTAACGACAGTTATTGGAAGTAACACGTCTGTCGGAAAAACGTCAGCCATTTTAGTTTTTTTTTATTTGAGAGACCGGAGATCGATTCAAGAAGGATCGACGACATCTTGAACCATTTAATCTTAAGCGTAAGATTCATGTTCGTTCAACTTTTGTTCCGGTTTCTGTTTTCGCATTGTGTACTACTAGTACGAAATCAAATAAACAATAAACATTAAACATATCGGATTGTGTGTGTGAAGTGCGGCATGGTCTGTGAAACCGCCATGGTCCGCGCCACCGCCATGGTCCGCAACACCGCCATGGTCCGCGACACCGCCATGGTCCGCGACACCGCCATGGTCCGCAACACCGCCATGGTCCGCGACACCGCCATGGTCCGCGACACCGCCATGGTCCGCGACACCGCCATGGTCCGCAACACCGCCATGGTCCGCGACACCGCCATGGTCCGCAACACCGCCATGGTCCGCGACACCGCCATGGTCCGCGACACCGCCATGGTCCGTGACACCGCCATGGTCCGCGACACCGCCATGGTCTGTGAAACCGCCATGGTCCGCGACACCGCCATGGTCCGCGACACCGCCATGGTCCGTGACACCGCCATGGTCCGCAACACCGCCATGGTCCGCGACACCGCCATGGTCCGTGACACCGCCATGGTCCGTGACACCGCCATGGTCTCACGTGCCACCGCCATGGTCCGCAACACCGCCATGGTCCGCGACACCGCCATGGTCCGCAACACCGCCATGGTCCGCGACACCGCCATGGTCCGCAACACCGCCATGGTCCGCGACACCGCCATGGTCCGTGACACCGCCATGGTCCGTGACACCGCCATGGTCCGTGACACCGCCATGGTCTCACGTGCCACCGCCATGGTCCGTGACACCGCCATGGTCCGTGACACCGCCATGGTCCGTGACACCGCCATGGTCCGTGACACCGCCATGGTCCGCGACACCGCCATGGTCCGCGACACCGCCATGGTCCGTGACACCGCCATGGTCCGTGACACCGCCATGGTCCGCGACACCGCCATGGTCCGTGACACCGCCATGGTCTCACGTGCCACCGCCATGGTCCGCGACACCGCCATGGTCCGTGACACCGCCATGGTCCGTGACACCGCCATGGTCTGTGACACCGCCATGGTCCGTGACACCGCCATGGTCTGTGACACCGCCATGGCTCGTGACACCGCCATGGTCCGCGACACCGCCATGGTCCGTGACACCGCCATGGTCCGTGACACCGCCATGGTCCGCGACACCGCCATGGTCCGTGACACCGCCATGGTCTCACGTGCCACCGCCATGGTCCGCGACACCGCCATGGTCCGTGACACCGCCATGGTCCGTGACACCGCCATGGTCCGTGACACCGCCATGGTCCGTGACACCGCCATGGTCTGTGACACCGCCATGGTCCGTGACACCGCCATGGTCTGTGACACCGCCATGGTCGGCGACACCGCCATGGTCCGTGACACCGCCATGGTCCGCGACACCGCCATGGTCCGTGACACCGCCATGGTCCGTGACACCGCCATGGTCTGTGACACCGCCATGGTCCGTGACACCGCCATGGTCCGCGACACCGCCATGGTCTGTGACACCGCCATGGTCCGTGACACCGCCATGGTCTGTGACACCGCCATGGTCCGTGACACCGCCATGGTCCGCGACACCGCCATGGTCTGTGACACCGCCATGGTCCGCGACACCGCCATGGTCCGTGACACCGCCATGGTCCGCGACACCGCCATGGTCCGCGACACCGCCATGGTCCGTGACACCGCCATGGTCCGTGACACCGCCATGGTCCGTGACACCGCCATGGTCCGTGACACCGCCATGGTCCGTGACACCGCCATGGTCCGTGACACCGCCATGGTCCGTGAAACCGCCATGGTCCGTGACACCGCCATGGTCCGCGACACCGCCATGGTCCGCGACACCGCCATGGTCCGTGACACCGCCATGGTCCGTGACACCGCCATGGTCCGCGACACCGCCATGGTCCGTGACACCGCCATGGTCTCACGTGCCACCGCCATGGTCCGCGACACCGCCATGGTCCGTGACACCGCCATGGTCCGTGACACCGCCATGGTCTGTGACACCGCCATGGTCCGTGACACCGCCATGGTCTGTGACACCGCCATGGTCCGTGACACCGCCATGGTCCGCGACACCGCCATGGTCCGTGACACCGCCATGGTCCGTGACACCGCCATGGTCCGCGACACCGCCATGGTCCGTGACACCGCCATGGTCTCACGTGCCACCGCCATGGTCCGCGACACCGCCATGGTCCGTGACACCGCCATGGTCCGTGACACCGCCATGGTCCGTGACACCGCCATGGTCCGTGACACCGCCATGGTCTGTGACACCGCCATGGTCCGTGACACCGCCATGGTCTGTGACACCGCCATGGTCGGCGACACCGCCATGGTCCGTGACACCGCCATGGTCCGCGACACCGCCATGGTCCGTGACACCGCCATGGTCCGTGACACCGCCATGGTCTGTGACACCGCCATGGTCCGTGACACCGCCATGGTCCGCGACACCGCCATGGTCTGTGACACCGCCATGGTCCGTGACACCGCCATGGTCTGTGACACCGCCATGGTCCGTGACACCGCCATGGTCCGCGACACCGCCATGGTCTGTGACACCGCCATGGTCCGTGACACCGCCATGGTCTGTGACACCGCCATGGTCCGTGACACCGCTATGGTCCGCGACACCGCCATGGTCTGTGACACCGCCATGGTCCGTGACACCGCCATGGTCCGCGACACCGCCATGGTCCATGACACCGCCATGGTCCGTGACACCGCCATGGTCCGCGACACCGCCATGGTCCGTGACACCGCCATGGTCCGCGACACCGCCATGGTCCGTGACACCGCCATGGTCCGTGACACCGCCATGGTCCGTGACACCGCCATGGTCCGTGAAACCGCCATGGTCTCACGTGCCACCGCCATGGTCTGTGACACCGCCATGGTCCGACACACCGCCATAGTGTGTGACACCGCCATAGTGTGTGACACCGCCATGGTCCGTGACACCGCCATGGTCCGTGACACCGCCATGGTGTGTGACACTGCCATGGTGTGTGACACAATCATGGAGGGTGACACCGCCATGGTCTGTGACACCGCCATGGTCTGTGACAACGCCATGGTCATGAATGAGTGGCTTTAAGAACATTGCGCGGTAGGTCTTGCCAAAGAATCTGTATTAGGCCAATATGCAAAAATATGATATCAAATCCATGTACAATCGTCTTTACATGTTCATAAATGTTACTAAATGTATTAATAGCGTTGATATGAAAGTGAAATGCAGCAATAAAGCCGCGTCCTTCGGCCTTGACTTGATAACATCAGATGTCGTTACTATGACTTTGATTTGTCCATTAGTCACCAGGTCATTCGAGTAAATGTCATTCAAGTGTGAGTCCTGAGATGACCCGAAATGCGAACCACCAATAAAGGAGTGATTAGGCCCGTGGGACACAAATGATGATTATATTACCATTATGAACAACACTAATTGGGGGTTGTCTATCAGACGGAGTTCATGGTAAAATAGGTTGGTCTTTCTTACAGTACAGCGATGACATCTACTGTGAATATGTAGAGTGATGACGTCCACTGTGAATATGTATAGTGATACCGTCTACTGTAAATATGTACAGTGATGAGGTATACTGTGAATATGGACAGTGATGACGTCTATTGTGAATATGTACAGTGGTGACGACTACTGTGAATATGTCCAGTGGTGACGTCTACTGTAAATATGCATAGTGGTGACGTCTACTGTGAATATGTACAGTGATGACGCCTACTGTGACTATGTACAGTGATGACGTCTACTGTGAATATGTACAGTGGAGACGTCTACTGTGAATATGTAAATTGGTGACGTCTACTGTGAATATGTACAGTGGTGACGTCCACTGTGAATATGTAAATTGGTGACGTCTACTGTGAATATGTACAGTGGTGACGTCTACTGTGGATATGTACAGTGATGACGTCTACTGTGAATATGTACAGTAATGACGTCTACTGTGAATATGTACAGTGGTGACGTCTACTGTGAATATGTAAAGTGGTGACGTCTACTGTGAATATGCACAGTGGTGACGACTACTGTGAATATGTTCAGTGGTTACGTCTACTGTAAATATGTAAAGTGGTGACGTCTACTGTGAATATGTACAGTGGTAACGTCTACTGTGAATATGTACAGTGATGACGTCTACTGTGAATACGTAAAGTGGTGACGTCTACTGTAAATATATAAAGTGGTGACGTCTACTGTGAATATGTACAGTGGTGACGTCTATTGTGAATATGTACAGTGATGACGTCTACTGTGAATATGACAGTGATGACGTCTACTGTGAATATGTATAGTGGTGACGTCTACTGTGAATATGTACAGTGGTGACGTCTACTGTGAATATGTACAGTGGTGACGTCTACTGTGAATATGTAAAGTGGTGACGTTTACTGTGAATATGTACAGTGGTGACGTCTACTGCGAATATATAGTGATGACGTCTACTGTAAATATGTACAGCAATGACTTCTACTGTGAATATGTACAGTGGTGACGTCTACTGTGAATATGTAAAGTGGTGACGTCTACTGTGAATATGTACAGTGGTGACGTCTACTGTGAATATGTACAGTGGTGACGTCTACTGTAAATATGTACAGTGGTGACGTCTACTGTGAATATGCACAGCGACCAAGTCTATTGTGAATATGTACAGCGACCAAGTCTACGGTGAACATGTACAGTGGTGACGTCTACTGTGAATATGTACCGTGATCAAATCTACTGTGAATATGTAAAGTGATGACGTCTACTGTGCATATGTACAGTGATTACGTCTACTGTGAATATGTACAGTGATGACGTCTACTGTGAATGGGTACCGTGATTAAGTCTACTCCGAATATGTACCGTGATGACGCTTGCTGTGAATATGCACAGTGATGACGTCTACTGTGAATATGCACAGTGGTGACGTCTACTGTGAATATGTAAAGTGGTGACTTCTACTGCGAATATGTACAGTGGTGACGTCTACAGTGAATATGTACAGTGGTGACGTCTACTGTGAATATGTACAGTGGTGACGTCTAATGTGAATATGCACAGCGACCAAGTCTACTGTGAATATGTACAGCGACCAAGTCTACGGTGAACATGTACAGTGATGGCGTCCACTGTGAATATGTCCAGTGGTGACGTCTACTGTGAATATGTACCGTGATCAAATCTACTGTGAATATGTACAGTGATGACGTCTACTGTGCATATGTACAGTGATTACGTCTACTGTGAATATGTACAGTGATGACGTCTACTGTGAATGTGTACCGTGATTAAGTCTACTCCGAATATGTACCGTGATGACGCTTGCTGTGAATATGCACAGTGATGACGTCTACTGTGAATATGTACAGTGGTGACGTCTACTGTAAATAGGTACAGTGGTGACGTCTACTGTGAATATGTAAAGTGGTGACGTCTACTGTGAATATGTACCGTGATTAAGTCTAATGTAAATATGCACAGTGAAGACGTCTACTGTGAATATGTACAGTGGTGACGTCTACTGTAAATATGTAAAGTGGTGACGTCTACTGTGAATATGTAAAGTGGTGACGTCTACTGTGAATATGTACAGTGGTGACGTCTACTGTGAATATGTACAGTGATGACGTCTAATGTGAATATGTACAGCAATGACGTCTACTGCGAATGTGTACAGTGGTGACGTCTACTGTGAATATTTAAAGTGGTGACGTCTACTGTGAATATGTACAGTGGTGACGTCTACTGTGAATCTGTACAGCGACCAAGTCTACTGTGAATAGGTACAGTGACCAAGTCTACTGTGAACATGTACAGTGATGGCGTCTACTGTGAATATGTACAGTGGTGACGTCTACTGTGAATCTGTACAGCGACCAAGTCTACTGTGAATATGTACAGTGACTAAGTCTACTGTAAACATGTACAGTGATGGCGTCTACTGTGAATATGTCCAGTGGTGACGTCTACTGTGAATATGTACCGTGATCAAATCTACTGTGAATATGTACAGTGATGACGTCTACTGTGAATGTGTACCGTGATTAAGTCTGCTCTGAATATATACCGTGATTAAGTCTACTGTGAATATGTACAGTGGTGACGTCTACTGTGAAGATGTACAGTGATGACGTTTACTGTGAATATGTACAGTGATGACGTCTACTGTGAATATGTACAGTGATGACGTCTACTGTGAATACATACAGTAATGACGTCTACAGTAAATATGTTCAGTAAAGGCGTCTACTGTGAGAGCAACAGGTGGGCGGGCGTGGGGGGGGGGGGGGGGCGGAGGGGCATTTGCGTTTCACGAAAATGGGCTTTTCATTTGGCAGTCCACTCCAAACTGGGAGCGATTAACATAATTCTTCGTGAACTGGCAATGGGGCATTAAGCGACCTTCGTCATCAAAGATTTTCATTTATTGTGAACTGGGAATTTTAATATTGAACAACCGTGCATCGAGAAATCGCTAATTGATATCATGTATCTGCCCTGTCAATTGTAAGCGGGGAGCTTAATTCATTGAACTGCGAAAAAAGAAACTCATTCTTCGTGATATGGGAGCATGACACCCCCCCCCCCATAGGCATGATCCGCCTATTAACCCGGCAAATTCGAGCAGTGATCAGTTGGACGCCAAGCAGGTTTTATGAGGATTTGTACCCTTCTCACCTTGCTTTGTCCTCCGAGAGTTCACCGCCCGTGTTTGGTTTTGCAAGGAAATTGAACACCCTTCCCTACCCCACACCTTACAAAAGCCTGGACCCGTCCTTGCTCCTGTGTCGTCTGTATCATGAAGCTCTCTATCCCGGCCCCCTCCACGGCCGCCCCTCTCCCTCCCCCCCCCTCCCACCACCACCAGCAAGCAACACAATCCGGGCCACGCCGCTATTTGTTTGTTGTGTCCATAAACGAAAGGAAAACGGAAGTTTTCATGATTAGCGTTCAGCAAATGGCGTTCAGAAGCAATACCGGGGTGACTGTCTGTTTAGCACCCCGATGACGTCATTCACTGTCTGTTGCCTGGACAGCTTTACGCGTCCTCGCCGTCTTTGTGTAACAAGAAATAAATTCTGTTAGGCGCCGTGCGAAAAGAGTTCTGGCAAAGAACCTGAATCATGAGCCAACATTGTGTGTAGGTTCACCCTGTCGACCTGCTGGGAAATGGGGGTAGTTGGTTGGGACAGGCAAGGGTCTGAAAAGGGGAGCGGGGACGCTGGGGTCACATTGGCATTGTCCTTATTTTTCATGAACTGTCTAACTGAATTTCAGCTGGAATGTGGAATAAGGCAAGCCGTAGCGCGAGGAATCCTATTCTGACGTCATTTAGCTCCGTAATGGTCTTTGAGTTTTATAGTTTGTTGACGGGGTGAAGCCAATGCCTTTGCCTTGGGCGTCCGTGGAATCTTCTTTACTGCGATGGTTATCCGGAAAAGTGGAAGTACCACGCTTTTATAATCATATGACGGCAAAGATGTAACGATGTAATATCTAAATTCATAATAATTTAACACTTGCCACGTACGCGTCAATTGTTATGGAAAAAATGGTCTGATTTGGTGTTATATTTGGTTTTATTTTGTCATATCTAACGATGTGTAGATCAATGATCCACGATGAGCGACCGATTTCACTGATAACATTTGCCACCGGTAAATTTTATTTTTCAAAGGATGATATGTTGTTTTATTGTATGTTAAGTTCATTCGATCATGACAAATATAAGGACTATTTCAAGGATGTAGCTCAAACATCTTTCTGAAGGTGGCGAAATGACACCAGCCGGTTTGTCGTGATATTTTGGGCGATTGACACGACAAGTCGTGGCGATGGTAAAGTTAACGATCGTTTTTGAAACTGGACAGTGAGAAGTCGAGAACGGAAAAAAACCGTTCTCTTCCAGATCAGACGACACTATAACACCATAAAAAGCAGTCTTTGGACAGTCCGAATGTCTGAACACATGATCTTCGGTATCATGACAACGCCATGAGGCACTGCCAATGGCAAAAAAACCCAGATAATTCCGAAGCCAAACCTATGACCCCAACTTGCCGTCTGCGTTGCCAAGTAAATTAAGCGAGTCGTGACAATTCAAATTTTTTGAGAAACCGTTAAAATTGATTTGAGGATCACGCCGTGTTTATTCTAAAGGGATCAGCATAGGCCAGGGAAGGGGATGGGGCGTGGGCAGCGATTGATAATTCTACATTAAGTCAGAGACTTATATCTACATACATAAGGGAGAGGGGGAGGGGCGTATGTGTATAACCGCACGGACTGATGTTTCTTGATTTATTTTTTTCAACAGCAAACTTGTATAATTCACCCACCTTAAAGATCTTAACCTGGATGCTGCAGGGGAGACCACACCAGGAAATGAAACTTCCCTGAGTTTGACGGACGTGGGTGATATGGATGGTGTGGGTGGTGTGGGTAACGTGGGCGGTGTGGGTGATGTGGGTGATGTGGGTGATGTGGGTGGTGTGGGTGATGTGGGTGATGTGGGTGACGTGGGTGGTGTGGATGGTGTGGATGGTGTGGGTGATGTGGGTGGTGTGGGTGATGTGGGTGATGTGGGTGATGTGGGTGATGTGGGTGATGTGGGTGATGTGGGTGATGTGGGTGGTGTGGGTGATGTGGGTGATGTGGGTGATGTGAGTGGTGTGGGTGATGTGGGTGGTGTGGGTGATGTGGGTGATGTGGGTGGTGTGAGTGGTGTAGGTTATGTGGGTGGTGTGAGTGGTGTGGGTGATGTGGGTGATGTGGGTGACGTGGGTGGTGTGGATGGTGTGGATGGTGTGGGTGATGTGGGTGGTGTGGGTGATGTGGGTGATGTGGGTGATGTGGGTGGTGTGGGTGATGTGGGTGGTGTGGGTGATGTGGGTGGTGTGGGTGATGTGGGTGGTGCGGGTGATGTGGGTGACGTGGGTGGTGTGGGTGGTGTGGGTGATGTGGGTGATGTGGGTGATGTGGGTGGTGTGGATGGTGTGGATGGTGTGGGTGGTGTGGGTGGTGTGGGCGACGTGGGTGGTGTGGGTGATGTGGGTGATGTGGGTGATGTGGGTGGTGTGGGTGATGTGGGTAGTGTGGGTGATGTGGGTGACGTGGGTGGTGTGGATGGTGTGGGTGATGTGGGTGATGTGGGTGATGTGGGTGGTGTGGATGGTGTGGATGGTGTGGGTGGTGTGGGTGGTGTGGGTGATGTGGGTGATGTGAGTGGTGTGGGTGGTGTTAGTGAAGCCCGAGGCTCCTAGATGGTGGTGGACAGTGCATTATCTGGCGACGAGCGGTCTAGATGGCCGAATAGGCTCCCGGGAGGGTCTCAGGGGAAGCTGCTCCTGACCGGTGGGGATCAACAAGACGTCTTCCGATACACACCGTCTTCGTAACTAATGGCAACCCTCTGTTTGGGTCGCGGGCCGGAACATACATCAATTGCGATACATAATTTCTTTAGTATCGCTTCTGGATTGTTGACTTGAAAGTTCAGGTGGTGCTGTTTTTGGCAAATGTCGACGATTAAAGTGGTTTTACCTTTTTTTTTTATTGATGCCGTCACGTGGTCACGGCTTGCCTGTGACTTAGATGACACCTCTAATTAGCATTGCAATATGGAAAGAAACTGAACTTTGGCAGCAGCACGACTTTGGCATTCGCTGTGATAAGAATGAGATATAGTATCTCTACCATCGCTTTGTTCTTTTTATTTAGGTTGAAGACAAGACCAGGCAAGACTGATTAATCAACCGTTGTCACCGGAAGTCATTTATCACACGAGGCCACACATTGCATAGCTACCTCACTCACTCAGTCTGGCCCCCTGGCCCCCTTGACAACCGTCTCAGTATCTCGAGAGGTCTCGCGACGTCTCGCGGTGTCGGCGCCTCACCCAACGTGACTCATCATGTGCAGATTACCTTAGCCACGCCGCCGTGTCCCCAATTATCTGGACGCCCGCGATACCTTAACAACTACAGTTAAATAGTTGGTGCCACGCCAAAACAACTTTAGCTTATATTATTCTTCTGTGTGTACTCTTCTACTTTTATAACGCACCAAATAGTAGAAAGGAATACTTTTCCAACTCATTTTCTCACATACGGATTTAAATTCTAGGAGCGAGAAAAGTGACGTCGAAGAGGAATACAAAGGCATTTGCTTTTGCATTGAGACTCAGATTATCTCTGCTCGTTGGCTTTTACTGAAAGAAAAGCACTCGACCAGAACCACATACACCCTCGACAAACACCTACACACTGCATCAACGCTCACACCATTGCGACACCATTAGAGCTCCGATGCAATGCCCCCAGAAATAAACCCACTTCAGTCTTGCTAGTTTGACGAACGCGTTTATAAGGATTTCGTGGAATAAAATATCTAAGCTCATAATAAAACACATCCTGATTTGTTTATCTTCCTTACAATATTTTAACCTCGATGTAAACAAATTGGGGCACAAACTCTTTAATAACTAAGGAAGTAAATAATCCATGTAGAATTCTACTCCATTGTCGGTTCTTTCAATCTGTACAATAAATAAGTAGTGATCCCAGAATGCCCCGCGAGAGACGTGACCGCGCCATACCGCGACGGACATGATGTTTTTTAGTTCAACACTGATCGACGACGGAAGCGACTCGAGGTTCATCTTGTGCAATTAAAGTGGGATTGGATCTCACTGAGGGACCTCCGGGCGCCTGGCACGTACGCCTCCATGGGAGCCCTGAGCTCACCGAAATAGCAAGCCAGGGGAAACACACCCACTCCCACTCACTGCATCTATAATTACTGTCCCCCACCCCCTCAACACCCCTCCCTTTCACCGCCTATCTATAATCACTGCCACCCACACCCTCACTACCACTCGACTCATCACCCCCACTCCCAGCCACAGCGCGACAGATTGAACCTGACGCTCCCTCTGGCCCCTCACTACCGCCCCCTCCACCCTCCCTCCCCATGACAGCCACAGAGCGACAGATTGAACCTGACACCCCCTCTGGCCTCTCACTACCGCCCCCTCCACCCTCCCACCCTATGTCAGCCACAGAGCGACAGATTGCCCCTGACACCCCCTCTGGCCCCTTACTACCACCCCCTCCGACCTCCCTCCCCATGACAGCAACAGCGCGACAGATTGCCCCTGACACCCCCTCAGGCCCCTTACTACCGCCCCCTCCACCCTCCCACCACATGACAGCCACAGCACGACAGATTGCCCTGACACCCACTCTGGCCCCTTACTACCACCCCCTCTGACCTCCCTCCCCATGACAACCTCAGAGCGGCAGATTGCTTCTGACACTCCCTCTGGCGACTCACTACCGCCCCCTCCACCCTCCCTCCCGCCCCATGACAGCCAAAGAGCGGCAGATTGCCTCAAACACTCGCTTTGGCCCCTGACTACCGACCCCTCCACCCTCCCTACCCATGACAGACACAAACGACAGAATGCCCCCGACGCCCCCTCTGACGTCTCACTACCTCTCCCTCCACCCTCCCTACCCATGACAGCCAAAGCGCGGCAGATTGCCTCTTACACCCCCTCTGGCCCCTCACTACCGCCCTCTCCGACCTCCCTCCCCATGACAGACACAGAGCGACAGATTGCCCCTGACACTCCCTCTGGCCCCTCACTACCGCCCCATCCACCCTCCCTCCCCATGACAGCCACGGAGCGACAGATTGCCCCTGACACTCCCTGTGGCCCCTCACTACCACCCTCTCCACCCTCCCTCCCCATGACAGCCACGGAGCGACAGATTGTCACTGACACCCCCTCTGGCCCCTCACTACCGCCCCCTCCACCCTCCCTCCCCATGACAGACACAGAGCAACAGATTGCCCCTGACACTCCCTGTGGCCCCTCACTACCACCCCCTCCGACCTCCCTCCCCATGACAGCCACAGACCGACAGATTGTCACTGACACCCCCTCTGGCCCCTTACTACCGCTCCCTCCACCCTCCCTACCCATGACAGACACAAACGAAAAAATTCCCCCGACGCCCCCTCTGACGACTCACTACCTCTCCCTCCACCCTCCCTACCCATGACAGCCAAAGAGCGGCAGAATGCCTCTTACACCTCCTCTGGCCCCTCACTACCGCCCCCTCCGACCTCCCTCCCGATGACAGACACAGAGCGACACATTTTCCCTGACACTCCCTCTGGCCCCTCACTACCGCCCCATCCACCCTCCCACCCTATTTCAGCCACAGACCGACAGATTGTCACTGACACCCCCTCTGGCCCCTTACTACCGCCCCCTCCACCCTACCCCCCCCCCCCTGACAGCCACAGAGCGACAGATTGCCCCTGACACCCCCTCTGGCCCTTTACTACCGCCGCCTCCACCCTCCCTCCCCCTGGCAGCCACAGAGCGACAGATTGCCCCTGACACACCCTCTGGCCCCTTACTACCGCCCCCTCCACCCTCCCTCCCCCTGACAGCCACAGAGCGACAGATTGCCCCTGACACCCCCTCTGGCCCCTTACTACCGCCCCCTCCACCCTCCCTCCTCCTGACAGCCACAGAGCGACAGATTGCCCCTGACACCCCCTCTGGCCCCTTACTACCGCCCCCTCCACCCTCCCTCCTCCTGACAGCCACAGAACAACAGATTGCCCCTGACACTCCCTCTGGCCCCTCACTACCGCCCCACCCCCACCCTCCCTCCCCATGACAGCCACAGACCAACAGATTGCCTCTGACACTCCCTCTAACCCCTCACTACCGCCCCCTCCAACCTCCCTCCCCATGACAGCCACAGACCGACAGATTGTCACTGACACCCCCTCTGGCCCCTTACTACCGCCGCCTCCACCCTCCTTCCCCATGACAGCCACAGAGCGACAGATTGCCTCGGAAGCACCCTGTAGCCCCTCACTACCGCCGCCGCCACCCTCCCACCCCATGACAGCCACAGAGCGACAGATTGCCAGTGACACTCCCTCTAGCCCCTCACTACCGCCCCTCCACCCTCCCTACCCATGACAGACACAAACGACAGAATGCCCCTGACGCCCCCTCTGACGTCTCACTACCTCTCCCTCCACCCTCCCTACCCATGACAGCCAAAGAGCGGCAGATTGCCTCTGACACCCCCTCTGGCCCCTCACTACCGCCCCCTCCGACCTCCCTCCCCATGACAGACACAGAGCGACAGATTGCCTCTGACACCCCCTCTAGCCCCTCACTACCGCCCCCTCTGACCTCCCTCCCCATGACAGCCAAAGAGCGGCAGATTGCCTCTGACACCCACTCTAGCCCCTCACTACCGCCCCCTCCAACCTCCCTCCCCATGACAGCCACAGACCGACAGATTGTCACTGACACCCCCTCTGGCCCCTTACTACCGCCGCCTCCACCCTCCTTCCCCATGACAGCCACAGAGCGACAGATTGCCCCGGAAGCACCCTCTAGCCCCTCACTACCGCCGCCGCCACCCTCCCACCCCATGACATCCACAGAGCGACAGATTGCCAGTGACACTACCACTAGCCCCTCACTACCGCCCCCTCCACCCTCCCTACCCATGACAGACACAAACGACAGAATGCCCCTGACGCCCCCTCTGACGTCTCACTACCTCTCCCTCCACCCTCCCTACCCATGACAGCCAAAGACCGGCAGATTGCCTCTGACACCCCCTCTGGCCCCTCACTACCGCCCCCTCCGACCTCCCTCCCCATGACAGACACAGAGCGACAGATTGCCTCTGACACCCCCTCTAGCCCCTCACTAACGCCCCCTCTGACCTCCCTCCCCATGACAGCCAAAGAGCGGCAGATTGCCTCTGACACCCACTCTAGCCCCTCACTACCGCCTCCTCCAACCTCCCTCCCCATGACAGCCACAGACCGACAGATTGTCACTGACACCCCCTCTGGCCCCTTACTACCGCCGCCTCCACCCTCCTTCCCCATGACAGCCACAGAGCGACAGATTGCCCCGGAAGCACCCTCTAGCCCATCACTACCGCCGCCGCCACCCTCCCACCCCATGACATCCACAGAGCGACAGATTGCCAGTGACACTCCCTCTAGCCCCTCACTACCGCCCCCTCCACCCTCCCTACCCATGACAGACACAAACGACAGAATGCCCCTGACGCCCCCTCTGACGTCTCACTACCTCTCCCTCCACCCTCCCTACCCATGACAGCCAAAGACCGGCAGATTGCCTCTGACACCCCCTCTGGCCCCTCACTACCGCCCCCTCCGACCTCCCTCCCCATGACAGACACAGAGCGACAGATTGCCTCTGACACTCCCTCTAGCCCCTCACCACCGCCCCCTCTGACCTACCTCCCCATGACAGCCAAAGAGCGGCAGATTGCCTCTGACACCCACTCTGGCCCATCACTACCGCTCCCTCCGACCTCCCTCCCCATGACAGACACAGAGCGACAGATTGCCCTTGACACCCCCTCTAGCCCCTCACTACCGCCCCCTCTGACCTCCCTCCCCATGACAGCCAAAGAGCGGCAGATTGCCTCTGACACCCACTCTAGCCCCTCACTACCGCCCCCTCCAACCTCCCTCCCCATGACAGCCACAGACCGACAGATTGTCACTGACACCCCCTCTGGCCCCTTACTACCGCCGCCCCCACCCTCCTTCCCCATGACAGCCACAGAGCGACAGATTGTCACTGACACCCCTTCTGGCCCCTCACTACCGCCGCCTCCACCCTCCCTCCCCATGCGAGCCACAGAGCAACAGATTGCCAGTGACACTCCCTCTTGCCCCTCACTACCGCCCCATCCACCCTCCCCCCCCATGACAGCCACGGAGCGACAGATTGCCCCTGACACTCCCTCTGGCCCCTCACTATGGCCGCCTCCACCCTCCCTCCCCATGCGAGCCACAGAGCAACAGATTGCCAGTGACACTCCCTCTTGCCCCTCACTACCGCCCCCTCCACCCTCCCTACACATGACAGACACAAACGACAGAATGCCCCTGACGCCCCCTCTGACGTCTCACTACCTCTCCCTCCACCCTCCCTACCCATGGCAGCCAAAGAGCGACAGATTGCACTTGACACTCCCTCTGGCCCCTCACTACCGCCCCCTCCACCCTCCCTCCCCATGACAGCCACAGAGCGACAGATTGCTCCTGACACTCCCTCTAGCCCCTCACTACCGCCACCTCCACCCTACTTCCCCATGACAGCCACAGAGCGAGAGATTGCCCCGGAAGCACCTCTAGCCCTCTCACTACCGCCCCCTCCACTCTCCCTCTCCATCACAGCCATAAAGCCACAGATTGCCCCGGACACTCCCTCTAGCCCCTCACTACCGCCCCCTCCACCCTCCCTCCCCATGACAGCCCCAGAGCGACAGATTTTCTCTGACACCCCCTCTGGCCCCTCACTACCGCCCCCTCCACCCTCCCTCCCCATGACAGCCCCAGAGCGACAGATTTTCTCTGACACCCCCTCTGGCCCCTCACTACCGTCGCCTCCACCCTCCTTCCCCATGACAGCCACAGAGCGACAGATTGCTCCTGACACTCCCTCTAGCCCCTCACTACCGCCACCTCCACCCTACTTCCCCATGACAGCCACAGAGCGAGAGATTGCCCCGGAAGCACCTCTAGCCCTCTCACTACCGCCCCCTCCACTCTCCCTCTCCATCACAGCCATAAAGCCACAGATTGCCCCGGACACTCCCTCTAGCCCCTCACTACCGCCCCCTCCACCCTCCCTCCCCATGACAGCCCCAGAGCGACAGATTTTCTCTGACACTCCCTCTAGCCCCTCACTACCGCCCCTCCACCCTCCCTACCCATGACAGACACAAACGACAGAATGCCCTTGACGCCCCCTCTGACGTCTCACTACCTCTCCCTCCACCCTCCCTACCCATGACAGCCAAAGAGCGGCAGATTGCCTCTGACACCCCCTCTGGCCCCTCACTACCGCCCCCTCCGACCTCCCTCCCCATGACAGACACAGAGCGACAGATTGCCTCTGACACCCCCTCTAGCCCCTCACTACCGCCCCCTCCGACCTCCCTCCCCATGACAGCCAAAGAGCGGCAGATTGCCTCTGACACCCACTCTAGCCCCTCACTACCGCCCCCTCCAACCTCCCTCCCCATGACAGCCACAGACCGACAGATTGTCACTGACACCCCCTCTGGCCCCTTACAACCGCCGCCTCCACCCTCCTTCCCCATGACAGCCACAGAGCGACAGATTGCCCCGGAAGCACCCTCTAGCCCATCACTACCGCCGCCGCCACCCTCCCACCCCATGACATCCACAGAGCGACAGATTGCCAGTGACACTCCCTCTAGCCCCTCACTACCGCCCCCTCCACCCTCCCTACCCATGACAGACACAAACGACAGAATGCCCCTGACGCCCCCTCTGACGTCTCACTACCTCTCCCTCCACCCTCCCTACCCATGACAGCCAAAGACCGGCAGATTGCCTCTGACACCCCCTCTGGCCCCTCACTACCGCCCCCTCCGACCTCCCTCCCCATGACAAACACAGAGCGACAGATTGCCTCTGACACCCCCTCTAGCCCCTCACCACCGCCCCCTCTGACCTACCTCCCCATGACAGCCAAAGAGCGGCAGATTACCTCTGACACCCACTCTGGCCCATCACTACCGCTCCCTCCGACCTCCCTCCCCATGACAGACACAGAGCGACAGATTGCCCTTGACACTCCCTCTGGCCCCTCACTACCGCCCCATCCACCCTCCCTCCCCATGACAGCCACGGAGCGACAGATTGCCCCTGACACTCCCTCTGGCCCCTCACTACCGCCCCATCCACCCTCCCTCCCCATGACAGCCACGGAGCGACAGATTGCCCCTGACACTCCCTCTGGCCCCTCACTACCGCCGCCTCCAACCTCCCTCCCCATGACAGCCAAAGAGCGGCAGAATGCCTCTTACACCTCCTCTGGCCCCTCACTACCGCCCCCTCCGACCTCCCTCCCGATGACAGACACAGAGCGACACATTTTCCCTGACACTCCCTCTGGCCCCTCACTACCGCCCCATCCACCCTCCCACCCTATTTCAGCCACAGACCGACAGATTGTCACTGACACCCCCTCTGGCCCCTTACTACCGCCCCCTCCACCCTACCCCCCCCCCCCCTGACAGCCACAGAGCGACAGATTGCCCCTGACACCCCCTCTGGCCCTTTACTACCGCCGCCTCCACCCTCCCTCCCCCTGGCAGCCACAGAGCGACAGATTGCCCCTGACACACCCTCTGGCCCCTTACTACCGCCCCCTCCACCCTCCCTCCCCCTGACAGCCACAGAGCGACAGATTGCCCCTGACACCCCCTCTGGCCCCTTACTACCGCCCCCTCCACCCTCCCTCCTCCTGACAGCCACAGAGCGACAGATTGCCCCTGACACCCCCTCTGGCCCCTTACTACCGCCCCCTCCACCCTCCCTCCTCCTGACAGCCACAGAACAACAGATTGCCCCTGACACTCCCTCTGGCCCCTCACTACCGCCCCACCCCCACCCTCCCTCCCCATGACAGCCACAGACCAACAGATTGCCTCTGACACTCCCTCTAACCCCTCACTACCGCCCCCTCCAACCTCCCTCCCCATGACAGCCACAGACCGACAGATTGTCACTGACACCCCCTCTGGCCCCTTACTACCGCCGCCTCCACCCTCCTTCCCCATGACAGCCACAGAGCGACAGATTGCCTCGGAAGCACCCTGTAGCCCCTCACTACCGCCGCCGCCACCCTCCCACCCCATGACAGCCACAGAGCGACAGATTGCCAGTGACACTCCCTCTAGCCCCTCACTACCGCCCCTCCACCCTCCCTACCCATGACAGACACAAACGACAGAATGCCCCTGACGCCCCCTCTGACGTCTCACTACCTCTCCCTCCACCCTCCCTACCCATGACAGCCAAAGAGCGGCAGATTGCCTCTGACACCCCCTCTGGCCCCTCACTACCGCCCCCTCCGACCTCCCTCCCCATGACAGACACAGAGCGACAGATTGCCTCTGACACCCCCTCTAGCCCCTCACTACCGCCCCCTCTGACCTCCCTCCCCATGACAGCCAAAGAGCGGCAGATTGCCTCTGACACCCACTCTAGCCCCTCACTACCGCCCCCTCCAACCTCCCTCCCCATGACAGCCACAGACCGACAGATTGTCACTGACACCCCCTCTGGCCCCTTACTACCGCCGCCTCCACCCTCCTTCCCCATGACAGCCACAGAGCGACAGATTGCCCCGGAAGCACCCTCTAGCCCCTCACTACCGCCGCCGCCACCCTCCCACCCCATGACATCCACAGAGCGACAGATTGCCAGTGACACTACCACTAGCCCCTCACTACCGCCCCCTCCACCCTCCCTACCCATGACAGACACAAACGACAGAATGCCCCTGACGCCCCCTCTGACGTCTCACTACCTCTCCCTCCACCCTCCCTACCCATGACAGCCAAAGACCGGCAGATTGCCTCTGACACCCCCTCTGGCCCCTCACTACCGCCCCCTCCGACCTCCCTCCCCATGACAGACACAGAGCGACAGATTGCCTCTGACACCCCCTCTAGCCCCTCACTAACGCCCCCTCTGACCTCCCTCCCCATGACAGCCAAAGAGCGGCAGATTGCCTCTGACACCCACTCTAGCCCCTCACTACCGCCTCCTCCAACCTCCCTCCCCATGACAGCCACAGACCGACAGATTGTCACTGACACCCCCTCTGGCCCCTGACTACCGCCGCCTCCACCCTCCTTCCCCATGACAGCCACAGAGCGACAGATTGCCCCGGAAGCACCCTCTAGCCCATCACTACCGCCGCCGCCACCCTCCCACCCCATGACATCCACAGAGCGACAGATTGCCAGTGACACTCCCTCTAGCCCCTCACTACCGCCCCCTCCACCCTCCCTACCCATGACAGACACAAACGACAGAATGCCCCTGACGCCCCCTCTGACGTCTCACTACCTCTCCCTCCACCCTCCCTACCCATGACAGCCAAAGACCGGCAGATTGCCTCTGACACCCCCTCTGGCCCCTCACTACCGCCCCCTCCGACCTCCCTCCCCATGACAGACACAGAGCGACAGATTGCCTCTGACACTCCCTCTAGCTCCTCACCACCGCCCCCTCTGACCTACCTCCCCATGACAGCCAAAGAGCGGCAGATTACCTCTGACACCCACTCTGGCCCATCACTACCGCTCCCTCCGACCTCCCTCCCCATGACAGACACAGAGCGACAGATTGCCCTTGACACCCCCTCTAGCCCCTCACTACCGCCCCCTCTGACCTCCCTCCCCATGACAGCCAAAGAGCGGCAGATTGCCTCTGACACCCACTCTAGCCCCTCACTACCGCCCCCTCCAACCTCCCTCCCCATGACAGCCACAGACCGACAGATTGTCACTGACACCCCCTCTGGCCCCTTACTACCGCCGCCCCTACCCTCCTTCCCCATGACAGCCACAGAGCGACAGATTGTCACTGACACCCCTTCTGGCCCCTCACTACCGCCGCCTCCACCCTCCCTCCCCATGCGAGCCACAGAGCAACAGATTGCCAGTGACACTCCCTCTTGCCCCTCACTACCGCCCCATCCACCCTCCCCCCCCATGACAGCCACGGAGCGACAGATTGCCCCTGACACTCCCTCTGGCCCCTCACTATGGCCGCCTCCACCCTCCCTCCCCATGCGAGCCACAGAGCAACAGATTGCCAGTGACACTCCCTCTTGCCCCTCACTACCGCCCCCTCCACCCTCCCTACACATGACAGACACAAACGACAGAATGCCCCTGACGCCCCCTCTGACGTCTCACTACCTCTCCCTCCACCCTCCCTACCCATGGCAGCCAAAGAGCGACAGATTGCACTTGACACTCCCTCTGGCCCCTCACTACCGCCCCCTCCACCCTCCCTCCCCATGACAGCCACAGAGCGACAGATTGCTCCTGACACTCCCTCTAGCCCCTCACTACCGCCACCTCCACCCTACTTCCCCATGACAGCCACAGAGCGAGAGATTGCCCCGGAAGCACCTCTAGCCCTCTCACTACCGCCCCCTCCACTCTCCCTCTCCATCACAGCCATAAAGCCACAGATTGCCCCGGACACTCCCTCTAGCCCCTCACTACCGCCCCCTCCACCCTCCCTCCCCATGACAGCCCCAGAGCGACAGATTTTCTCTGACACCCCCTCTGGCCCCTCACTACCGCCCCCTCCACCCTCCCTCCCCATGACAGCCCCAGAGCGACAGATTTTCTCTGACACCCCCTCTGGCCCCTCACTACCGTCGCCTCCACCCTCCTTCCCCATGACAGCCACAGAGCGACAGATTGCTCCTGACACTCCCTCTAGCCCCTCACTACCGCCACCTCCACCCTACTTCCCCATGACAGCCACAGAGCGAGAGATTGCCCCGGAAGCACCTCTAGCCCTCTCACTACCGCCCCCTCCACTCTCCCTCTCCATCACAGCCATAAAGCCACAGATTGCCCCGGACACTCCCTCTAGCCCCTCACTACCGCCCCCTCCACCCTCCCTCCCCATGACAGCCCCAGAGCGACAGATTTTCTCTGACACTCCCTCTAGCCCCTCACTACCGCCCCTCCACCCTCCCTACCCATGACAGACACAAACGACAGAATGCCCTTGACGCCCCCTCTGACGTCTCACTACCTCTCCCTCCACCCTCCCTACCCATGACAGCCAAAGAGCGGCAGATTGCCTCTGACACCCCCTCTGGCCCCTCACTACCGCCCCCTCCGACCTCCCTCCCCATGACAGACACAGAGCGACAGATTGCCTCTGACACCCCCTCTAGCCCCTCACTACCGCCCCCTCCGACCTCCCTCCCCATGACAGCCAAAGAGCGGCAGATTGCCTCTGACACCCACTCTAGCCCCTCACTACCGCCCCCTCCAACCTCCCTCCCCATGACAGCCACAGACCGACAGATTGTCACTGACACCCCCTCTGGCCCCTTACAACCGCCGCCTCCACCCTCCTTCCCCATGACAGCCACAGAGCGACAGATTGCCCCGGAAGCACCCTCTAGCCCATCACTACCGCCGCCGCCACCCTCCCACCCCATGACATCCACAGAGCGACAGATTGCCAGTGACACTCCCTCTAGCCCCTCACTACCGCCCCCTCCACCCTCCCTACCCATGACAGACACAAACGACAGAATGCCCCTGACGCCCCCTCTGACGTCTCACTACCTCTCCCTCCACCCTCCCTACCCATGACAGCCAAAGACCGGCAGATTGCCTCTGACACCCCCTCTGGCCCCTCACTACCGCCCCCTCCGACCTCCCTCCCCATGACAAACACAGAGCGACAGATTGCCTCTGACACCCCCTCTAGCCCCTCACCACCGCCCCCTCTGACCTACCTCCCCATGACAGCCAAAGAGCGGCAGATTACCTCTGACACCCACTCTGGCCCATCACTACCGCTCCCTCCGACCTCCCTCCCCATGACAGACACAGAGCGACAGATTGCCCTTGACACTCCCTCTGGCCCCTCACTACCGCCCCATCCACCCTCCCTCCCCATGACAGCCACGGAGCGACAGATTGCCCCTGACACTCCCTCTGGCCCCTCACTACCGCCCCATCCACCCTCCCTCCCCATGACAGCCACGGAGCGACAGATTGCCCCTGACACTCCCTCTGGTCCCTCACTACCGCCGCCTCCAACCTCCCTCCCCATGACAGCCACAGAGCGACAGATTGTCACTGACACCCCTTCTGGCCCCTCACTACCGCCCCCTCCACCCTCCCTACACATGACAGACACAAACGACAGAATGCCCCTGACGCCCCCTCTGACGTCTCACTACCTCTCCCTCCACCCTCCCTACCCATGACAGCCAAAGAGCGACAGATTGCACTTGACACTCCCTCTGGCCCCTCACTACCGCCCCCTCCACCCTCCCTCCCCATGACAGCCACAAACGACAGAATGCCCCTGACGCCCCCTCTGACGTCTCACTACCTCTCCCTCCACCCTCCCTACCCATGACAGCCAAAGAGCGACAGATTGCACTTGACACTCCCTCTGGCCCCTCACTACCGCCCCCTCCACCCTCCCTCCCCATGACAGCCACAGAGCGACAGATTGTCACTGACACCCCCTCTGGCCCCTTACTACCGCCGCCTCCACCCTACCTCCCCATGACAGCCATAAAGCCACAGATTGCCCCGGACACTCCCTCTAGCCCCTCACTACCGCCCCCTCCACCCTCCCTCCCCATGACAGCTCCAGAGCGACAGATTTTCTCTGACACCCCCTGTGGCCCCTCACTACCGCCCCCTCCACCCTCCCTCCCCCTGACAGCCACAGAGCGACAGATTGCCCCTGACACTCCCTCTAGCCCCTCACTACCGACCCCTTCACCCTCCCTCCCCATCACAGCCTTAAAGCCACAGATTTCCCTGGACACTCCCTTTCGCCCTTAAGTACGCCCACCCCCCCCCCCCCCTGACCCTTGACCCCTGACGCTGGACTGATTGGCAGTGCGACGTATTAAAACTGTTATCCATGTCTGTATTGGAGTACCCCATCAAGGCTCGAATGAGGCATTGATGGGGTACCTGGTAAATCTTGGGTTCCTGTCTCAGTCGTTAGTGTTCAACCAGCACTTTGCTGGTCCAATGCGCACCTGTTTCTAAGGCCGTTTTATCCCTTCGTCCCGTTGTCCCGGCGTTTTTTGTCCCCGGTTTACGTACTTTATGTTTTTTTTCGACTCGGGCCATGCGGACAGAAAGGTGGCATTAAACTTACGTCTACAGTTGCGTAAGATTGAGCGGACATCACTTCAAAGACTCGTTTTCATTTTTACGTTTCAAAACAGCTGCTCTCATTGTACGAAGCGCACGGTCTTAAGGGTTATGTATTATACAGTGCTGAACCAGCTCTATTGAGGCCCCCGGGCACTAAGGTTAATGACAGCGTCATTTCTTGGAACGTAATCGATACCACTGGACAATGACGTAAAGCGGGCATTTGTTGTGAAAACCACATCCAGGGAAGTGCGTTGTGGTCGTTTCCTGCGACGTGACAGCGTGCTTTGGTCGCCATCCGACACGATCCTTGCCTAAACCTCTCTATTATCGCTCGCTCTTGGAAGTGACTCATCGCGGGAATAATCACGGCGGCCGTCCCTGTTCAAACCACGTGGATGGATGAAAGACATCAAATTATTTCTCCACTTAAAGTAGCCTACTTAACTCATATTAGATTTCTAGATTTTAGCATCAAGACTAAAAGTATCTCAAAATTATGATGCGTATGTTTTATATCTCGTTGAGTCTGTAAAACAACAATTTCAAAATAAAAGTGCGCAGACTATTTTATCGCCCGCGGACGTCCTAGCGAGCCACGGTCGACATCACACAGAATACCAAACAGCGATGTGGCGCGCAGGGATATAGGGCCGGCCGCCAACTACTGCTCCAGATTCAATATCACTTATTAGTTAGACATGTTAAAACAACATGGCGACGTAAGTGGTTGTGGTTCGCTAGGAACCTACCCCGCAGTCAACGATGTTGATATTAAACCACCATCCGCCATTACTGATAACTATTGTAGTAAATTAACAGGAACTCCTGCTTTGACTTGGCCAACCTTCAAAATTACGTCATCGCTTTTTATATTTGAAATGTGATATGGGAAACAATATACTTTATCTAATGACGTCTTCTTATATGGGGTCAAGGTGTCAGGATAATGTTAAACATGCCACCGACCGCCTAATTCCAAGCATAGGGTAGAGCGACACCTTGCGAATGAGGCTAACACTAAATTATGCAGGAAACCCTTTTGGCTAGTCACTAGGGCGGGTCACTAGCTGAATGCCTGATTCCAGCATAAGTGCTTCGCTAATCATCGGACAGTAAAAAACGGTAGTTACAGCTGACCCCCCCCCCCCGCTCTTTGCGGCGGGACTGGTATCAGTCTAGTGATTATCATAAATGGAAATCAGAGATGCATTAGCGGGCGGGTGTTTGACACTTAGGGGACATGCAATCCACATGTAATAAAGTCACCATGCACACCTCGATATAACCCAAGAGATGGAGGCGTTGAATATAAAACTATGCGTCACATCACATGACACCACGACAATGAGGTTGACAACCGGGAGGGACCCAGCCAATAGGGAGTCGTTACCGCTGGTTGCCATGGTGTCAGGCGACATACGACGCGAGTTCAGTCATAACACGACCGTCATTAACCTGAATCAGGGGAGACAAACATTCCTCAATGTATACATGTAGATGGTATCTGAAGAGGAATACGATATAGTGGATAAGGTAACACTGCCGTGAATTCATTACATCAGTTAGTTCTAGGAAAGACGTTGCTACGATGGCTGCTATTAATGACGCTTTGGGAAGGGTGTGGGCGGGTGTCATACACAGAGTGGTGAGGCAGGGGCGAGTGGGCAAAGGTCAAAGCGGTAATATAATGATCACCTTTTAATTGCTGCAGAGAAAGAAAAACGTAATCATGGTTACGTTTACAGATTAGTAAAACTCGTTATTAAAATTCCGCGAGTTCAAAAATTAAAACCTTATACCGCTGTCCAGATATATCACTTGGTGCGTCAGATGAGGCGACTCATCTTATCGTTTAGATCAAGGTGTGATCAAGCTGAGGATATAGTAAAATGTGGTAGCCAACTCTGCACTCCGCACCGTGATACGCCCTTCGCAGCGCCATCTATGAAATACAGTGTTATAAATGTCAACATGTCGGCGAGAGGCTGGAAGACCAGCGGGCATCATCGTACCGCCAATTGCTGCACAAATTGTCCAGTAAAGAAGCCAGATTTTGGATTTTGGGGATTATTGAAGGACGAAGTGAGTTAAGAATTTTTTAGAACAGGTTTGTTTGCTTGAACGATAAAAAGGATTTTACTTACTCTGTTGGGCTTTTCCGACTGGTAAGGCCTGGGAGATGTAACCGGTCTATTGCTCTTCAGTCTCAATTATTTTGACTACTAAGCTCAATATTGGACTAATAACCAATTATATTATTTTTATAATTGTAACTTATATTTCATAGGTAAATGGGTAAAGCAGTCTGCGGCGCGAGATCTGCTGAAAAGGGACAGCCAGTATCTTGAGAACTGTGTGGTCTACTCAAACTCTGCTTAAGGACTCCATGTTTATAATTATTCATGAAAAGAAAAGCCTGAGATGACAGTGCCAACATTTTGGTGATGAACATAAGTTGACATTGTCAGTATTAGTATTTCAAACCATTTACATTAAATGAAGCATGTTAAAAAAAAAGACATCAATGGGATGAACTTTAATCTATGGTGACGAACGTATTTGACATATTCAAATTTATTATTTGAAAGCATTTTATGCATGAAATCTCATTTGACAATGAGATAATATGTATAAGGCAATATGTATTATACATGACCTGAGATACCATCTGTATTTCTGTGTTTGAACGTTTATGTGATCGATTAAATGTGAATACTTGGCGCAAATCACATCTCTGTTTCTTACTTTGTTACAATTAGTACACTATTCAATATTACAATATTGTCCTATTATAACTTGAAAACATCAAGTTATCTGCAATTGTTTGAGTTTGTTCCAAATATTGGCTCCATTTAAAAAATAAAGGCAATTTTATATTATCCGAACGAATTGTTATTTTGCATTGTTCGGCAGGTCAGAGCGATTATTATTTGATGGAGTTTTCTTGATTGTCTTTTATTTTTGGCGGCCATCTTGGAAACTGGCGGCCATCCTTTATGTTATTCCAAGGAATTCTTACTTTGCATTTTTCACCAGGTCAAACGGCAAAAGTAAGCACAAGTTCGTACAGTAATCTCTTGGAACTATTATTTTATAGACTTGTTTTGGTTATCTTGGTGGCCATCTTGAAAATGGCGGCCATTTTGAAATTTGTCACCTCCATAGTTCATAGTCAATGTTTTACGGTACCTCAAACTTTACAAGTGTAGCAAATTTGATGTTTTTACCACCAGGCCAGTACAATACAGTGCAGGACCGCCGAAGGTACTAAGTACACTCAGCAAGAATAGCAAAGCCACTCTCCCCGCTCGCCGCTCCGCCAACACCCCCATCACCCCAACCACCACCATCACCCCACCGCCACCAACCCTCACAGGAAGGAGGTGATGAAGAGATACGACGGCCTCTCCACCCCAATGTCTCTCCTACTAGATCTTAACGCCCCTCGCGATCAGCACGATATCTTACCCCCTCTACCCCACTCCACCTCACCCCTGGCCCCCTTCTCCCACCTTAGACCCCCGGGCGCAACTTGGTAACCCCGCCAAAGAAAATATTCCCACCATATACCTACGAGTATCTTGAAGATATTATTCCCACCATATACCTACGAGCATCTTGAAGATATCGTCAAACTGACATGAACCTTTCTGTTGATACGATACCGTACAGGATACGGCGCTACCATTCACAAGGTGGTCCACCCCAAACAACATTCCAGCACCGCCGACAGAATTTTTTTTCGTCTTCCGCACTTAATTGGTCAGCCAAGTCCATGATTTTATACGACGAGTCAGTGCGCTTGTCCCGAAATTCCAGCACGTCTCCAGTAATGTATAGGTTAGCCTAGATTATTGTATGTCTCTTCTCTTCAGATGTCAGCTACGAGACATCGTTAGTAAGGACGGAAAAATATTGTTAAAGTATTGGACGCATCTTTAATTTAGAGCCTAGCACTCACTCTCAATACATCCGTCTTTTCTGTGGCGAATGACCAACCCAGTGGCAACTTGCCACTCGATTTACGAAATTTATCAGAAAGATCCATGGCAATGGAATATTACAATATTGTTTTAAATTACCGACAATTATTGGAGGTAACTCGTCTGTCGGAAAAAACGTCAACGATTTTAGATGTTCTTTTATTTGAAGGACCGAGGGATCGATTCAAGCGAGATCAACGACATCTTGCACTGTTTATGTACAGCGTGAGTTACATGTTTGTTTAACTTGCTCTTTTTTAGTGCTCTCCCTTTTCTGTCTTTTCCATTGTGTACTAAGGAAACATGACAGGTACAAAACATGGCAGTTACAAAACATGACAGGTACAAAACATGGCAGAACGATACAAAACATGGCAGAACGGTACAAAACATGACAGC
Organism: Arenicola marina; assembly: GCA_964019135.1. Classification (NCBI taxonomy): domain Eukaryota; kingdom Metazoa; phylum Annelida; class Polychaeta; family Arenicolidae; genus Arenicola; species Arenicola marina. The sequence continues at coordinate 44,114,541 of OZ025251.1, forward strand.
ATATAACATGACAGAACGATACAAAACATGACAGTTAGGTACAAAACATGACAGTTAGGTTCAAAACATGTCAGTTAGGTACAAAACATGACAGTTAGGTAAAGAACATGACAGTTAGGTTAAAAACATGACAGAACGGTACAAAAGGCCTAACCATCCAATACGGGATACTACAATGCGGTCCCTCTCTGATACATTACAATAGCTGGTAAATAGTCACAAGAAGGACAACATCATGTTAACGACGGTAACAATGCCATGGCCAAAGCAGAGGTAAACGAACATCGAAATCCATGCCACTCACATTCATTAAGTGGTAATCTTAGCGTCCATGTAATCAACTTTAAACCAAAACTTCTCCATGGCCTATATAGTAACGACCTGTTACCAACGGTCTGAATGCATGAATGCATGACCGTGAAAGTCCGCCCTGAAATAGTATGCGTATCACTTTAACCCACCTTTTAATTGTCTGACACGATCTAGTTCATGTTTTGCATGTCTGCCACCCAAGCAGATCGGGTTCGGGTTCTTTCAGATATCCATTGCATCACGCTATGCGGCGTAGGAGTCACGCCAGAGACCCGATCTCACCTTTAGTAAAGGGCTTTGTTCATTGCGGTTTTATTACTATCTCGAAAAAAAACTCATCCTTCTTCGATCGGTGTCAAAAGGAGATACCACAATAAAAGTTTGGTTCAGACAATTCCTGATTAAATCCTATCTGGTTGACTCAAGGCATCATTCATGGCTGTATTTATCACTTGGAAAATATGTAGATTTCACTTTAAAAACATGTAGATGTCACTCAGAAAACATGTAGATGTCACTCAGAAAGACACGCATAAACCCACCCGTTGTGTAATCCATTATATTCCCGATAAGATATATACTTGTGCATTCTTCCCTAGAACATCTTGTCGATTTCTGGCGCTCATCCTGCACTTAGGATCGAATTGATATCCGGAGGGAGAAAGACAGATGAGACAGGGTCATCAGTGCGGGTTTCTACAGTCATAAATACCGAAAACAAGGGATGCAACCGACCAAGTTTTTCTTCTTTATGTTCATATCTGTATCCTGCAGTCTGGCCCCAATTCTGCATCCTCCGTCTCTGACGACGGAGGGTTCCTCGTCGCCACCCTCGCAACATGGCTGATATCAAGGCTATATATAATGAAAAAAGACGGCTGACTGCGGCGGTGCACTGGTACACTGCAGGAGAACCAAGGAATGGCCCAGGAGCTTGGTCTTTGCCTGTTTTGGTGGCTCACCCTAACAGGCCACTAGTGCCAGTGTGCGAGTGTCTGTAGCGATACTGGCATCTCAAGTATTACGTATTATATTGTGAACCCTACGTACGTTAGATCGACCAGTCGTTCAAATATGACCCGTTGTTCTATATTCAATGGACGATTGCGTCCATGAGTATTATCATATAAATACCCGCCATGACGTGTATTTCGCACGCTAATGTACACTTTCGAACGTAAGATGACAGTATAGGTAAAAAACATGACCGTTAGCGACAAAACATAACAGGTACAAAACATGAGAGTTAGTTACAAAACATGACAGGTAAAACATGACAGGTAAAAAACATGACAGGTAAAAACATGACAGGTAAAAACCATGACAGGTACAAACCATGACAGTTAGGTACAAAACATGACAGGTACAAAACATGACAGGTACAAAACATGACAGGTACAAAACATGACAGGTACAAAACATGACAGCTAGGTACAAAACATCACAGTTAGGCACAAAACGCAACAGGCACAAAACATGGCAGTTAGGCACAAAACATGACAGCTAGGTACAAAACATGACAGCTGGGTACAAAATATGACAGTTAATCACACAACATGACAGTTAATCACACAACATGACAGCTAGGTACAAAACATGAGAGCTAGGTACAAAATATGACAGTACATTAAATATATTGGTCAACCAAGCTTGCCGAGAAACAGCGTTCTCAACAGTTGCTATTTTATTTTATTATTCTCTTATTTATGTTTGTTTTAGCCTTTCAAGGAACACGATGGGGGGGGGGGGTAACCAGTGGATATGCGTCAACACCTCGGGCTGAGAGTCAGGCCCACATTGTAATAAACATTATATTTCACCGTAATCTGCAACCTCACAACTGTAAAGTTAGTAGCACAACACACATGCCACAACCACTGTCGATGTTCGTGATGAGAGCAGAGTACAAATCGTTACAGGGGCGTTAGCTGGCGCGTGTTGACACTGGAAGGATATGCAATCCACACTTAATAAAGTGACCATCCACACCTAAATATAACCCAAGGAATGGCGGCGCCATGATAGCGAGGTGACCACAGACATACAACGCGTCATTTGTCATAACAAACGCGTCATTAACCGATATCAGGAGAGACAAACATTTATCATTGTAGATGGGCTATATTTAAAGAGGAACACGAGAGCTGCCGCAAGCCTGACTGCTATTATCAGCCCTTTTTCATATTATTAGCTCTTATTAATAATATTAACCCTTATTAATATTAGTAGCCCTTATTAACATTATTAATTTTATTGGCCCTTATTAATATTATTAATATTATTAGCCCTTATTAATATTATTAATATTATTAGCCCTTATTAATAGTATTAATATTATTAGCCCTTATTAATAGTATTAATATTATTAGCTTTTATTAATAGTATTAATAGTATTAGCCCTTATTAATATTATTAATATTATTAGCCCTTATTAATAATATTAATATTATTAGCCCTTATTAATAGTAGTAATATTATTAGCCCTTATTAATATTAATTATATTATTAGCCCTTATTAATATTATTAATATTATTAGCCCTTATTAATAATATTAGCCCTTATTGGTTTTCTTAGGGGGCGGGGCAGGGCATGGCGTGAGGCGGAGGCGATCGAACATCCTGATATAATTATCATCTTTCAATTTCTGAGAAAGACATGTCATCATTGTTGCCTTTACAGATTGCTACCCATTGTACTTCTTGGTCGCTTTTGTCACGGCTTCCCCCCATCGCTAACAGCGATTCCACCGAATGTAGGGAAGCTACTTAGACTGTGGCGCCCCGGGTGGAGAAGATGAAGAGTAATGCAGAGGAACAAATCTGTGTCGTTTCCTTGTCTGCAAGTTTTATTTCCGGCTTTTAGGTGTTTAGGCATTGCTGACATGGGATCTGGGTGATATGCCAGGCTTGAAACATTTACTCCTTCGGTTGCGGGTAGGAATAAGACAGCAGGCAGAGTCCTGACTCCCGTTTCGTGCACAAGGCAGTACACCCAGTTGCTATGCCGACTGGCAGCACAGGGTGACAGTCATTGATTTAAAACCGTAAACAGCACATCAGTCGCAGCTTTCCAAATTCATTGTATAATACTGTCGTCAATTGCGATGGCACAAAATAGCTCACATATTTTTTATAACATTCGATCGGTTTCTGCCCTATTCTGCTAAGTCTATGTCCCTGCTCAGAGATTGGAATGGTGATCGCTGCACTAATGTATCCATCGCCGCCGACGGCAATCTGTTTGTCTCCCTCTCGCGGATTTGGGAGAGTATCATTGGAATTGCGGGCTCGTCTATTCTGCATCAATTCTTTTGCAACCGGTACGGGAAAGTTAGTTGGCAATATATAACAACCATTTATTTAGATGGCGACGTCACATTGGTCAGACCACAGCTTGCAGTGATCGGTATCCGTGCTTGTCAAGCGTTTTTGTCGTCTAATATTGTCTTCAATCTTCGGACGCTCCCAACAGCTTATTTATTTTTACGGTTTTCGATTAGTCCCTGCATTACGCTCCTAAATGTCAGACTTCTGTTAGAGATCACCGTCGACAACAAGTAGTTCGGGTCCCTCTTTCGGAGGTGGGTCATGAAGCACATCATCCAATCCATACGGGCAACTACAAGTTGGCAATTGTTAACTTACAATAACTGGTATATAAGTATATGGTAACATTGGAATGGGAAAAACACATGTTAATGTGATAAACGGCCGTCTCGTTATCCGTGCCGTTCACAAAACTGCTCGTTTTCCAATGGTAACATAAGTGTCCAAGTAATCCATTTTAAAGATGAATTCTCCATGACCAATATATTAATTCTAGTTGACCGTAGAACTCACCCTGGATCATTATTGGTATAATTCTGGTCAACTGTCCTTCATGATGAGTTTTGCATATCTGTCACCCAAGTTATGGAGCTGTTATGGAGACATCAGATATCTATTGCATGACGCTGCGCAGCGTCGTTGTCGCACCAGCGACCAAATCTCACCTTTAGCAGAGGGGGTGGTTTGTCTGTCGGTTTCGGTTTATCTCGAAATCCGCTCACCCCCTCACCCTTCGGTCTGTACCACAAGGAACAAACCCTAAAATAAAGTGTGACTTATACAAGTAATGTTAAGATCTTACTTGGTTGAATCAATGCATCCGTCCTGCCAAAGTCTAAATGCAGAAACCCACCACTGCGTTATTAATCCATTGTATCCGAGATAAGATAAGATAGATATAACGGTTGTCACAATAAATGAATTAAAAACAGAGCGCCCACCTCACATTTTGCATTTTGTTCATTGACTTTCTTCTTGCCACAAACGCTAAATATTAAATTTTTTGAAAGCTGAAAGGTATGGTCATTCAGTCTCTTTGCATCCCCTTTGGTAAAGCCAAGTATCGTTTGACTACATGGTCAGTCAGATAATCGACATCAGGTCATCATCAGATAATTCATCCAGCGGCACATCTTTCATAATACGAGCCTGATCTATTACTTGAATATTTAATTCGGTATTCTACAGATTGGATTTTTATACGAATATCTATGTAAGACTTATCTGGATAACATATATCAAGCAGCCTTTTTCGGTGGCTCACTGCAACACGATTTAAATTACATGTTGCTTCCATAAGGAATAGATAGACCACCCTGCACACATGAACCCTTGTGTAATATTCAGTCGAACCTTGCGCCAAAGGGTATTATCATATGGAAACTTTAATGATGCGTATGTATATATTTAGACCAGATTTGTTTCCCTGTATAACATATACTGTTTTCCAATATTTTATTTGGGGTCAGCCCGGTAGCTCAGTGAGTTAGAACGCTCGCCTTGAGTGCTCTGGCCACCTGAGCGTCTGTGTGGTCACAGAACAAAGATCCCATGTCCTTCTTCGCAAAGAGCAGGGGGTTACCCCCGGGGATATGGCTCCACTCTCCCCTCCTTCTCCCATTGACGGGATATGACCAGAAATGATTATAGCGTCCTGAATATACAACCAACCAATATTTTATTTCATAGCTTTAATATACTGTGCCCATTAAATTTGAAACTGTTGGAATCATCTTTGCACGAGAGGTTTCTTCAGGGTCTTGTACTTTTGTCGGGAAATCGCGTCCTTCTTTGTGTCTTCGTCTTCTCGTTGATACCCGTGTAGAGACCACGAAGCAGCTTTGACGACCATCGTCTTTGGGCGCATTTGTTCTTGCTTGATATTTTGGTTGATGAAATCATATTTTTGTCTTTCCCAACTATGCATAACTTAAACAGAATGCGCTTCGATCAGCTATATGCTTTCACCGTTTAATACTATGTGGAATATTATTTGGAATCTTATCATGCAGATAAACTGTCAAAAGATTATGCCTCATTCTGGCTTCAATCATTTAATTGATGTATTTTCTTATTACATGTATCTAGCGAAGAGTATGTCTATCAAACACCGACCCGCTTCGCCCTCAGTCCCTGTCTGGCTCTCAGCTTTCAGTCAATGCTTGCGTGTAGTATGTGTGATCATGACTGCTACTAGTTTTAGAGCAGATTTCTCTCCGTCAGAGGCCGGGCGTGTCATTGATTGCTGCCAGAGTCTCCGATTCTGCTCCATCCGCAGGGTATTCCAGTTATTATGGTAACTGTCATGGCCGCAAAACATTGGTACCATCGATCGAAACACCCAAAACGACATTCCAGTAGACATATCTTGAAATCATTGCCTAATAGTGTCGCGAATTTCTGCGCGGTCCGAAACAGCTGATTCAGTTTCTTGATTTTTGACCAACCCCTGCGTTGCGCTCTAAAAATCTCGGGCTGAAGTGGGTCAGAGATTGTTGGGGTGGTGGCTGCCACAGTGTGTCCAGCACCGCCTACAGAAAGCTCTTCGTCTCCCTCACGCGGACGTAGATCATAAAGCATATCGGACTTTGAAGGGCTTAACTGGAATTACACTCTCGCCTCTCCGATTATAAACAAGATAATGCAGGCGTAACCAGCCAATACGTGATAAATCTACTACAATGTGGTCAATGTCAATTTTTTTCCAGTAGCTGGTATATGATTTCAAACGGACAACATCATGTTGATGGTAACAATGGAATGACAGAGGTTGATGTGGTGACCATCGGAAGCCGTGTCGTCCGCAAACTAATTCGTCATCAAAAAATAATAATTTTGTACATGTTATCAATTTGAAATAAGAATTCTTCGTGACTGATACGGTAACTGACTGTATCTGTTACAAAAGGTCGTCTAAATGAATATCTATAAATCACCCTGACATAGTATGGATATCAATTTGCGCCATTTGTTTATAATTGTCTGTGACGATGTAGCTTAGGTTTTGCATGTCTGCCGCCCAAGCTATCTGGTTCCTGCAAATATCTATTGCATCGCGCAAGAGATATATTGCCTCAGGCTTCGTGGGCGTCCCGTCGGTCAGTGACCCAATCTCACCTTTAGTAAACGGTGTTGTCCAGGACAATTTCCTTAGTTATCTCAAAGTCCCCCCTCATTTCGGTCGGAGTAATGAGGAAATACCACCATTAAAGATTTTCAGAGGCAATTAATGATCAAAGGCTATCTGGGTGAATCAAGACATCAGTCATGGCGAGGCTTACGACATGCAGAACCCCACCACTAGCTAATCCATTACCTCCGAGATAGATAGATGTTTGGCTATAACCATGAATTCGGGTTCAGGACTCCGGCTTGCGTTCATTCTTCAGTAATGAGAGCATTGATATCCTTGAGACAGATGGCTGAGACAGGGTCATCAGTCAGTGCTCCAGCTGTCATAAATACCAAAAACAAGAGATGCAGTAGACCAAGTTTTTGTTGTTTATGTCATATCTGTATCCTGCAGTCTGGCCCCAATTCTGCATTCTCCGTCTCTGACGACGGCGGTTTCCTTGTCGTCGCCACCATCGCCACATGGTTGATATCACAGCTACGTATAATGAAAAAAAAACGGCTGATGGCGACGGTGCAGTGGTACACTGGAGGAGAACCCAGGAATGGCCCAGGAACTTCGCGATTGCGTTTTTTGGTGACTCACTGCAACACGACCTATGTTGCCGAACGGAACCAGTTTATGACCGTATATACTGGCGCGGGTTTGCCAGACATTACGTGTTGTGTTGTTAATACTACGTAATGAATAGATAAAACGGCCGTGAAATTGGAAACTTCTGCACACGGGTATTATCATGTACAAGCCTTAAAGCAACCTACTTATATGCGTCAACTTGTTTACATTTTAGAATTAAGACCACAAGTATCTAAAAATTATGATGCATATGTTTTACATCTCGTTGAGCCTGTAGAACAACAATTTCAACATGAAACTGTGCGGACTATTTTATCGCGCTCGGACGTTCTAGCGAGTCGCAGTCGACATCACACAGAATACTGAACAGCGAACAGGCGCGCAGAGATATAATGCAGGCCACCAACTTCTGCTCCGTTGAACAAATTTGCTTCTCTCCGGATAGCCGACAGGCTCTCAGGATTTAAATTCAAGACTTATTTGACATGCAGAAGAGGTTGGTAAGACAACAAGTACAGAACATATTACGTTAATGACTTTGTGGAGGACGATCTGATGTACGCTTTTGAATCTAACATGACAGCTGGGATGTATTCAACATCACATTAATTAACGAAATTTGCTGACAGACAGTGTCCTCAACAGTTGCCATTTCATTTTCATCTTGACAGTTTTGTAATAAATGGTTCGAATTATATGCGCCTTTGAGTATTTTGCCCCTGAAGGAGCGGTTGTCGGCCAATAGCGCTGTTTGTCTTGTCTCTGAATTAAATCTTAATTGACTATGCCCATAGGGTTACATTTGTAACTTTGTGTGTTCCTTGTGTGATACAAAAACACGACCATGTGCACTGTTATTTCATAGGAAGAGCCTTCGTCAAATATTCTTCGTAATCCATCCACATCAATACCACCAGTCGTTGTAACGGCCCCGGCCTAAACATAGAAATCTGTCATAATATTGACATAGTAAGCCTCCTATGGGTGCTGACAACGGGAGTAAGGGGTATTATTGTCACTTATCACGTAACCTGACGAATCCTTGTTCAGACTAGGCGGGGAAGCAGAGCCAATGCTCTCAAATAAGACACGGGTGCGAAAACACTGATGAATGGGTCTCTAGACCAAGCGCATGTGGTAACTAGACACGTCTCGGTGTTCAAAACACTCCTGGCGACTGTTACAATGGAGTGCCAATGAAAACTAATTAGTAAAGTAAACGAAGGTAATGAAGGTAATGAAGCGATCAACTACACCTCGTTCTGACCCAAAGACATGGAGGCACTGGATATCAAATATGTATCAGATGAAATGGATCCCGGTACAATGGAATGGTGACACCACGACAACGAGGCTGACGACCTGGAGGGATCCAGCCAATAGGGAGTCGTTACCGCTCGTTGCCAGGGTTTCAGGCGACATACGACGCGAGTTTAGTCATAACAAGAGCGTCATTAAGCTGAATCACGGGAGACAAACATTTTTCAATGTATACATGTAGATGGTATCTGAAGAGGAATACGATATAGTGGATAAGGTAACACTGCCGTGAATTCACGACTGACTGGCCTCTTCAAGCTATTTTGATGAATTTTGATGTCAGTTAGTTCCAACAAAGAAATGTATGCGATGGTTGCTGGGTACGGCATTTTGGACAAGGGGGTGGTGGGGGTGAGTGGGGGTGGCAAACACCACGATATAACGATCACCTTTTAACTGCGAAAAAAAAACGCCGCCATTGTAATGTCTGCCCTTTGGTAGACATTGTTCTTCATATTATACGAACGATTCAGTGATCCCAATGTTGAGTTATCTCACTTGGTACTGTCGGATTAGTCGACTGAAGCTTGTTATTTAGCCTTAATGGCTACAGCTGTGTTACGCGGGAAAGGCTGAAATCACTTCCCGCTCACTCTTGTCACTGGCTCCTCGTCATTCCACATATCGCTAAAGCCCACGGAAGGTGGGGAAGCTGCTTAGACTGTGGCACCCGGGTGGAGAAGATGAAGAGTGATGCTGAGGAACAAAAATCCGTGTCATTGCCTTGTCTGCAAGTTCGATGTCTGGCTTTTAGCTTTTAGTCATTGCTGGCATGGGATCTGGGTGATCTGTCCGGCTTGAAACATCTGCTCCCTCTGTAGGTTGTCGGGATGGGAGATTTCAGAGCCCTGGTTCCTGTGTCCCCCGTCCCGTTTTTTGGGATTCAGTGTCACCCCTCATGTTGTCTTTCCGTCCTTTACCAGTGTGCCATTACAGTGTATATGTACAGGTGTTTGTTTCTCACCATGTCTTGTATCGTTGGCCCCTTTTATATGAAATGAATTTTGCAATATTGTTTCCTCGATTGCAGAGAGATTTCGCCATTGGTGTCTGGGCCTATCCCATTTGTCACCCCTCTGGGGGCGGCTGCCAGCCAACCGTGTCACCTAATCCGCTTTGTGCCAGAATCTAATGCATTATTAATGGCTGAACAGAACTGGGATACGAGCGATTGGACAGGCAACCTAAATAGTGGCTTGATGCCAGACAACTGGTTCACCGGGTTGGCTGCTCCAGGGCACAAGCCAAATGACTCCGAGCATTGACTCAGGCCAGAGCTCACGTTTCGTTGTGGATCAGCTGGCGGTGAGGGTGCACTTTGTCCAGATCGGACCGAAATTAGTAGACTAATAATGTATTATAGGCAGTGTCGCCACGTCATCTTATCCCCGACCACTCGACCTCATCCTGTTCCAGGCACGTGCTTTGACGTCCATGCCTGAAATAGGCCTACTGGGGAATAGGCCTAATTGTAGTGTGATGCAAGAGGGTTAGACGCATTATGCCACCTGTGAATAACATTTCTATCATAGCCAATTGGTAATACTCTGCCACGTGACGCATTGCCAATGGCGGTTTTACGTCTGGCTGTTAGCTTTTACTCATTGCTAGCATGGGATCTGGGCGATCTGCTCGGTTCAAAACATCTGCTCTCTCTGTAAAGGGTCGGGATGGGGGCATATCTAATCTTGGGTCCCGTCCCGTCTTCCGTGGCTCACTACCAAATCGGCTTGTGTTGCCTTCCATTAGTGTAGCATGAGCATGCACATGCACAGTGGTATCTCATCACGTGTTGTATCATTGGCCCTACATAGGAAAAGAACAGCCTGAACGCGACAATTTGAATATGTTTAAAGTTCAGCTGTATGCGATATGTGTTACAATGAGCTCTTACCAGCAGTTTTAGAACACATATATTCTGTTCGTAAAGGCCAGATTCTCGGATCCAGTTCCGTCCACACGGTCGTCCATTTATTATGGTATCAGTCACGGCCGCAAAACATAATACCAATGACCGAAACACCCCAAACAAAATTCCAGTAGACAACTTTGGAAATAATTCCATAATAATGTCCCAAATTTCGGTGCGGTGCCAAAGAGCTGATTCAGTTTCATGATTTCCGACCAGTCTGCGTTACTCTTTTAAATCTCTCTTTAAATCTTTAAAAGACTCCGATCAGAGGTTGTTGTAGTTGCAACATTGTTTTGGCTGAAAGCGCCTACAGTAATATAAAGGTAAGACTTTTCATGAATTATTGTATGTCTCTCTACGGATGTCAGCTATGGGACCTAGGTAGTAAGGACTTAATTAATTTTCCATGGCAGTGGAATATTACAATATTGTTTTAAATTAACGACAGTTATTGGAGGTAACACGTCTGTCGGAAAAACGTCAGCCGTTTTAGTTTTTTTTTATTTGAGAGACCGGAGATCGATTCAAGAAGGATCGACGACATCTTGAACCATTTAATCTTAAGCGTAAGATTCATGTTCGTTCAACTTTTGTTCCGGTTTCTGTTTTCGCATTGTGTACTACTAGTACGAAATCAAATAAACAATAAACATTAAACATATCGGATTGTGTGTGTGAAGTGCGGCATGGTCCGCAACACCGCCATGGTCTGTGACACCGCCATGGTCCGCAACACCGCCATGGTCCGCAACACCGCCATGGTCCGTGACACCGCCATGGTCCGTGACACCGCCATGGTCCGCAACACCGCGATGGTCCGCGACACCGCCATGGTCCGTGACACCGCCATGGTCCGTGACACCGCCATGGTCCGTGACACCGCCATGGTCCGTGACACCGCCATGGTCCGACACACCGCCATGGTCCGTGACACCGCCATGGTCCGACACACCGCCATGGTCCGCGACACCGCCATGGTCCGTGACACCGCCATGGTCCGTGACACCGCCATGGTCCGACACACCGCCATGGTCCGTGACACCGCCATGGTCCGTGACACCGCCATGGTCCGTGACACCGCCATGGTCCGTGACACCGCCATGGTCCGACACACCGCCATGGTCCGACACACCGCCATGGTCCGTGACACCGCCATGGTCCGACACACCGCCATGGTCCGCGACACCGCCATGGTCCGTGACACCGCCATGGTCCGCAACACCGCCATGGTCCGTGACACCGCCATGGTCCGTGACACCGCCATGGTCCGTGACACCGCCATGGTCCGTGACACCGCCATGGTCCGTGACACCGCCATGGTCCGACACACCGCCATGGTCCGTGACACCGCCATGGTCCGTGACACCGCCATGGTCCGTGACACCGCCATGGTCCGTGACACCGCCATGGTCCGACACACCGCCATGGTCCGTGACACCGCCATGGTCCGACACACCGCCATGGTCCGCGACACCGCCATGGTCCGTGACACCGCCATGGTCCGTGACACCGCCATGGTCCGACACACCGCCATGGTCCGTGACACCGCCATGGTCCGTGACACCGCCATGGTCCGTGACACCGCCATGGTCCGTGACACCGCCATGGTCCGACACACCGCCATGGTCCGACACACCGCCATGGTCCGCAACACCGCCATGGTCCGCGACACCGCCATGGTCCGCGACACCGCCATGGTCCGTGACACCGCCATGGTCCGCAACACCGCCATGGTCCGTGACACCGCCATGGTCCGTGACACCGCCATGGTCCGCAACACCGCCATGGTCCGCGACACCGCCATGGTCCGTGACACCGCCATGGTCCGTGACACCGCCATGGTCCGTGACACCGCCATGGTCCGTGACACCGCCATGGTCCGACACACCGCCATGGTCCGTGACACCGCCATGGTCCGACACACCGCCATGGTCCGCGACACCGCCATGGTCCGTGACACCGCCATGGTCCGTGACACCGCCATGGTCCGACACACCGCCATGGTCCGTGACACCGCCATGGTCCGTGACACCGCCATGGTCCGTGACACCGCCATGGTCCGTGACACCGCCATGGTCCGACACACCGCCATGGTCCGACACACCGCCATGGTCCGTGACACCGCCATGGTCCGACACACCGCCATGGTCCGTGACACCGCCATGGTCCGTGACACCGCCATGGTCCGACACACCGCCATGGTCCGCGACACCGCCATGGTCCGTGACACCGCCATGGTCCGTGACACCGCCATGGTCCGACACACCGCCATGGTCCGTGACACCGCCATGGTCCGTGACACCGCCATGGTCCGTGACACCGCCATGGTCCGTGACACCGCCATGGTCCGTGACACCGCCATGGTCCGTGACACCGACATGGTCCGCAACACCGCCATGGTCCGCGACACCGCCATGGTCCGCGACACCGCCATGGTCCGTGACACCGCCATGGTCCGTGACACCGACATGGTCCGCGACACCGCCATGGTCCGCGACACCGCCATGGTCCGCGACACCGCCATGGTCCGCGACACCGCCATGGTCCGTGAAACCGCCATGGTCTGTGACACCGCCATGGTCTGTGACACCGCCATGGTCCGCGACACCGCCATGGTCCGCGACACCGCCATGGTCCGTGACACCGCCATGGTCCGCGACACCGCCATGGTCCGTGAAACCGCCATGGTCTGTGAAACCGCCATGGTCTGTGACACCGCCATGGTCCGCGACACCGCCATGGTCCGCGACACCGCCATGGTCCGCGACACCGCCATGGTCCGCGACACCGCCATGGTCCGTGAAACCGCCATGGTCTGTGAAACCGCCATGGTCTGTGACACCGCCATGGTCTGTGACACCGCCATGGTCCGCGACACCGCCATGGTCCGCGACACCGCCATGGTCCGTGAAACCGCCATGGTCTGTGAAACCGCCATGGTCTGTGAAACCGCCATGGTCTGTGACACCGCCATGGTCCGCGACACCGCCATGGTCCTCGACACCGCCATGGTCCGTGAAACCGCCATGGTCTGTGAAACCGCCATGGTCTGTGACACCGCCATGGTCCGTGACACCGCCAGGGTCCGTGACACCGCCATGGTCCGCGACACCGCCATGGTCCGTGTCACCGCCATGGTCCGCAACACCGCCATGGTCCGCGACACCGCCATGGTCCGTGACACCGCCATGGTCTGTGACACCGCCATGGTCCGCGACACCGCCATGGTCCGTGACACCGCCATGGTCCGCGACACCGCCATGGTCCGTGACACCGCCATGGTCCGCGACACCGCCATGGTCCGCAACACCGCCATGGTCCGTGACACCGCCATGGTCCGTGACACCGCCATGGTCCGTGACACCGCCATGGTCCGTGACACCGCCATGGTCCGCGACACCGCCATGGTCCGTGACACCGCCATGGTCCGTGACACCGCCATGGTCCGCGACACCGCCATGGTCTGTGACACCGCCATGGTCTGTGACACCGCCATGGTCCGCGACACCGCCATGGTCTGTGACACCGCCATGGTCCGCGACACCGCCATGGTCTGTGACACCGCCATGGTCCGTGACACCGCCATGGTCCGTGACACCGCCATGGTCCGCGACACCGCCATGGTCCGTGACACCGCCATGGTCCGTGTCACCGCCATGGTCCGTGACACCGCCATGGTCTGTGACACCGCCATGGTCCGTGACACCGCCATGGTCCGCGACACCGCCATGGTCTGTGACACCGCCATGGTCCGTGACACCGCCATGGTCTGTGACACCGCCATGGTCCGTGACACCGCCATGGTCCGTGACACCGCCATGGTCCGTGACACCGCCATGGTCCGCGACACCGCCATGGTCCGCGACACCGCCATAGTCCGTGACACCGCCATGGTCCGTGACACCGCCATGGTCCGCGACACCGCCATGGTCCGTGACACCGCCATGGTCTCACGTGCCACCGCCATGGTCCGCGACACCGCCATAGTCCGTGACACCGCCATGGTCCGTGACACCGCCATGGTCCGCGACACCGCCATGGTCCGTGACACCGCCATGGTCTCACGTGCCACCGCCATGGTCCGCGACACCGCCATGGTCCGTGACACCGCCATGGTCCGCGACACCGCCATGGTCTGTGACACCGCCATGGTCTGCGACACCGCCATGGTCTGTGACACCGCCATGGTCTGTGAAACCGCCATGGTCCGTGAAACCGCCATGGTCCGTGACACCGCCATGGTCTGTGACACCGCCATGGTCCGCGACACCGCCATGGTCCGTGACACCGCCATGGTCCGTGACACCGCCATGGTCCGTGACACCGCCATGGTCCGTGACACCGCCATGGTCCGTGACACCGCCATGGTCCGCGACACCGCCATGGTCTGTGACACCGCCATGGTCCGTGACACCGCCATGGTCTGTGACACCGCCATGGTCCGTGACACCGCCATGGTCCGCGACACCGCCATGGTCTGTGACACCGCCATGGTCTGTGACACCGCCATGGTCCGCGACACCGCCATGGTCCGCAACACCGCCATGGTCCGTGACACCGCCATGGTCCGTGACACCGCCATGGTCCGCGACACCGCCATGGTCCGCGACACCGCCATGGTCTGTGACACCGCCATGGTCTGTGACACCGCCATGGTCTGTGACACCGCCATGGTCTGTGACACCGCCATGGTCTGTGACACCGCCATGGTCCGTGACACCGCCATGGTCCGCGACACCGCCATGGTCTGTGACACCGCCATGGTCCGTGACACCGCCATGGTCCGCGACACCGCCATGGTCCGCAATACCGCCATGGTCTGTGAAACCGCCATGGTCTGTGAAACCGCCATGGTCCGCGACACCGCCATGGTCCGCGACACCGCCATGGTCCGCGACACCGCCATGGTCCGTGACACCGCCATGGTCCGCGACACCGCCATGGTCCGCAACACCGCCATGGTCCGCAACACCGCCATGGTCCGTGACACCGCCATGGTCCGTGACACCGCCATGGTCCGCGACACCGCCATGGTCCGCGACACCGCCATGGTCCGTGACACCGCCATGGTCCGTGACACCGCCATGGTCCGTGACACCGCCATGGTTTGCGACACCGCCATGGTCCGTGACACCGCCATGGTCGGTGACACCGCCATGGTCTGTGACACCGCCATGGTCCGCGACACCGCCATGGTCCGCAACACCGCCATGGTCCGTGACACCGCCATGGTCCGTGACACCGCCATGGTCTGTGACACCGCCATGGTCCGCGACACCGCCATGGTCTGTGACACCGCCATGGTCTGTGACACCGCCATGGTCTGTGACACCGCCATGGTCTGTGACACCGCCATGGTCTGTGACACCGCCATGGTCCGTGACACCGCCATGGTCTGTGACACCGCCATGGTCCGCGACACCGCCATGGTCCGCGACACCGCCATGGTCTGTGACACCGCCATGGTCTGTGACACCGCCATGGTCCGTGACGCCGCCATGGTCCGTGACACCGCCATGGTCCGCGACACCGCCATGGTCCGTGACACCGCCATGGTCCGCGACACCGCCATGGTCCGTGACACCGCCATGGTCCGTGACACCGCCATGGTCCGTGACACCGCCATAGTCCGTGACACCGCCATGGTGCGCGACACCGCCATGGTCCGTGACACCGCCATGGTCCGTGACACCGCCATGGTCCGTGACACCGCCATGGTCCGCGACACCGCCATGGTCCGCGACACCGCCATGGTCCGTGACACCCCCATGGTCCGTGACACCGCCATGGTCCGCGACACCGCCATGGTCCGTGACACCGCCATGGTCTCACGTGCCACCGCCATGGTCCGTGACACCGCCATGGTCCGTGACACCGCCATGGTCCGTGACACCGCCATGGTCTGTGACACCGCCATGGTCCGTGACACCGCCATGGTCTGTGACACCGCCATGGTCTGTGACACCGCCATGGTCCGTGACACCGCCATGGTCCGCGACACCGCCATGGTCCGTGACACCGCCATGGTCTCACGTGCCACCGCCATGGTCCGTGACACCGCCATGGTCTGTGACACCGCCATGGTCCGTGACACCGCCATGGTCTGTGACACCGCCATGGTCCGCGACACCGCCATGGTCCGTGACACCGCCATTGTCCGTGACACCGCCATGGTCTGTGACACCGCCATGGTCCGCGACACCGCCATGGTCCGTGACACCGCCATGGTCCTTGACACCGCCATGGTCCGTGACACCGCCATGGTCCGTGACACCGCCATGGTCTGTGACACCGCCATGGTCTGTGAAACCGCCATGGTCCGTGAAACCGCCATGGTCCGTGACACCGCCATGGTCTGTGACACCGCCATGGTCCGCGACACCGCCATGGTCCGTGACACCGCCATGGTCCGTGACACCGCCATGGTCCGTGACACCGCCATGGTCCGTGACACCGCCATGGTCCGTGACACCGCCATGGTCCGCGACACCGCCATGGTCCGTGACACCGCCATGGTCTGTGACACCGCCATGGTCTGTGACACCGCCATGGTCCGCGACACCGCCATGGTCCGCAACACCGCCATGGTCCGTGACACCGCCATGGTCCGTGACACCGCCATGGTCCGCGACACCGCCATGGTCCGCGACACCGCCATGGTCTGTGACACCGCCATGGTCTGTGACACCGCCATGGTCTGTGACACCGCCATGGTCTGTGACACCGCCATGGTCTGTGACACCGCCATGGTCTGTGACACCGCCATGGTCCGTGACACCGCCATGGTCTGTGACAACGCCATGGTCCGTGACACCGCCATGGTCCGCGACACCGCCATGGTCTGTGACACCGCCATGGTCTGTGACACCGCCATGGTCCGTAACACCGCCATGGTCCGTGACACCGCCATGGTCTGTGACACCGCCATGGTCCGCAACACCGCCATGGTCCGCGACACCGCCATGGTCTGTGACACCGCCATGGTCCGCGACACCGCCATGGTCCGCAACACCGCCATGGTCCGTGACACCGCCATGGTCCGTGACACCGCCATGGTCCGCGACACCGCCATGGTCCGCGACACCGCCATGGTCCGTGACACCGCCATGGTCCGTGACACCGCCATGGTCCGTGACACCGCCATGGTCCGTGACACCGCCATGGTCCGTGACACCGCCATGGTCCGCGACACCGCCATGGTCCGTGACACCGCCATGGTCTGTGACACCGCCATGGTCCGTGAAACCGCCATGGTCCGCGACACCGCCATGGTCCGCGACACCGCCATGGTCCGTGACACCGCCATGGTCCGTGACACCGCCATGGTCCGTGACACCGCCATGGTCCGTGACACCGCCATGGTCCGTGACACCGCCATGGTCCGTGAAACCGCCATGGTCTCACGTGCCACCGCCGTGGTCTGTGACACCGCCATGGTCCGACACACCGCCATAGTGTGTGACACCGCCATAGTGTGTGACACCGCCATGGTCCGTGACACCGCCATGGTCCGTGACACCGCCATGGTGTGTGACACTGCCATGGTGTGTGACACAATCATGGAGGGTGACACCGCCATGGTCTGTGACACCGCCATGGTCTGTGACAACGCCATGGTCATGAATGAGTGGCTTTAAGAACATTGCGCAGTAGGTCTTGCCAAAGAATCTGTATTAGGCCAATAATTCATAAATGTTACTAAATGTATTAATAGCGTTGATATGAAAGTGAAATGCAGCAATAAAGCCGCGTCCTTCGGCCTTGACTTGATAACATCAGATGTCGTTACTATGACTTTGATTCGTCCATTAGTCACCAGGTCATTCGAGTAAATGTCATTCAAGTGTGAGTCCTGAGATGACCCGAAATGCGAACCACCAATAAAGGAGTGATTAGGCCCGTGGGACACAAATGATGATTATATTACCATTATGAACAACACTAATTGGGGGTTGTCTATCAGACGGAGTTCATGGTAAAATAGGTTGGTCTTTCTTACAGTACAGCGATGACATCTACTGTGAATATGTAGAGTGATGACGTCCACTGTGAATATGTATAGTGATACCGTCTACTGTAAATATGTACAGTGATGAGGTATACTGTGAATATGGACAGTGATGACGTCTATTGTGAATATGTACAGTGGTGACGACTACTGTGAATATGTCCAGTGGTGACGTCTACTGTAAATATGCATAGTGGTGACGTCTACTGTGAATATGTACAGTGATGACGCCTACTGTGACTATGTACAGTGATGACGTCTACTGTGAATATGTACAGTGGTGACGTCTACTGTGAATATGTAAATTGGTGACGTCTACTGTGAATATGTACAGTGGTGACGTCCACTGTGAATATGTAAATTGGTGACGTCTACTGTGAATATGTACAG
This sequence comes from Arenicola marina, assembly GCA_964019135.1. Lineage (NCBI taxonomy): Eukaryota > Metazoa > Annelida > Polychaeta > Arenicolidae > Arenicola > Arenicola marina. Next base: position 44,133,519 of record OZ025251.1, read on the forward strand.
TGGTGACGTCTACTGTGGATATGTACAGTGATGACGTCTACTGTGAATATGTACAGTAATGACGTCTACTGTGAATATGTACAGTGGTGACGTCTACTGTGAATATGTAAAGTGGTGACGTCTACTGTGAATATGCACAGTGGTGACGACTACTGTGAATATGTTCAGTGGTTACGTCTACTGTAAATATGTAAAGTGGTGACGTCTACTGTGAATATGTACAGTGGTAACGTCTACTGTGAATATGTACAGTGATGACGTCTACTGTGAATACGTAAAGTGGTGACGTCTACTGTAAATATATAAAGTGGTGACGTCTACTGTGAATATGTACAGTGGTGACGTCTATTGTGAATATGTACAGTGATGACGTCTACTGTGAATATGACAGTGATGACGTCTACTGTGAATATGTATAGTGGTGACGTCTACTGTGAATATGTACAGTGGTGACGTCTACTGTGAATATGTACAGTGGTGACGTCTACTGTGAATATGTAAAGTGGTGACGTTTACTGTGAATATGTACAGTGGTGACGTCTACTGTGAATATATAGTGATGACGTCTACTGTAAATATGTACAGCAATGACTTCTACTGTGAATATGTACAGTGGTGACGTCTACTGTGAATATGTAAAGTGGTGACGTCTACTGTGAATATGTACAGTGGTGACGTCTACTGTGAATATGTACAGTGGTGACGTCTACTGTAAATATGTACAGTGGTGACGTCTACTGTGAATATGCACAGCCACCAAGTCTATTGTGAATATGTACAGCGACCAAGTCTACGGTGAACATGTACAGTGGTGACGTCTACTGTGAATATGTACCGTGATCAAATCTACTGTGAATATGTAAAGTGATGACGTCTACTGTGCATATGTACGGTGATTACGTCTACTGTGAATATGTACAGTGATGACGTCTACTGTGAATGGGTACCGTGATTAAGTCTACTCCGAATATGTACCGTGATGACGCTTGCTGTGAATATGCACAGTGATGACGTCTACTGTGAATATGCACAGTGGTGACGTCTACTGTGAATATGTAAAGTGGTGACTTCTACTGCGAATATGTACAGTGGTGACGTCTACAGTGAATATGTACAGTGGTGACGTCTACTGTGAATATGTACAGTGGTGACGTCTAATGTGAATATGCACAGCGACCAAGTCTACTGTGAATATGTACAGCGACCAAGTCTACGGTGAACATGTACAGTGATGGCGTCCACTGTGAATATGTCCAGTGGTGACGTCTACTGTGAATATGTGCCGTGATCAAATCTACTGTGAATATGTACAGTGATGACGTCTACTGTGCATATGTACAGTGATTACGTCTACTGTGAATATGTACAGTGATGACGTCTACTGTGAATGTGTACCGTGATTAAGTCTACTCCGAATATGTACCGTGATGACGCTTGCTGTGAATATGCACAGTGATGACGTCTACTGTGAATATGTACAGTGGTGACGTCTACTGTAAATATGTACAGTGGTGACGTCTACTGTGAATATGTAAAGTGGTGACGTCTACTGTGAATATGTACAGTGATGACGTCTAATGTAAATATGCACAGTGAAGACGTCTACTGTGAATATGTACAGTGGTGACGTCTACTGTAAATATGTAAAATGGTGACGTCTACTGTGAATATGTAAAGTGGTGACGTCTACTGTGAATATGTACAGTGGTGACGTCTACTGTGAATATGTACAGTGATGACGTCTAATGTGAATATGTACAGCAATGACGTCTACTGCGAATGTGTACAGTGGTGACGTCTACTGTGAATATTTAAAGTGGTGACGTCTACTGTGAATATGTACAGTGGTGACGTCTACTGTGAATCTGTACAGCGACCAAGTCTACTGTGAATAGGTACAGTGACCAAGTCTACTGTGAACATGTACAGTGATGGCGTCTACTGTGAATATGTACAGTGGTGACGTCTACTGTGAATCTGTACAGCGACCAAGTCTACTGTGAATATGTACAGTGACCAAGTCTACTGTAAACATGTACAGTGATGGCGTCTACTGTGAATATGTCCAGTGGTGACGTCTACTGTGAATATGTACCGTGATCAAATCTACTGTGAATATGTACAGTGATGACGTCTACTGTGAATGTGTACCGTGATTAAGTCTGCTCTGAATATATACCGTGATTAAGTCTACTGTGAATATGTACAGTGGTGACGTCTACTGTGAATATGTACAGTGATGACGTTTACTGTGAATATATACAGTGAGGACGTTTACTGTGAATATATAGTGATGGCGTTTACTGTGAATATATAGTGATGGCGTCTACTGTGAATATGTACAGTGATGACGTCTACTGTGAATATGTACAGTGATGACGTCTACTGTGAATACATACAGTAATGACGTCTACAGTAAATATGTTCAGTAAAGGCGTCTACTGTGAGAGCAACAGATGGGCGGGCGTGGGGGGGGGGGGGGGCGGAGGGGCATTTGCGTTTCACGAAAATGGGCTTTTCATTTGGCAGTCCACTCCAAACTGGGAGCGATTAACATAATTCTTCGTGAACTGGCAATGGGGCATTAAGCGACCTTCGTCATCAAAGATTTTCATTTATTGTGAACTGGGAATTTTAATATTGAACAACCGTGCATCGAGAAATCGCTAATTGATATCATGTATCTGCCCTGTCAATTGTAAGCGGGGAGCTTAATTCATTGAACTGCGAAAAAAGAAACTCATTCTTCGTGATATGGGAGCATGACACCCCCCCCCCCATAGGCATGATCCGCCTATTAACCCGGCAAATTCGAGCAGTGATCAGTTGGACGCCAAGCAGGTTTTATGAGGATTTGTACCCTTCTCACCTTGCTTTGTCCTCCGAGAGTTCACCGCCCGTGTTTGGTTTTGCAAGGAAATTGAACACCCTTCCCTACCCCACACCTTACAAAAGCCTGGACCCGTCCTTGCTCCTGTGTCGTCTGTATCATGAAGCTCTCTATCCCGGCCCCCTCCACGGCCGCCCCTCTCCCTCCCCCCCCCCCCCTCCCACCACCACCAGCAAGCAACACAATCCGGGCCACGCCGCTATTTGTTTGTTGTGTCCATAAACGAAAGGAAAACGGAAGTTTTCATGATTAGCGTTCAGCAAATGGCGTTCAGAAGCAATACCGGGGTGACTGTCTGTTTAGCACCCCGATGACGTCATTCACTGTCTGTTGCCTGGACAGCTTTACGCGTCCTCGCCGTCTTTGTGTAACAAGAAATAAATTCTGTTAGGCGCCGTGCGAAAAGAGTTCTGGCAAAGAACCTGAATCATGAGCCAACATTGTGTGTAGGTTCACCCTGTCGACCTGCTGGGAAATGGGGGTAGTTGGTTGGGACAGGCAAGGGTCTGAAAAGGGGAGCGGGGACGCTGGGGTCACATTGGCATTGTCCTTATTTTTCATGAACTGTCTAACTGAATTTCAGCTGGAATGTGGAATAAGGCAAGCCGTAGCGCGAGGAATCCTATTCTGACGTCATTTAGCTCCGTAATGGTCTTTGAGTTTTATAGTTTGTTGACGGGGTGAAGCCAATGCCTTTGCCTTGGGCGTCCGTGGAATCTTCTTTACTGCGATGGTTATCCGGAAAAGTGGAAGTACCACGCTTTTATAATCATATGACGGCAAAGATGTAACGATGTAATATCTAAATTCATAATAATTTAACACTTGCCACGTACGCGTCAATTGTTATGGAAAAAATGGTCTGATTTGGTGTTATATTTGGTTTTATTTTGTCATATCTAACGATGTGTAGATCAATGATCCACGATGAGCGACCGATTTCACTGATAACATTTTTTGAGAAACCGTTAAAATTGATTTGAGGATCACGCCGTGTTTATTCTAAAGGGATCAGCATAGGCCAGGGAAGGGGATGGGGCGTGGGCAGCGATTGATAATTCTACATTAAGTCAGAGACTTATATCTACATACATAAGGGAGAGGGGGAGGGGCGTATTTGTATAACCGCACGGACTGATGTTTCTTGATTTATTTTTTTCAACAGCAAACTTGTATAATTCACCCACCTTAAAGATCTTAACCTGGATGCTGCAGGGGAGACCACACCAGGAAATGAAACTTCCCTGAGTTTGACGGACGTGGGTGATATGGATGGTGTGGGTGGTGTGGGTAACATGGGCGGTGTGGGTGATGTGGGTGATGTGGGTGATGTGGGTGGTGTGGGTGATGTGGGTGATGTGGGTGACGTGGGTGGTGTGGATGGGGTGGATGGTGTGGGTGATGTGGGTGGTGTGGGTGATGTGGGTGATGTGGGTGATGTGGGTGATGTGGGTGATGTGGGTGATGTGGGTGATGTGGGTGGTGTGGGTGATGTGGGTGATGTGGGTGATGTGGGTGGTGTGGGTGATGTGGGTGGTGTGGGTGATGTGGGTGATGTGGGTGGTGTGAGTGGTGTAGGTTATGTGGGTGGTGTGAGTGGTGTGGGTGATGTGGGTGATGTGGGTGACGTGGGTGGTGTGGATGGTGTGGATGGTGTGGGTGATGTGGGTGGTGTGGGTGATGTGGGTGATGTGGGTGATGTGGGTGGTGTGGGTGATGTGGGTGGTGTGGGTGATGTGGGTGGTGTGGGTGATGTGGGTGGTGTGGGTGATGTGGGTGACGTGGGTGGTGTGGGTGGTGTGGGTGATGTGGGTGATGTGGGTGATGTGGGTGGTGTGGATGGTGTGGATGGTGTGGGTGGTGTGGGTGGTGTGGGCGACGTGGGTGGTGTGGGTGATGTGGGTGATGTGGGTGATGTGGGTGGTGTGGGTGATGTGGGTGGTGTGGGTGATGTGGGTGACGTGGGTGGTGTGGATGGTGTGGGTGATGTGGGTGATGTGGGTGATGTGGGTGGTGTGGATGGTGTGGATGGTGTGGGTGGTGTGGGTGGTGTGGGTGATGTGGGTGATGTGAGTGGTGTGGGTGGTGTTAGTGAAGCCCGAGGCTCCTAGATGGTGGTGGACAGTGCATTATCTGGCGACGAGCGGTCTAGATGGCCGAATAGGCTCCCGGGAGGGTCTCAGGGGAAGCTGCTCCTGACCGGTGGGGATCAACAAGACGTCTTCCGATACACACCGTCTTCGTAACTAATGGCAACCCTCTGTTTGGGTCGCGGGCCGGAACATACATCGATTGCGATACATAATTTCTTTAGTATCGCTTCTGGATTGTTGACTTGAAAGTTCAGGTGGTGCTGTTTTTGGCAAATGTCGACGATTAAAGTGGTTTTACCTTTTTTTTTATTGATGCCGTCACGTGGTCACGGCTTGCCTGTGACTTAGATGACACCTCTAATTAGCATTGCAATATGGAAAGAAACTGAACTTTGGCAGCAGCACGACTTTGGCATTCGCTGTGATAAGAATGAGATATAGTATCTCTACCATCGCTTTGTTCTTTTTATTTAGGTTGAAGACAAGACCAGGCAAGACTGATTAATCAACCGTTGTCACCGGAAGTCATTTATCACACGAGGCCACACATTGCATAGCTACCTCACTCACTCAGTCTGGCCCCCTGGCCCCCTTGACAACCGTCTCAGTATCTCGAGAGGTCTCGCGACGTCTCGCGGTGTCGGCGCCTCACCCAACGTGACTCATCATGTGCAGATTACCTTAGCCACGCCGCCGTGTCCCCAATTATCTGGACGCCCGCGATACCTTAACAACTACAGTTAAATAGTTGGTGCCACGCCAAAACAACTTTAGCTTATATTATTCTTCTGTGTGTACTCTTCTACTTTTATAACGCACCAAATAGTAGAAAGGAATACTTTTCCAACTCATTTTCTCACATACGGATTTAAATTCTAGGAGCGAGAAAAGTGACGTCGAAGAGGAATACAAAGGCATTTGCTTTTGCATTGAGACTCAGATTATCTCTGCTCGTTGGCTTTTACTGAAAGAAAAGCACTCGACCAGAACCACATACACCCTCGACAAACACCTACACACTGCATCAACGCTCACACCATTGCGACACCATTAGAGCTCCGATGCAATGCCCCCAGAAATAAACCCACTTCAGTCTTGCTAGTTTGACGAACGCGTTTATAAGGATTTCGTGGAATAAAATATCTAAGCTCATAATAAAACACATCCTGATTTGTTTATCTTCCTTACAATATTTTAACCTCGATGTAAACAAATTGGGGCACAAACTCTTTAATAACTAAGGAAGTAAATAATCCATGTAGAATTCTACTCCATTGTCGGTTCTTTCAATCTGTACAATAAATAAGTAGTGATCCCAGAATGCCCCGCGAGAGACGTGACCGCGCCATACCGCGACGGACATGATGTTTTTTAGTTCAACACTGATCGACGACGGAAGCGACTCGAGGTTCATCTTGTGCAATTAAAGTGGGATTGGATCTCACTGAGGGACCTCCGGGCGCCTGGCACGTACGCCTCCATGGGAGCCCTGAGCTCACCGAAATAGCAAGCCAGGGGAAACACACCCACTCCCACTCACTGCATCTATAATTACTGTCCCCCACCCCCTCAACACCCCTCCCTTTCACCGCCTATCTATAATCACTGCCACCCACACCCTCACTACCACTCGACTCATCACCCCCACTCCCAGCCACAGCGCGACAGATTGAACCTGACGCTCCCTCTGGCCCCTCACTACCGCCCCCTCCACCCTCCCTCCCCATGACAGCCACAGAGCGACAGATTGAACCTGACACCCCCTCTGGCCTCTCACTACCGCCCCCTCCACCCTCCCACCCTATGTCAGCCACAGAGCGACAGATTGCCCCTGACACCCCCTCTGGCCCCTTACTACCACACCCTCCGACCTCCCTCCCCATGACAGCAACAGCGCGACAGATTGCCCCTGACACCCCCTCAGGCCCCTTACTACCGCCCCCTCCACCCTCCCACCACATGACAGCCACAGCACGACAGATTGCCCTGACACCCACTCTGGCCCCTTACTACCACCCCCTCTGACCTCCCTCCCCATGACAACCTCAGAGCGGCAGATTGCTTCTGACACTCCCTCTGGCGACTCACTACCGCCCCCTCCACCCTCCCTCCCGCCCCATGACAGCCAAAGAGCGGCAGATTGCCTCAAACACTCGCTTTGGCCCCTGACTACCGACCCCTCCACCCTCCCTACCCTTGACAGACACAAACGACAGAATGCCCCCGACGCCCCCTCTGACGTCTCACTACCTCTCCCTCCACCCTCCCTACCCATGACAGCCAAAGCGCGGCAGATTGCCTCTTACACCCCCTCTGGCCCCTCACTACCGCCCTCTCCGACCTCCCTCCCCATGACAGACACAGAGCGACGGATTGCCCCTGACACTCCCTCTGGCCCCTCACTACCGCCCCATCCACCCTCCCTCCCCATGACAGCCACGGAGCGACAGATTGCCCCTGACACTCCCTGTGGCCCCTCACTACCACCCTCTCCACCCTCCCTCCCCATGACAGCCACGGAGCGACAGATTGTCACTGACACCCCCTCTGGCCCCTCACTACCGCCCCCTCCACCCTCCCTCCCCATGACAGACACAGAGCAACAGATTGCCCCTGACACTCCCTGTGGCCCCTCACTACCACCCCCTCCGACCTCCCTCCCCATGACAGCCACAGACCGACAGATTGTCACTGACACCCCCTCTGGCCCCTTACTACCGCTCCCTCCACCCTCCCTACCCATGACAGACACAAACGAAAAATTCCCCCGACGCCCCCTCTGACGACTCACTACCTCTCCCCCCACCCTCCCTACCCATGACAGCCAAAGAGCGGCAGAATGCCTCTTACACCTCCTCTGGCCCCTCACTACCGCCCCCTCCGACCTCCCTCCCGATGACAGACACAGAGCGACACATTTTCCCTGACACTCCCTCTGGCCCCTCACTACCGCCCCATCCACCCTCCCACCCTATTTCAGCCACAGACCGACAGATTGTCACTGACACCCCCTCTGGCCCCTTACTACCGCCCCCTCCACCCTACCCCCCCCCCCCCCCCCCTGACAGCCACAGAGCGACAGATTGCCCCTGACACCCCCTCTGGCCCTTTACTACCGCCGCCTCCACCCTCCCTCCCCCTGGCAGCCACAGAGCGACAGATTGCCCCTGACACACCCTCTGGCCCCTTACTACCGCCCCCTCCACCCTCCCTCCCCCTGACAGCCACAGAGCGACAGATTGCCCCTGACACCCCCTCTGGCCCCTTACTACCGCCCCCTCCACCCTCCCTCCTCCTGACAGCCACAGAGCGACAGATTGCCCCTGACACCCCCTCTGGCCCCTTACTACCGCCCCCTCCACCCTCCCTCCTCCTGACAGCCACAGAGCAACAGATTGCCCCTGACACTCCCTCTGGCCCCTCACTACCGCCCCACCCCCACCCTCCCTCCCCATGACAGCCACAGACCAACAGATTGCCTCTGACACTCCCTCTAACCCCTCACTACCGCCCCCTCCAACCTCCCTCCCCATGACAGCCACAGACCGACAGATTGTCACTGACACCCCCTCTGGCCCCTTACTACCGCCGCCTCCACCCTCCTTCCCCATGACAGCCACAGAGCGACAGATTGCCTCGGAAGCACCCTGTAGCCCCTCACTACCGCCGCCGCCACCCTCCCACCCCATGACAGCCACAGAGCGACAGATTGCCAGTGACACTCCCTCTAGCCCCTCACTACCGCCCTTCCACCCTCCCTACCCATGACAGACACAAACGACAGAATGCCCCTGACGCCCCCTCTGACGTCTCACTACCTCTCCCTCCACCCTCCCTACCCATGACAGCCAAAGAGCGGCAGATTGCCTCTGACACCCCCTCTGGCCCCTCACTACCGCCCCCTCCGACCTCCCTCCCCATGACAGACACAGAGCGACAGATTGCCTCTGACACCCCCTCTAGCCCCTCACTACCGCCCCCTCTGACCTCCCTCCCCATGACAGCCAAAGAGCGGCAGATTGCCTCTGACACCCACTCTAGCCCCTCACTACCGCCCCCTCCAACCTCCCTCCCCATGACAGCCACAGACCGACAGATTGTCACTGACACCCCCTCTGGCCCCTTACTACCGCCGCCTCCACCCTCCTTCCCAAGGACAGCCACAGAGCGACAGATTGCCCCGGAAGCACCCTCTAGCCCATCACTACCGCCGCCGCCACCCTCCCACCCCATGACATCCACAGAGCGACAGATTGCCAGTGACACTACCACTAGCCCCTCACTACCGCCCCCTCCACCCTCCCTACCCATGACAGACACAAACGACAGAATGCCCCTGACGCCCCCTCTGACGTCTCACTACCTCTCCCTCCACCCTCCCTACCCATGACAGCCAAAGAGCGGCAGATTGCCTCTGACACCCCCTCTGGCCCCTCACTACCGCCCCCTCCGACCTCCCTCCCCATGACAGACACAGAGCGACAGATTGCCTCTGACACCCCCTCTAGCCCCTCACTACCGCCCCCTCTGACCTCCCTCCCCATGACAGCCAAAGAGCGGCAGATTGCCTCTGACACCCACTCTAGCCCCTCACTACCGCCTCCTCCAACCTCCCTCCCCATGACAGCCACAGACCGACAGATTGTCACTGACACCCCCTCTGGCCCCTTACTACCGCCGCCTCCACCCTCCTTCCCCATGACAGCCACAGAGCGACAGATTGCCCCGGAAGCACCCTCTAGCCCATCACTACCGCCGCCGTCACCCTCCCACCCCATGACATCCACAGAGCGACAGATTGCCAGTGACACTCACTCTAGCCCCTCACTACCGCCCCCTCCACCCTCCCTACCCATGACAGACACAAACGACAGAATGCCCCTGACGCCCCCTCTGACGTCTCACTACCTCTCCCTCCACCCTCCCTACCCATGACAGCCAAAGACCGGCAGATTGCCTCTGACACCCCCTCTGGCCCCTCACTACCGCCCCCTCCGACCTCCCTCCCCATGACAGACACAGAGCGACAGATTGCCTCTGACACTCCCTCTAGCCCCTCACCACCGCCCCCTCTGACCTACCTCCCCATGACAGCCAAAGAGCGGCAGATTACCTCTGACACCCACTCTGGCCCATCACTACCGCTCCCTCCGACCTCCCTCCCCATGACAGACACAGAGCGACAGATTGCCCTTGACACCCCCTCTAGCCCCTCACTACCGCCCCCTCTGACCTCCCTCCCCATGACAGCCAAAGAGCGGCAGATTGCCTCTGACACCCACTCTAGCCCCTCACTACCGCCCCCTCCAACCTCCCTCCCCATGACAGCCACAGACCGACAGATTGTCACTGACACCCCCTCTGGCCCCTTACTACCGCCGCCCCCACCCTCCTTCCCCATGACAGCCACAGAGCGACAGATTGTCACTGACACCCCTTCTGGCCCCTCACTACCGCCGCCTCCACCCTCCCTCCCCATGCGAGCCACAGAGCAACAGATTGCCAGTGACACTCCCTCTTGCCCCTCACTACCGCCCCATCCACCCTCCTCCCCCCATGACAGCCACGGAGCGACAGATTGCCCCTGACACTCCCTCTGGCCCCTCACTACCGCCGCCTCCACCCTCCCTCCCCATGCGAGCCACAGAGCAACAAATTGCCAGTGACACTCCCTCTTGCCCCTCACTACCGCCCCCTCCACCCTCCCTACACATGACAGACACAAACGACAGAATGCCCCTGACGCCCCCTCTGACGTCTCACTACCTCTCCCTCCACCCTCCCTACCCATGGCAGCCAAAGAGCGACAGATTGCACTTGACACTCCCTCTGGCCCCTCACTACCGCCCCCTTCACCCTCCCTCCCCATGACAGCCACAGAGCGACAGATTGCTCCTGACACTCCCTCTAGCCCCTCACTACCGCCACCTCCACCCTACTTCCCCATGACAGCCACAGAGCGAGAGATTGCCCCGGAAGCACCTCTAGCCCTCTCACTACCGCCCCCTCCACTCTCCCTCTCCATCACAGCCATAAAGCCACAGATTGCCCCGGACACTCCCTCTAGCCCCTCACTACCGCCCCCTCCACCCTCCCTCCCCATGACAGCCCCAGAGCGACAGATTTTCTCTGACACCCCCTCTGGCCCCTCACTACCGCCCCCTCCACCCTCCCTCCCCATGACAGCCACAGAGCGACAGATTGCTCCTGACACTCCCTCTAGCCCCTCACTACCGCCACCTCCACCCTACTTCCCCATGACAGCCACAGAGCGAGAGATTGCCCCGGAAGCACCTCTAGCCCTCTCACTACCGCCCCCTCCACTCTCCCTCTCCATCACAGCCATAAAGCCACAGATTGCCCCGGACACTCCCTCTAGCCCCTCACTACCGCCCCCTCCACCCTCCCTCCCCATGACAGCCCCAGAGCGACAGATTTTCTCTGACACCCCCTCTGGCCCCTCACTACCGCCCCCTCCACCCTCCCTCCCCATGACAGCCCCAGAGCGACAGATTTTCTCTGACACCCCCTCTGGCCCCTCACTACCGTCGCCTCCACCCTCCTTCCCCATGACAGCCACAGAGCGACAGATTGCTCCTGACACTCCCTCTAGCCCCTCACTACCGCCACCTCCACCCTACTTCCCCATGACAGCCACAGAGCGAGAGATTGCCCCGGAAGCACCTCTAGCCCTCTCACTACCGCCCCCTCCACTCTCCCTCTCCATCACAGCCATAAAGCCACAGATTGCCCCGGACACTCCCTCTAGCCCCTCACTACCGCCCCCTCCACCCTCCCTCCCCATGACAGCCCCAGAGCGACAGATTTTCTCTGACACTCCCTCTAGCCCCTCACTACCGCCCCTCCACCCTCCCTACCCATGACAGACACAAACGACAGAATGCCCTTGACGCCCCCTCTGACGTCTCACTACCTCTCCCTCCACCCTCCCTACCCATGACAGCCAAAGAGCGGCAGATTGCCTCTGACACCCCCTCTGGCCCCTCACTACCGCCCCCTCCGACCTCCCTCCCCATGACAGACACAGAGCGACAGATTGCCTCTGACACCCCCTCTAGCCCCTCACTACCGCCCCCTCCGACCTCCCTCCCCATGACAGCCAAAGAGCGGCAGATTGCCTCTGACACCCACTCTAGCCCCTCACTACCGCCCCCTCCAACCTCCCTCCCCATGACAGCCACAGACCGACAGATTGTCACTGACACCCCCTCTGGCCCCTTACTACCGCCGCCTCCACCCTCCTTCCCCATGACAGCCACAGAGCGACAGATTGCCCCGGAAGCACCCTCTAGCCCATCACTACCGCCGCCGCCACCCTCCCACCCCATGACATCCACAGAGCGACAGATTGCCAGTGACACTCCCTCTAGCCCCTCACTACCGCCCCCTCCACCCTCCCTACCCATGACAGACACAAACGACAGAATGCCCCTGACGCCCCCTCTGACGTCTCACTACCTCTCCCTCCACCCTCCCTACCCATGACAGCCAAAGACCGGCAGATTGCCTCTGACACCCCCTCTGGCCCCTCACTACCGCCCCCTCCGACCTCCCTCCCCATGACAGACACAGAGCGACAGATTGCCTCTGACACCCCCTCTAGCCCCTCACCACCGCCCCCTCTGACCTACCTCCCCATGACAGCCAAAGAGCGGCAGATTACCTCTGACACCCACTCTGGCCCATCACTACCGCTCCCTCCGACCTCCCTCCCCATGACAGACACAGAGCGACAGATTGCCCTTGACACTCCCTCTGGCCCATCACTACCGCCCCATCCACCCTCCCTCCCCATGACAGCCACGGAGCGACAGATTGCCCCTGACACTCCCTCTGGCCCCTCACTACCGCCCCATCCACCCTCCCTCCCCATGACAGCCACGGAGCGACAGATTGCCCCTGACACTCCCTCTGGCCCCTCACTACCGCCGCCTCCAACCTCCCTCCCCATGACAGCCACAGAGCGACAGATTGCCCCTGACACTCCCTCTGGCCCCTCACTACCGCCCCCTCCACCCTCCCTACACATGACAGACACAAACGACAGAATGCCCCTGACGCCCCCTCTGACGTCTCACTACCTCTCCCTCCACCCTCCCTACCCATGACAGCCAAAGAGCGACAGATTGCACTTGACACTCCCTCTGGCCCCTCACTACCGCCCCCTCCACCCTCCCTCCCCATGACAGCCACAGAGCGACAGATTGTCACTGACACCCCCTCTGGCCCCTTACTACCGCTCCCTCCACCCTCCCTACCCATGACAGACACAAACGAAAAATTCCCCCGACGCCCCCTCTGACGACTCACTACCTCTCCCCCCACCCTCCCTACCCATGACAGCCAAAGAGCGGCAGAATGCCTCTTACACCTCCTCTGGCCCCTCACTACCGCCCCCTCCGACCTCCCTCCCGATGACAGACACAGAGCGACACATTTTCCCTGACACTCCCTCTGGCCCCTCACTACCGCCCCATCCACCCTCCCACCCTATTTCAGCCACAGACCGACAGATTGTCACTGACACCCCCTCTGGCCCCTTACTACCGCCCCCTCCACCCTACCCCCCCCCCCTGACAGCCACAGAGCGACAGATTGCCCCTGACACCCCCTCTGGCCCTTTACTACCGCCGCCTCCACCCTCCCTCCCCCTGGCAGCCACAGAGCGACAGATTGCCCCTGACACACCCTCTGGCCCCTTACTACCGCCCCCTCCACCCTCCCTCCCCCTGACAGCCACAGAGCGACAGATTGCCCCTGACACCCCCTCTGGCCCCTTACTACCGCCCCCTCCACCCTCCCTCCTCCTGACAGCCACAGAGCGACAGATTGCCCCTGACACCCCCTCTGGCCCCTTACTACCGCCCCCTCCACCCTCCCTCCTCCTGACAGCCACAGAGCAACAGATTGCCCCTGACACTCCCTCTGGCCCCTCACTACCGCCCCACCCCCACCCTCCCTCCCCATGACAGCCACAGACCAACAGATTGCCTCTGACACTCCCTCTAACCCCTCACTACCGCCCCCTCCAACCTCCCTCCCCATGACAGCCACAGACCGACAGATTGTCACTGACACCCCCTCTGGCCCCTTACTACCGCCGCCTCCACCCTCCTTCCCCATGACAGCCACAGAGCGACAGATTGCCTCGGAAGCACCCTGTAGCCCCTCACTACCGCCGCCGCCACCCTCCCACCCCATGACAGCCACAGAGCGACAGATTGCCAGTGACACTCCCTCTAGCCCCTCACTACCGCCCTTCCACCCTCCCTACCCATGACAGACACAAACGACAGAATGCCCCTGACGCCCCCTCTGACGTCTCACTACCTCTCCCTCCACCCTCCCTACCCATGACAGCCAAAGAGCGGCAGATTGCCTCTGACACCCCCTCTGGCCCCTCACTACCGCCCCCTCCGACCTCCCTCCCCATGACAGACACAGAGCGACAGATTGCCTCTGACACCCCCTCTAGCCCCTCACTACCGCCCCCTCTGACCTCCCTCCCCATGACAGCCAAAGAGCGGCAGATTGCCTCTGACACCCACTCTAGCCCCTCACTACCGCCCCCTCCAACCTCCCTCCCCATGACAGCCACAGACCGACAGATTGTCACTGACACCCCCTCTGGCCCCTTACTACCGCCGCCTCCACCCTCCTTCCCCATGACAGCCACAGAGCGACAGATTGCCCCGGAAGCACCCTCTAGCCCCTCACTACCGCCGCCGCCACCCTCCCACCCCATGACATCCACAGAGCGACAGATTGCCAGTGACACTACCACTAGCCCCTCACTACCGCCCCCTCCACCCTCCCTACCCATGACAGACACAAACGACAGAATGCCCCTGACGCCCCCTCTGACGTCTCACTACCTCTCCCTCCACCCTCCCTACCCATGACAGCCAAAGAGCGGCAGATTGCCTCTGACACCCCCTCTGGCCCCTCACTACCGCCCCCTCCGACCTCCCTCCCCATGACAGACACAGAGCGACAGATTGCCTCTGACACCCCCTCTAGCCCCTCACTACCGCCCCCTCTGACCTCCCTCCCCATGACAGCCAAAGAGCGGCAGATTGCCTCTGACACCCACTCTAGCCCCTCACTACCGCCTCCTCCAACCTCCCTCCCCATGACAGCCACAGACCGACAGATTGTCACTGACACCCCCTCTGGCCCCTTACTACCGCCGCCTCCACCCTCCTTCCCCATGACAGCCACAGAGCGACAGATTGCCCCGGAAGCACCCTCTAGCCCATCACTACCGCCGCCGTCACCCTCCCACCCCATGACATCCACAGAGCGACAGATTGCCAGTGACACTCCCTCTAGCCCCTCACTACCGCCCCCTCCACCCTCCCTACCCATGACAGACACAAACGACAGAATGCCCCTGACGCCCCCTCTGACGTCTCACTACCTCTCCCTCCACCCTCCCTACCCATGACAGCCAAAGACCGGCAGATTGCCTCTGACACCCCCTCTGGCCCCTCACTACCGCCCCCTCCGACCTCCCTCCCCATGACAGACACAGAGCGACAGATTGCCTCTGACACTCCCTCTAGCCCCTCACCACCGCCCCCTCTGACCTACCTCCCCATGACAGCCAAAGAGCGGCAGATTACCTCTGACACCCACTCTGGCCCATCACTACCGCTCCCTCCGACCTCCCTCCCCATGACAGACACAGAGCGACAGATTGCCCTTGACACCCCCTCTAGCCCCTCACTACCGCCCCCTCTGACCTCCCTCCCCATGACAGCCAAAGAGCGGCAGGTTGCCTCTGACACCCACTCTAGCCCCTCACTACCGCCCCCTCCAACCTCCCTCCCCATGACAGCCACAGACCGACAGATTGTCACTGACACCCCCTCTGGCCCCTTACTACCGCCGCCCCCACCCTCCTTCCCCATGACAGCCACAGAGCGACAGATTGTCACTGACACCCCTTCTGGCCCCTCACTACCGCCGCCTCCACCCTCCCTCCCCATGCGAGCCACAGAGCAACAGATTGCCAGTGACACTCCCTCTTGCCCCTCACTACCGCCCCATCCACCCTCCTCCCCCCATGACAGCCACGGAGCGACAGATTGCCCCTGACACTCCCTCTGGCCCCTCACTACCGCCGCCTCCACCCTCCCTCCCCATGCGAGCCACAGAGCAACAAATTGCCAGTGACACTCCCTCTTGCCCCTCACTACCGCCCCCTCCACCCTCCCTACACATGACAGACACAAACGACAGAATGCCCCTGACGCCCCCTCTGACGTCTCACTACCTCTCCCTCCACCCTCCCTACCCATGGCAGCCAAAGAGCGACAGATTGCACTTGACACTCCCTCTGGCCCCTCACTACCGCCCCCTCCACCCTCCCTCCCCATGACAGCCACAGAGCGACAGATTGCTCCTGACACTCCCTCTAGCCCCTCACTACCGCCACCTCCACCCTACTTCCCCATGACAGCCACAGAGCGAGAGATTGCCCCGGAAGCACCTCTAGCCCTCTCACTACCGCCCCCTCCACTCTCCCTCTCCATCACAGCCATAAAGCCACAGATTGCCCCGGACACTCCCTCTAGCCCCTCACTACCGCCCCCTCCACCCTCCCTCCCCATGACAGCCCCAGAGCGACAGATTTTCTCTGACACCCCCTCTGGCCCCTCACTACCGCCCCCTCCACCCTCCCTCCCCATGACAGCCACAGAGCGACAGATTGCTCCTGACACTCCCTCTAGCCCCTCACTACCGCCACCTCCACCCTACTTCCCCATGACAGCCACAGAGCGAGAGATTGCCCCGGAAGCACCTCTAGCCCTCTCACTACCGCCCCCTCCACTCTCCCTCTCCATCACAGCCATAAAGCCACAGATTGCCCCGGACACTCCCTCTAGCCCCTCACTACCGCCCCCTCCACCCTCCCTCCCCATGACAGCCCCAGAGCGACAGATTTTCTCTGACACCCCCTCTGGCCCCTCACTACCGCCCCCTCCACCCTCCCTCCCCATGACAGCCCCAGAGCGACAGATTTTCTCTGACACCCCCTCTGGCCCCTCACTACCGTCGCCTCCACCCTCCTTCCCCATGACAGCCACAGAGCGACAGATTGCTCCTGACACTCCCTCTAGCCCCTCACTACCGCCACCTCCACCCTACTTCCCCATGACAGCCACAGAGCGAGAGATTGCCCCGGAAGCACCTCTAGCCCTCTCACTACCGCCCCCTCCACTCTCCCTCTCCATCACAGCCATAAAGCCACAGATTGCCCCGGACACTCCCTCTAGCCCCTCACTACCGCCCCCTCCACCCTCCCTCCCCATGACAGCCCCAGAGCGACAGATTTTCTCTGACACTCCCTCTAGCCCCTCACTACCGCCCCTCCACCCTCCCTACCCATGACAGACACAAACGACAGAATGCCCTTGACGCCCCCTCTGACGTCTCACTACCTCTCCCTCCACCCTCCCTACCCATGACAGCCAAAGAGCGGCAGATTGCCTCTGACACCCCCTCTGGCCCCTCACTACCGCCCCCTCCGACCTCCCTCCCCATGACAGACACAGAGCGACAGATTGCCTCTGACACCCCCTCTAGCCCCTCACTACCGCCCCCTCCGACCTCCCTCCCCATGACAGCCAAAGAGCGGCAGATTGCCTCTGACACCCACTCTAGCCCCTCACTACCGCCCCCTCCAACCTCCCTCCCCATGACAGCCACAGACCGACAGATTGTCACTGACACCCCCTCTGGCCCCTTACTACCGCCGCCTCCACCCTCCTTCCCCATGACAGCCACAGAGCGACAGATTGCCCCGGAAGCACCCTCTAGCCCATCACTACCGCCGCCGCCACCCTCCCACCCCATGACATCCACAGAGCGACAGATTGCCAGTGACACTCCCTCTAGCCCCTCACTACCGCCCCCTCCACCCTCCCTACCCATGACAGACACAAACGACAGAATGCCCCTGACGCCCCCTCTGACGTCTCACTACCTCTCCCTCCACCCTCCCTACCCATGACAGCCAAAGACCGGCAGATTGCCTCTGACACCCCCTCTGGCCCCTCACTACCGCCCCCTCCGACCTCCCTCCCCATGACAGACACAGAGCGACAGATTGCCTCTGACACCCCCTCTAGCCCCTCACCACCGCCCCCTCTGACCTACCTCCCCATGACAGCCAAAGAGCGGCAGATTACCTCTGACACCCACTCTGGCCCATCACTACCGCTCCCTCCGACCTCCCTCCCCATGACAGACACAGAGCGACAGATTGCCCTTGACACTCCCTCTGGCCCATCACTACCGCCCCATCCACCCTCCCTCCCCATGACAGCCACGGAGCGACAGATTGCCCCTGACACTCCCTCTGGCCCCTCACTACCGCCCCATCCACCCTCCCTCCCCATGACAGCCACGGAGCGACAGATTGCCCCTGACACTCCCTCTGGCCCCTCACTACCGCCGCCTCCAACCTCCCTCCCCATGACAGCCACAGAGCGACAGATTGCCCCTGACACTCCCTCTGGCCCCTCACTACCGCCCCCTCCACCCTCCCTACACATGACAGACACAAACGACAGAATGCCCCTGACGCCCCCTCTGACGTCTCACTACCTCTCCCTCCACCCTCCCTACCCATGACAGCCAAAGAGCGACAGATTGCACTTGACACTCCCTCTGGCCCCTCACTACCGCCCCCTCCACCCTCCCTCCCCATGACAGCCACAAACGACAGAATGCCCCTGACGCCCCCTCTGACGTCTCACTACCTCTCCCTCCACCCTCCCTACCCATGACAGCCAAAGAGCAACAGATTGCACTTGACACTCCCTCTGGCCCCTCACTACCGCCCCCTCCACCCTCCCTCCCCATGACAGCCACAGAGCGACAGATTGTCACTGACACCCCTTCTGGCCCCTCACTACCGCCCCCTCCACCCTCCCTACACATGACAGACACAAACGACAGAATGCCCCTGACGCCCCCTCTGACGTCTCACTACCTCTCCCTCCACCCTCCCTACCCATGACAGCCAAAGAGCGACAGATTGCACTTGACACTCCCTCTGGCCCCTCACTACCGCCCCCTCCACCCTCCCTCCCCATGACAGCCACAGAGCGACAGATTGTCACTGACACCCCCTCTGGCCCCTTACTACCGCCGCCTCCACCCTACCTCCCCATGACAGCCATAAAGCCACAGATTGCCCCGGACACTCCCTCTAGCCCCTCACTACCGCCCCCTCCACCCTCCCTCCCCATGACAGCTCCAGAGCGACAGATTTTCTCTGACACCCCCTGTGGCCCCTCACTACCGCCCCCTCCACCCTCCCTCCCCCTGACAGCCACAGAGCGACAGATTGCCCCTGACACTCCCTCTAGCCCCTCACTACCGACCCCTTCACCCTCCCTCCCCATCACAGCCTTAAAGCCACAGATTTCCCTGGACACTCCCTTTCGCCCTTAAGTACGCCCACCCCCCCCCCCCTGACCCTTGACCCCTGACGCTGGACTG
The DNA here is from genome assembly GCA_964019135.1 of Arenicola marina. Classification (NCBI taxonomy): domain Eukaryota; kingdom Metazoa; phylum Annelida; class Polychaeta; family Arenicolidae; genus Arenicola; species Arenicola marina. Next base: position 44,153,037 of record OZ025251.1, read on the forward strand.
ATTGGCAGTGCGACGTATTAAAACTGTTATCCATGTCTGTATTGGAGTACCCCATCAAGGCTCGAATGAGGCATTGATGGGGTACCTGGTAAATCTTGGGTTCCTGTCTCAGTCGTTAGTGTTCAACCAGCACTTTGCTGGTCCAATGCGCACCTGTTTCTAAGGCCGTTTTATCCCTTCGTCCCGTTGTCCCGGCGTTTTTTGTCCCCGGTTTACGTACTTTATGTTTTTTTTCGACTCGGGCCATGCGGACAGAAAGGTGGCATTAAACTTACGTCTACAGTTGCGTAAGATTGAGCGGACATCACTTCAAAGACTCGTTTTCATTTTTACGTTTCAAAACAGCTGCTCTCATTGTACGAAGCGCACGGTCTTAAGGGTTATGTATTATACAGTGCTGAACCAGCACTATTGAGGCCCCCGGGCACTAAGGTTAATGACAGCGTCATTTCTTGGAACGTAATCGATACCACTGGACAATGACGTAAAGCGGGCATTTGTTGTGAAAACCACATCCAGGGAAGTGCGTTGTGGTCGTTTCCTGCGACGTGACAGCGTGCTTTGGTCGCCATCCGACACGATCCTTGCCTAAACCTCTCTATTATCGCTCGCTCTTGGAAGTGACTCATCGCGGGAATAATCACGGCGGCCGTCCCTGTTCAAACCACGTGGATGGATGAAAGACATCAAATTATTTCTCCACTTAAAGTAGCCTACTTAACTCATATTAGATTTCTAGATTTTAGCATCAAGACTAAAAGTATCTCAAAATTATGATGCGTATGTTTTATATCTCGTTGAGTCTGTAAAACAACAATTTCAAAATAAAAGTGCGCAGACTATTTTATCGCCCGCGGACGTCCTAGCGAGCCACGGTCGACATCACACAGAATACCAAACAGCGATGTGGCGCGCAGGGATATAGGGCCGGCCGCCAACTACTGCTCCAGATTCAATATCACTTATTAGTTAGACATGTTAAAACAACATGGCGACGTAAGTGGTTGTGGTTCGCTAGGAACCTACCCCGCAGTCAACGATGTTGATATTAAACCACCATCCGCCATTACTGATAACTATTGTAGTAAATTAACAGGAACTCCTGCTTTGACTTGGCCAACCTTCAAAATTACGTCATCGCTTTTTATATTTGAAATGTGATATGGGAAACAATATACTTTATCTAATGACGTCTTCTTATATGGGGTCAAGGTGTCAGGATAATGTTAAACATGCCACCGACCGCCTAATTCCAAGCATAGGGTAGAGCGACACCTTGCGAATGAGGCTAACACTAAATTATGCAGGAAACCCTTTTGGCTAGTCACTAGGGCGGGTCACTAGCTGAATGCCTGATTCCAGCATAAGTGCTTCGCTAATCATCGGACAGTAAAAAACGGTAGTTACAGCTGACCCCCCCCCCCCCCCGCTCTTTGCGGCGGGACCGGTATCAGCCTTATGATTATCATGAATGGAATCAGAGATGCATTAGCGGGCGGGTGTTTGACACTTAGGGGACATGCAATCCACATGTAATAAAGTCACCATGCACACCTCGATATAACCCAAGAGATGGAGGCGTTGAATATAAAACTATGCGTCACATCACATGACACCACGACAATGAGGTTGACAACCGGGAGGGACCCAGCCAATAGGGAGTCGTTACCGCTGGTTGCCATGGTGTCAGGCGACATACGACGCGAGTTCAGTCATAACACGACCGTCATTAACCTGAATCAGGGGAGACAAACATTCCTCAATGTATACATGTAGATGGTATCTGAAGAGGAATACGATATAGTGGATAAGGTAACACTGCCGTGAATTCATTACATCAGTTAGTTCTAGGAAAGACGTTGCTACGATGGCTGCTATTAATGACGCTTTGGGAAGGGTGTGGGCGGGTGTCATACACAGAGTGGTGAGGCAGGGGCGAGTGGGCAAAGGTCAAAGCGGTAATATAATGATCACCTTTTAATTGCTGCAGAGAAAGAAAAACGTAATCATGGTTACGTTTACAGATTAGTAAAACTCGTTATTAAAATTCCGCGAGTTCAAAAATTAAAACCTTATACCGCTGTCCAGATATATCACTTGATGCGTCAGATGAGGCGACTCATCTTATCGTTTAGATCAAGGTGTGATCAAGCTTAGGATATAGTAAAATGTGGTAGCCAACTCTGCACTCCGCACCGTGATACGCCCTTCGCAACTCCATCTATGAAATACAGTGTTATAAATGTCAACATGTCGGCGAGAGGCTGGAAGACCAGCGGGCATCATCGTACCGCCAATTGCTGCACAAATTGTCCAGTAAAGAAGCCAGATTTTGGATTTTGGGGATTATTGAAGGACGAAGTGAGTTAAGAATTTTTTAGAACAGGTTTGTTTGCTTGAACGATAAAAAGGATATTACTTACTCTGTTGGGCTTTTCCGACTGGTAAGGCCTGGGAGATGTAACCGGTCTATCGCTCTTCAGTCTCAATTATTGTGACTACTAAGCTCAATATTGGACTAATAACCAATTATATTATTTTTATAATTGTAACTTATATTTCATAGGTAAATGGGTAAAGCAGTCTGCGGCGCGAGATCTGCTGAAAAGGGACAGCCAGTATCTTGAGAACTGTGTGGTCTACTCAAACTCTGCTTAAGGACTCCATGTTTATAATTATTCATGAAAAGAAAAGCCTGAGATGACAGTGCCAACATTTTGGTGATGAACATAAGTTGACATTGTCAGTATTAGTATTTCAAACCATTTACATTAAATGAAGCATGTCAAAAAAAAAGACATCAATGGGATGAACTTTAATCTATGGTGACGAACGTATTTGACATATTCAAAGTTATTATTTGAAAGCATTTTATGCATGAAATCTCATTTGACAATGAGATAATATGTATAAGGCAATATGTATTATACATGACCTGAGATACCATCTGTATTTCTGTGTTTGAACGTTTATGTGATCGATTAAATGTGAATACTTGGCGCAAATCACATCTCTGTTTCTTACTTTGTTACAGTTAGTACACTATTCAATATTACAATATTGTCCTATTATAACTTGAAAACATCAAGTTATCTGCAATTGTTTGAGTTTGTTCCAAATATTGGCTCCATTTAAAAAATAAAGGCAATTTTATATTATCCGAACGAATTGTTATTTTGCATTGTTCGGCAGGTCAGAGCGATTATTATTTGATGGAGTTGTCTTTATTGTCTTTTATTTTTGGCGGCCATCTTGGAAACTGGCGGCCATCCTTTATGTTATTCCAAGGAATTCTTACTTTGCATTTTTCACCAGGTCAAACGGCAAAAGTAAGCACAAGTTCGTACAGTAATCTCTTGGAACTATTATTTTATAGACTTGTTTTGGTTATCTTGGTGGCCATCTTGAAAATGGCGGCCATTTTGAAATTTGTCACCTCCATAGTTCATAGTCAATGTTTTACGGTACCTCAAACTTTACAAGTGTAGCAAATTTGATGTTTTTACCACCAGGCCAGTACAATACAGTGCAGGACCGCCGAAGGTACTAAGTACACTCAGCAAGAATAGCAAAGCCACTCTCCCCGCTCGCCGCTCCGCCAACACCCCCATCACCCCAACCACCACCATCACCCCACCGCCACCAACCCTCACAGGAAGGAGGTGATGAAGAGATACGACGGCCTCTCCACCCCAATGTCTCTCCTACTAGATCTTAACGCCCCTCGCGATCAGCACGATATCTTACCCCCTCTACCCCACTCCACCTCACCCCTGGCCCCCTTCTCCCACCTTAGACCCCCGGGCGCAACTTGGTAACCCCGCCAAAGAAAATATTCCCACCATATACCTACGAGTATCTTGAAGATATTATTCCCACCATATACCTACGAGCATCTTGAAGATATCGTCAAACTGACATGAACCTTTCTGTTGATACGATACCGTACAGGATACGGCGCTACCATTCACAAGGTGGTCCACCCCAAACAACATTCCAGCACCGCCGACAGAATTTTTTTTCGTCTTCCGCACTTAATTGGTCAGCCAAGTCCATGATTTTATACGACGAGTCAGTGCGCTTGTCCCGAAATTCCAGCACGTCTCCAGTAATGTATAGGTTAGCCTAGATTATTGTATGTCTCTTCTCTTCAGATGTCAGCTACGAGACATCGTTAGTAAGGACGGAAAAATATTGTTAAAGTATTGGACGCATCTTTAATTTAGAGCCTAGCACTCACTCTCAATACATCCGTCTTTTCTGTGGCGAATGACCAACCCAGTGGCAACTTGCCACTCGATTTACGAAATTTATCAGAAAGATCCATGGCAATGGAATATTACAATATTGTTTTAAATTACCGACAATTATTGGAGGTAACTCGTCTGTCGGAAAAAACGTCAACGATTTTAGATGTTCTTTTATTTGAAGGACCGAGGGATCGATTCAAGAGAGATCAACGACATCTTGCACTATTTATGTACAGCGTGAGTTACATGTTTGTTTAACTTGCTTTGTTTCAGTGCTCTCCCTTTTCTGTTTTTTTCCATTGTGTACTATAGAAACATGACAGGTACAAAACATGGCAGTTACAAAACATGACAGGTACAAAACATGGCAGAACGATACAAAACATGGCAGAACGGTACAAAACATGACAGCATATAACATGACAGAACGATACAAAACATGACAGGTACAAAACATGACAGCATATAACATGACAGAACGATACAAAACATGACAGGTACAAAACATGACAGTTAGGTTCAAAACATGTCAGTTAGGTACAAAACATGACAGTTAGGTAAAGAACATGACAGTTAGGTTAAAAACATGACAGAACGGTACAAAAGGCCTAACCATCCAATACGGGATACTACAATGGGGTCCCTCTCTGACACATTACAATAGCTGGTAAATAGTCACAAGAAGGACAACATCATGTTAACGACGGTAACAATGGCACGGCCAAAGCAGAGGTAAACGAACATCGAAATCCATGCCACTCACATTCATTAAGTGGTAATCTTAGCGTCCATGTAATCAACTTTAAACCAAAACTTCTCCATGGCCTATATAGTAACGACCTGTTACCAACGGTCTGAATGCATGAATGCATAACCGTGAAAGTCCGCCCTGAAATAGTATGCGTGTCACTTTAACCCACCTTTTAATTGTCTGACACGATCTAGTTCATGTTTTGCATGTCTGCCACCCAAGCAGATCGGGTTCGGGTTCTTTCAGATATCCATTGCATCACGCTATACGGCGTAGGAGTCACGCCAGAGACCCGATCTCACCTTTAGTAAAGGGCTTTGTTCATTGCGGTTTTATTACTATCTCGAGAAAAAACCCATCCTCCTTCGATCGGTGTCAAAAGGAGATACCACAAAAAAAGTTTGGTTCAGACAATTCCTGATTAAATCCTATCTGGTTGACTCAAGGCATCATTCATGGCTGTACCTATCACTTGGAAAATATGTAGATTTCACTTTAAAAACATGTAGATGTCACTCAGAAAACATGTAGATGTCACTCAGAAAGACACGCATAAACCCACCCGTTGTGTAATCCATTATATTCCCGATAAGATATATACTTGTGCATTCTTCCCTAGAACATCTTGTCGATTTCTGGCGCTCATCCTGCACTTAGGATCGAATTGATATCCGGAGGGAGAAAGACAGATGAGACAGGGTCATCAGTGCGGGTTTCTACAGTCATAAATACCGAAAACAAGGGATGCAACCGACCAAGTTTTTCTTCTTTATGTTCATATCTGTATCCTGCAGTCTGGCCCCAATTCTGCATCCTCCGTCTCTGACGACGGAGGGTTCCTCGTCGCCACCCTCGCAACATGGCTGATATCAAGGCTATATATAATGAAAAAAGACGGCTGACTGCGGCGGTGCACTGGTACACTGCAGGAGAACCAAGGAATGGCCCAGGAGCTTGGTCTTTGCCTGTTTTGGTGGCTCACCCTAACAGGCCACTAGTGCCAGTGTGCGAGTATCTGTAGCGATACTGGCATCTCAAGTATTACGTATTATATTGTGAACCCTACGTACGTTAGATCGACCAGTCGTTCAAATATGACCCGTTGTTCTATATTCAATGGACGATTGCGTCCATGAGTATTATCATATAAATACCCGCCATGACGTGTATTTCGCACGCTAATGTACACTTTCGAACGTAAGATGACAGTATAGGTAAAAAACATGACCGTTAGCTACAAAACATAACAGGTACAAAACATGAGAGTTAGTTACAAAACATGACAGGTAAAACATGACAGGTAAAAAACATGACAGGTAAAACCATGACAGGTAAAAACCATGACAGGTACAAACCGTGACAGTTAGGTACAAAACATGACAGGTACAAAACATGACAGCTAGGTACAAAACATCACAGTTAGGCACAAAACGCAACAGGCACAAAACATGGCAGTTAAGCACAAAACATGACAGCTAGGTACAAAACATGACAGCTGGGTACAAAATATGACAGTTAATCACACAACATGACAGTTAATCACACAACATGACAGCTAGGTACAAAACATGAGAGCTAGGTACAAAATATGACAGTACATTAAATATATTGGCCAACCAAGCTTGCCGAGAAACAGCGTTCTCAACAGTTGCTATTTTATTTTATTATTCTCTTATTTATGTTTGTTTTAGCCTTTCAAGGAACACGATGAGGGGGGGGGGGTAACCAGTGGATATGCGTCAACACCTCGGGCTGAGAGTCAGGCCCACATTGTAATAAACATTATATTTCACCGTAATCTGCAACCTCACAACTGTAAAGTTAGTAGCACAACACACATGCCACAACCACCGTCGATGTTCGTGATGAGAGCAGAGTACAAATCGTTACAGATGCGTTAGCTGGCGCGTGTTGACACTGGAAGGATATGCAATCCACACTTAATAAAGTGACCATCCACACCTAAATATAACCCAAGGAATGGCGGCGCCATGATAGCGAGGTGACCACAGACATACAACGCGTCATTTGTCATAACAAACGCGTCATTAACCGATATCGGGAGAGACAAACATTTATCATTGTAGATGGGCTATATTTAAAGAGGAACACGAGAGCTGCCGCAAGCCTGACTGCTATTATCAGCCCTTTTTCATATTATTAGCTCTTATTAATATTATTAGCACTTATTAATATTAGTAGCCCTTATTAATATTATTAATATTATTAGCCCATATTAATATTATTAATATTATTAGCCCTTATTAATAGTATTAATATTATTAGCTTTTATTAATAGTATTAATAGTATTAGCCCTTATTAATATTATTAATATTATTAGCCCTTATTAATAATATTAATATTATTAGCCCTTATTAATAGTAGTAATATTATTAGCCCTTATTAATATTAATTATATTATTAGCCCTTATTAATATTATTAATATTATTAGCCCTTATTAATAATATTAGCCCTTATTGGTTTTCTTAGGGGGCGGGGCAGGGCGTGGCGTGAGGCGGAGGCGATCGAACATCCTGATATAATTATCATCTTTCAATTTCTGAGAAAGACATGTCATCATTGTTGCCTTTACAGATTGCTACCCATTGTACTTCTTAGTCGCTTTTGTCACGGCTTCCCCCCATCGCTAACAGCGATTCCACCGAATGTAGGGAAGCTACTTAGACTGTGGCGCCCCGGGTGGAGAAGATGAAGAGTAATGCAGAGGAACAAATCTGTGTCGTTTCCTTGTCTGCAAGTTTTATTTCCGGCTTTTAGGTGTTTAGGCATTGCTGACATGGGGTCTGGGTGATATGCCAGGCTTGAAACATTTACTCCTTCGGTTGCGGGTAGGAATAAGACAGCAGGCAGAGTCCTGACTCCCGTTTCATGCACAAGGCAGTACACCCAGTTGCTATGCCGACTGGCAGCACAGGGTGACAGTCATTGATTTAAAACCGTAAACAGCACATCAGTCGCAGCTTTCCAAATTCATTGTATAATACTGTCGTCAATTGCGATGGCACAAAATAGCTCACCTATTTTTTATAACATTCGATCGGTTTCTGCCCTATTCTGCTAAATCTATGTCCCTGCTCAGAGATTGGAATGGTGATCGCTGCACTAATGTATCCATCGCCGCCGACGGCAATCTGTTTGTCTCCCTCTCGCGGATTTGGGAGAGTATCATTGGAATTGCGGGCTCGTCTATTCTGCATCAATTTTTTTGCAACCGGTACGGGAAAGTTAGTTGGCAATATATAACAACCATTTATTTAGATGGCGACGTCACATTGGTCAGACCACAGCTTGCAGTGATCGGTATCCGTGCGTGTCAAGCGTTTTTATCGTCTAATATTGTCTTCAATCTTCGGACGCTCCCAACAGCTTATTTATTTTTACGGTTTTCGATTAGTCCCTGCATTACGCTCCTAAATGTCAGACTTCTGTTAGAGATCACCGTCGACAACAAGTAGTTCGGGTCCCTCTTTCGGAGGTGGGTCATGAAGCACATCATCCAATCCATACGGGCTACTACAAGTTGGCAATTGTTAACTTACAATAACTGGTATATAAGTATATGGTAACATTGGAATGGGAAAAACACATGTTAACGTGATAAGCGGCCGTCTCGTTATCCGTGCCGTTCATAAGACTGCTCGTTTTCCAATGGTAACATAAGTGTCCAAGTAATCCATTTTAAAGATGAATTCTTTATGACCAATATATTAATTCTAGTTGACCGTAGAAATCACCCTGGATCATTATTGGTATAATTCTGGTCAACTGTCCTTCATGATGAGTTTTGCATATCTGTCACCCAAGTTATGGAGTTGTTATGGAGACATCAGATATCTATTGCATGACGCTGCGCAGCGTGGTTGTCGCACCAGCGACCAAATCTCACCTTTAGCAGAGGGGGTGGTTTGTCTGTCGGTTTCGGTTTATCTCGAAATCCGCTCACCCCCTCACCCTTCGGTCTGTACCACAAGGAACAAACCCTAAAATAAAGTGTGACTTATACAAGTAATGTTAAGATCTTACTTGGTTGAATCAATGCATCCGTCCTGCCAAAGTCTAAATGCAGAAACCCACCACTGCGTTATTAATCCATTGTATCCGAGATAAGACAAGATAGATATAACGATTGTCACAATAAATGAATTAAAAACAGAGCGCCCACCTCACATTTTGCATTTTGTTCATTGACTTTCCTCTTGCCACAAACGCTAAATATTAAATTTTTTGAAAGCTGAAAGGTATGGTCATTCAGTCTCTTTGCATCCTCTTTGGTAAAGCCAAGTATCGTTTGACTACATGGTCAGTCAGATAATCGACATCAGGTCATCATCAGATAATTCATCCAGCGGCACATCTTTCATAATACGAGCCTGATCTATTACTTGAATATTTAATTCGGTATTCTACAGATTGGATTTTTATACGAATATCTATGTAAGACTTATCTGGATAACATATATCAAGCAGCCTTTTTCGGTGGCTCACTGCAACACGATTTAAATTACATGTTGCTTCCATAAGGAATAGATAGACCACCCTGCACACATGAACCCTTGTGTAATATTCAGTCGAACCTTGCGCCAAAGGGTATTATCATATGGAAACTTTAATGATGCGTATGTATATATTTAGACCAGATTTGTTTCCCTGTATAACATATACTGTTTTCCAATATTTTATTTGGGGTCAGCCCGGTAGCTCAGTGAGTTAGAACGCTCGCCTTGAGTGCTCTGGCCACCTGAGCGTCTGTGTGGTCACAGGACAAAGATCCCATGTCCTTCTTCGCAAAGAGCAGGGGGTTACCCCCGGGGATATGGCTCCACTCTCCCCTCCTTCTCCCATTGACGGGATATGACCAGAAATGATTATAGCGTCCTGAATATACAACCAACCAATATTTTATTTCATAGCTTTAATATACTGTGCCCATTAAATTTGAAACTGTTGGAATCATCTTTGCACGAGAGGTTTCTTCAGGGTCTTGTACTTTTGTCGGGAAATCGCGTCCTTCTTTGTGTCTTCGTCTTCTCGTTGATACCCGTGTAGAGACCACGAAGCAGCTTTGACGACCATCGTCTTTGGGCGCATTTGTTCTTGCTTGATATTTTGGTTGATGAAATCATATTTTTGTCTTTCCCAACTATACATAACTTAAACAGAATGCGCTTCGATCAGCTATATGCTTTCACCGTTTAATACTATGTGGAATATTATTTGGAATCTTATCATGCAGATAAACTGTCAAAAGATTATGCCTCATTCTGCCTTCAATCATTTAATTGATGTATTTTCTTATTACATGTATCTAGCGAAGAGTATGTCTATCAAACACCGACCCGCTTCGCCCTCAGTCCCTGTCTGGCTCTCAGCTTTCAGTCATTGCTTGCGTGTAGTATGTGTGATCATGACTGCTACTAGTTTTAGAGCAGATTTCTCTCCGTCAGAGGCCGGGCGTGACATTGATTGCTGCCAGAGTCTCCGATTCTGCTCCATCCGCAGGGTATTCCAGTTATTATGGTAACTGTCATGGCCGCAAAACATTGGTACCATCGATCGAAACACCCAAAACGACATTCCAGTAGACATATCTTGAAATCATTGCCTAATAGTGTCGCGAATTTCTGCGCGGTCCTGAACAGCTGATTCAGTTTCTTGATTTTTGACCAACCCCTGCGTTGTGCTCTAAAGATCTCGGGCTGAAGTGGGTCAGAGATTGTTGGGGTGGTGGCTGCCACAGTGTGTCCAGCACCGCCTACAGAAAGCTCTTCGTCTCCCTCACGCGGACGTAGATCATAAAGCATATCGGACTTTGAAGGGCTTAACTGGAATTACACTCTCGCCTCTCCGATTATAAACAAGATAATGCAGGCGTAACCAGCCAATACGTGATAAATCTACTACAACGTGGTCAATGTCAATTTTTTTGCAGTAGCTGGTATATGATTTCAAACGGACAACATAATGTTGACGGTAACAATGGAATGACAGAGGTTGATGTGGTGACCATAGGAAGCCGTGTCGTCCGCAAACTAATTCGTCATAAAAAAATAATAATTTTGTACATGTTATCAATTTGAAATAAGAATTCTTCGTGACTGATACGGTAACTGACTGTTACAAAAGGTCGTCTAAATTAATATCTATAAATCACCCTGACATAGTATGGATATCAATTTGCGCCATTTTTTAATTGTCTGTGACGATGTAGCTTAGGTTTTGCATGTCTGCCGCCCAAGCTATCTGGTTCCTGCAAATATCTATTGCATCACGCAAGCGATATATTGCCTCAGGCGGCGTGGGCGTCCCGTCGGTCAGTGACCCAATCTCACCTTTAGTAAACGGTGTTGTTCAGGACAATTTTCTTAGTTATCTCAAAGTCCCCCCTCATTTTCGGTCGGAGTAATGAGGAAATACCACCATTAAAGATTTTCAGAGGCAATTAATGGTCAAAGGCTATCTGGGTGAATCAAGACATCAGTCATGGCGAGGCTTACGACATGCAGAACCTCACCACTAGCTAATCCATTACCTCCGAGATAGATAGATGTTTGGCTATAACCATAAATTCGGCTTCAGGACTCCGACTTGCGTTCAGCCTTCAGTAATGAGAGCATTGGTATCCTTGAGACAGATGGCTGAGACAGGGTCATCAGTCAGTGCTCCAGCTGTCATGAATACCAAAAACAAGAGATGCAGTAGTTTTTGTTGTTTATGTTCATATCTGTATCCTGCAGTCTGGCCCCAATTCTGCATTCTCCGTCTCTGACGACGGCGGTTTCCTTGTCGTCGCCACCATCGCCACATGGTTAATATCACAGCTACGTATAATGAAAAAAAAACGGCTGATGGCGACGGTGCAGTGGTACACTGGAGGAGAACCCAGGAATGGCCCAGGAACTTCGCGATTGCGTTTTTTGGTGACTCACTGCAACACGACTTATGTTGCCGAACGGGACCAGTTTATGACCGTATGTACTGGCGCGGGTTTGCCAGACATTACGTGTTGTGTTGTTAATACTACGTAATGAATAGATAAAACGGCCGTGAAATTGGAAACTTCTGCACACGGGTATTATCATGTACAAGTCTTAAAGCAACCTACTTATATGCGTCAACTTGCTTACATTTTAGAATTAAGACCACAAGTATCTAAAAATTATGATGCATATGTTTTACATCTCGTTGAGTCTGTAGAACAACAATTTCAACATGAAACTGTGCGGACTATTTTATCGCGCGCGGACGTCCTAGCGAGTCGCAGTCGACATCACACAGAATACTGAACAGCGAACAGGCGCGCAGAGATATAATGCAGGCCACCAACTTCTGCTCCGTTGAACAAATTTGCTTCTCTCCGGATAGCCGACAGGCTCTCAGGATTTAAATTCAAGACTTATTTGACATGCAGAAGAGGTTGGTAAGACAACAAGTACAGAACATATTACGTTAATGACTGTGGAGGACGATCTGATGTACGCTTTTGAATCTAACATGACAGCTGGGATGTATTCAACATCACATTAATTAACAAAATTTGCTGACAGACAGTGTCCTCAACAGTTGCCAATTCATTTTCATCTTGACAGTTTTGTAATAAATGGTTCGAATTATATGTGTTAAAACGGGATTTCCGGTACCAGGATCAAGCCAACGCAGTTATGTCGTTCCTTTGTTTATTCCCTCTGATTGAATTGTTCAGTCCGTCGTAAGGGTGTGCGACCGATAATGTCTCTGAGGGAAAAGCTCACGATCTCTCGTGTCGCACTTCCTTTTATCCGTCCAGTCCGTCACCGTGAGCTGACTAGTCCCCAGCCCACGGTTCCCAGCGTGTTAAGGTTGGCCGCGCTTCCGTTTACACGGAATCGGTGCTTTACTGAGAACGGGTTCCTTATTAGGGGAACCGCACATTAATTATAGCTTAGGGATCCAGAAGTTCTATGAAATGGGAGAGGGAAGGGTACAGCTTCCGGATGGGAAGACTGCCTATTGTGGATAAGGGGAAAAGGTGACTCATCAGCTTTCGGCGAGGGGACAGGGAGTTAGGTCGGCCAACCTTGCACGAGGGTCGTCAGTGTGACAAATACATCCGCACCAGTTCTGAGAATTACAGATCCTGGTGAATTCCGACTTAAGTAAAGAAATCTAATATTATATATAAGTTTCAAAATAGCCCAATGTGGCTTATCAAGAGAGGGGAATTACCACTATAACATATTGCCTACCACTCCAGAAAAGTCATGTTTCCACTACATGACTTCGAATATTTGTCACACTCTGTCAATGGAATCGTCATCGTCAGTCAGAAGAGTTACAGCAGTACAGGAACATGTAGGAAGTGTTTTTTTTTATAATTACATTAGTACGCAGATAAAGGTTGGTTACATAGCCTATATCAACATTAATGCGAAGACAAATATAGAATACAAAGTAACATACAGAATCAGGGAATATCAAAATAAATGAAAACGTGTATCGAATATCATATAGAAATTACGAAACCACATATGGAATATAAAGCAAGGTATATACCAACGCGACGTGATACAAAGACGACGTGAACGAAAATATTTATGAATGTATCTCTCCATTAATGGGAGGAGTACACAATACAATACAATTACGAAACCACATATCGAATATAAAACAAGGTATATACCAACGCGACGTGATACAAAGACGACGTGAATGAAACTATCTATGAATGTATCTCTCCATTAATGGGAGGAGTACACAATACAATACAATACAATACGTTTAATCGTGGATGAACAATAAAAGAGGTGAATGTAATTTGTGCATCTCTCCATTGACCGGAGGAGTACGGGTACATCACTTTTTAGTAGCGGATGAACAATAAAAGAGGTGAATGTAATTTGTGCATCTCTCCATTAACCGGAGGAGTGCGGGTACAATTCTTTGTTGTAGAAAGCAAAACGTGACAAGCGACGCAAAATATATTAAGATAAACACGCACAGTTATACAATAGCATTTCAAACTAGACCAATGAGCGAATATAACGGTAAAAAACAGGCGACATTAAACACATCTATGGTCTCAGATGAAATAATACATGTCAAGATAGTGCGGGAGGGGGGGTGGGGGAGACGACGAGTTGGACCGCGCGAGCGGGTGAAAGACAGGACCGCAATTACATGTTCATAGCGATAAAGAGGTCCGAGCACAAACCTGGGGGGCGGCTGTTGGTCCTATAGCCTGTAGGTGAACGGGGGGGGGGGGTGATCCGTGGTGTGTGGGGGCGGTCCGTGAAGAATAAGGTCAGGGGAAATCCCGGTGGTGGGAGAGTGGGCTGTGATCCGGGCGATGGGACCACGCGTGGAGACTCCGGGTTGTGGGCCGGGGACGTCACGACGGCGATAATGGACGCTGGTGACGTCATGGTGGTGTTGGTGGATGGCTGTGACGTCATGGCGCTGATGGTGGATCGCTTTGATGGTGGATGGCTGTGACGTCATGGCGGTGATGGTGGATGGCTGTGACGTCATGGCGGTGATGGTGGATGGCTGTGACGTCATGGCGGTGATGGTGGATGGCTGTGACGTCATGGCGGTGATGGTGGATGGCTGTGACGTCATGGCGCTGATGGTGGATGGCTGTGACGCCATGGCGGTGATGGTGGACGGCTGTGTCGTCATGGTAAAGTGGCAATCCCTGTTGCGATCCGTGCCCTGGTGTTGAGAATTTGCGCCACCGGTTGACGGACCTCGGGCTTGACCACGACTGGTGGGGCCTCGGCGGGTTGGTCGGGCGCAATGAACTAGGCGGCCTGGTCTTCCTGGCCCTCGATGAGCTGGGCGGCCTGATCTTCCTGGCCCTCGATGAGCTGGGCGGTCTGGTCGGCCTGTTCCTCGATGACCTGGTCGGCCTGGTTGGCCTGGCCGGCCTGGACATCCTCGTGAAGCACTACCGACGGGGCTGATGTTGGCAATCGCGGGGAACCGGAACGCGACATGTTGAACTGCGCTGGTCCTCTCTTCTCCACCACTTGTTAAAACGGGATTTCCGGTACCAGGATCAAGCCAACGCAGTTATGTCGTTCCTTTGTTTATTCCCTCTGATTGAATTGTTCAGTCCGTCGTAAGGGTGTGCGACCGATAATGTCTCTGAGGGAAAAGTTCACGATCTCTCGTGTCGCACTTCTTTTTATCCGTCCAGTCCGTCACCGTGAGCTGACTAGTCCCCAGCCCACGGTTCCCAGCGTGTTAAGGTTGGCCGCGCTTCCGTTTACACGGAATCGGTGCTTTACTGAGAACGGGTTCCTTATTAGGGGAACCGCACATTAATTATAGCTTAGGGATCCAGAAGTTCTATGAAATGGGAGAGGGAAGGGTACAGCTTCCGGATGGGAAGACTGCCTATTGTGGATAAGGGGAAAAGGTGACTCATCAGCTTTCGGCGAGGGGACAGGGAGTTAGGTCGGCCAACCTTGCACGAGGGTCGTCAGTGTGACAAATACATCCGCACCAGTTCTGAGAATTACAGATCCTGGTGAATTCCGACTTAAGTAAAGAAATCTAATATTATATATAAGTTTCAAAATAGCCCAATGTGGCTTATCAAGAGAGGGGAATTACCACTATAACATATTGCCTACCACTCCAGAAAAGTCATGTTTCCACTACATGACTTCGAATATTTGTCACACTCTGTCAATGGAATCGTCATCGTCAGTCAGAAGAGTTACAGCAGTACAGGAACATGTAGGAAGTGTTTTTTTTTTATAATTACATTAGTACGCAGATAAAGGTTGGTTACATAGCCTATATCAACATTAATGCGAAGACAAATATAGAATACAAAGTAACATACAGAATCAGGGAATATCAAAATAAATGAAAACGTGTATCGAATATCATATAGAAATTACGAAACCACATATGGAATATAAAGCAAGGTATATACCAACGCGACGTGATACAAAGACGACGTGAACGAAAATATTTATGAATGTATCTCTCCATTAATGGGAGGAGTACACAATACAATACAATTACGAAACCACATATCGAATATAAAACAAGGTATATACCAACGCGACGTGATACAAAGACGACGTGAATGAAACTATCTATGAATGTATCTCTCCATTAATGGGAGGAGTACACAATACAATACAATACAATACGTTTAATCGTGGATGAACAATAAAAGAGGTGAATGTAATTTGTGCATCTCTCCATTGACCGGAGGAGTACGGGTACATCACTTTTTAGTAGCGGATGAACAATAAAAGAGGTGAATGTAATTTGTGCATCTCTCCATTAACCGGAGGAGTGCGGGTACAATTCTTTGTTGTAGAAAGCAAAACGTGACAAGCGACGCAAAATATATTAAGATAAACACGCACAGTTATACAATAGCATTTCAAACTAGACCAATGAGCGAATATAACGGTAAAAAACAGGCGACATTAAACACATCTATGGTCTCAGATGAAATAATACATGTCAAGATAGTGCGGGAGGGGGGGTGGGGGAGACGACGAGTTGGACCGCGCGAGCGGGTGAAAGACAGGACCGCAATTACATGTTCATAGCGATAAAGAGGTCCGAGCACAAACCTGGGGGGCGGCTGTTGGTCCTATAGCCTGTAGGTGAACGGGGGGGGGGGGGTGATCCGTGGTGTGTGGGGGCGGTCCGTGAAGAATAAGGTCAGGGGAAATCCCGGTGGTGGGAGAGTGGGCTGTGATCCGGGCGATGGGACCACGCGTGGAGACTCCGGGTTGTGGGCCGGGGACGTCACGACGGCGATAATGAACGCTGGTGACGTCATGGTGGTGTTGGTGGATGGCTGTGACGTCATGGCGCTGATGGTGGATCGCTTTGATGGTGGATGGCTGTGACGTCATGGCGGTGATGGTGGATGGCTGTGACGTCATGGCGGTGATGGTGGATGGCTGTGACGTCATGGCGGTGATGGTGGATGGCTGTGACGTCATGGCGGTGATGGTGGATGGCTGTGACGTCATGGCGCTGATGGTGGATGGCTGTGACGCCATGGCGGTGATGGTGGACGGCTGTGTCGTCATGGTAAAGTGGCAATCCCTGTTGCGATCCGTGCCCTGGTGTTGAGAATTTGCGCCACCGGTTGACGGACCTCGGGCTTGACCACGACTGGTGGGGCCTCGGCGGGTTGGTCGGGCGCAATGAACTAGGCGGCCTGGTCTTCCTGGCCCTCGATGAGCTGGGCGGCCTGATCTTCCTGGCCCTCGATGAGCTGGGCGGTCTGGTCGGCCTGTTCCTCGATGACCTGGTCGGCCTGGTTGGCCTGGCCGGCCTGGACATCCTCGTGAAGCACTACCGACGGGGCTGATGTTGGCAATCGCGGGGAACCGGAACGCGACATGTTAAACTGCGCTGGACCTCTCTTCTCCACCACTTGTTAAAACGGGATTTCCGGTACCAGGATCAAGCCAACGCAGTTATGTCGTTCCTTTGTTTATTCCCTCTGATTGAATTGTTCAGTCCGTCGTAAGGGTGTGCGACCGATAATGTCTCTGAGGGAAAAGTTCACGATCTCTCGTGTCGCACTTCTTTTTATCCGTCCAGTCCGTCACCGTGAGCTGACTAGTCCCCAGCCCACGGTTCCCAGCGTGTTAAGGTTGGCCGCGCCTCCGTTTACACGGAATCGGTGCTTTACTGAGAACGGGTTCCTTATTAGGGGAACCGCACATTAATTATAGCTTAGGGATCCAGAAGTTCTATGAAATGGGAGAGGGAAGGGTACAGCTTCCGGATGGGAAGACTGCCTATTGTGGATAAGGGGAAAAGGTGACTCATCAGCTTTCGGCGAGGGGACAGGGAGTTAGGTCGGCCAACCTTGCACGAGGGTCGTCAGTGTGACAAATACATCCGCACCAGTTCTGAGAATTACAGATCCTGGTGAATTCCGACTTAAGTAAAGAAATCTAATATTATATATAAGTTTCAAAATAGCCCAATGTGGCTTATCAAGAGAGGGGAATTACCACTATAACATATGCGCCTTTGAGTATTTTGCCCCTGAAGGAGCGGTTGTCGGCCAATAGCGCTGTTTGTCTTGTCTCTGAATTAAATCTTAATTGACTATGCCCATAGGGTTATATTTGTAACTTTGTGTGTTCCTTGTGTGATACAAAAACACGACCATGTGCACTGTTATTTCATAGGAAGAGCCTTCGTCAAATAATCTTCGTAATCCATTCAGATCAATACCACCAGTCGTTGTAACGGCCCCGGCCTAAATATAGAAATCTGTCATAATATTGACATAGTAAGCCTCCTATGGGTGCCAACAACGGGAGTAAGGGGTATTATTGTCACTTATCACGTAACCTGGCGAATCCTTGTTCAGACTAGGCGGGGAAGCAGAGCCAATGCTCTCAAATAAGACACGGGTGCGAAAACACTGATGATTGGGTCTCTAGACCAAGCGCATGTGGTAACTAGACACGTCTCGGTGTTCAAAACACTCCTGGCGACTGTTACAATGCAGTGCCAATAAAAAATAATTAGTAAAGTAAACGAAGGTAATGAAGGTAATGAAGCGATCAACTACACCTCGTTCTGACCCCGAGACATGGAGGCACTGGATATCAAATATGTATCAGATGAAATAGATCCCGGTACAATGGAATGGTGACACCACGACAACGAGGCTGACGACCTGGAGGGATCCAGCCAATAGGGAGTCGTTACCGCTCGTTGCCATGGTTTCAGGCGACATACGACGCGAGTTTAGTCATAACAAGAGCGTCATTAAGCTGAATCACGGGAGACAAACATTTTTCAATGTATACATGTAGATGGTATCTGAAGAGGAATACGATATAGTGGATAAGGTAACACTGCCGTGAATTCACGACTGACTGGCCTCTTCAAGCTATTTTGATGAATTTTGATGTCAGTTAGTTCCAACAAAGAAATGTATGCGATGGTTGCTGGGTACGGCATTTTGGACAAGGGGGTGGTGGGGGTGAGTGGGGGTGGCAAACACCACGATATAACGATCACCTTTTAACTGCGAAAAAAAAACGCCGCCATTGTAATGTCTGCCCATTGGTAGACATTGTTCTTCATATTATACGAACGATTCAGTGATCCCAATGTTGAGTTATCTCACTTGGTACTGTCAGATTAGTCGACTGAAGCTTGTTATTTAGCCTTAATGGCTACAGCTGTGTTACGCGGGAAAGGCTGAAATCACTTCCCGCTCACTCTTGTCACTGGCTCCTCGTCATTCCACATATCGCTAAAACCCACGGAAGGTGGGGAAGCTGCTTAGACTGTGGCACCCGGGTGGAGAAGATGAAGAGGGATACTGAGGAACAAAAATCCGTGTCATTGCCTTGTCTGCAAGTTTTATTTCCGGCTTTTAGCTTTTAGTCATTGCTGGCATGGGATCTGGGTGATCTGTCCGGCTTGAAACATCTGCTCCCTCTGTAGGTTGTCGGGATGAGAGATTTCAGAGCCTGGTTCCTGTGTCCCCCGTCCCGTTTTTTGGGATTCAGTGTCACCCCTCATGTTGTCTTTCCGTCCTTTACCAGTGTGCCATTACAGTGTATATGTACAGGTGTTTGTTTCTCACCATGTCTTGTATCGTTGGCCCTTTTTATATGAAATGAATTTTGCAATATTGTTTCCTCGATTGCAGAGAGATTTCGCCATTGGTGTCTGGGCCTATCCCATTTGTCACCCCTCTGGGGGCCGCTGCCAGCCAACCGTGCACCTAATCCGCTTTGTGCCAGAATCTAATGCATTATTAATGGCTGAACAGAACTGGGATACGAGCGATTGGACAGGCAACCTATATAGTGGCTTGATGCCAGACAACTGGTTCACCGGGTTGGCTGCTCCAGGGCACAAGCCAAATGACTCCGAGCATTGACTCAGGCCAGAGCTTACGTTTCGTTGTGGATCAGCTGGCGGTGAGGGTGTACTTTGTCCAGATCGGACCGAAATTAGTAGACTAACAATGTATTATAGGCAGTGTCGCCACGTCATCTTATCCCCGACCACTCGACCTCATCCTGTTCCAGGCACGTGCTTTGACGTCCATGCCTGAAATAGGCCTACTGGGGAATAGGCCTAATTGTAGTGTGATGCAAGAGGGTTAGACGCATTATGCCACTTGTGAATAACATTTCTATCATAGCCAATTGGTAATACTCTACCACGTGACGCGTTGCCAATGGCGGTTTTACGTCTGGCTTTTAGCTTTTACTCATTGCTAGCATGGGATCTGGGCGATCTGCTCGGCTTAAAACATCTGCTCTCTCTGTACGTAAGGGGTCGGGATAGGGGCATATCTAATCTTGGGTCCCGTCCCGTCTTCCGTGGCTCACTACCAAATCGGCTTGTGTTGCCTTGCCAGCAGTTTTAGAACACATATATTCTGTTCGTAAAGGCCAGAATCTTGGATCCAGTTCCGTCCACACGGTCGTCCATTTATAATTGTATAAGTCACGGCCATCAGTACTAAATGTAATAATAGCGTTGATATGCAAGTGAAATACAGCGATGACGCCACATCCTTCGGCCTTGCTTGATAACACCAGATGTCGTCACTGTGGCTTTGATTCGTCCATTAGTCACCAGGTCATTCGAGTAAATGTCATTCAAGAGTGAGACCTGAGATGACCTGAAATGCGAACCACTAATAAAGGAGTGATTAGGCCGTGAGACACAAATGATGCTTATATTACCATTATGAACAACACTAATTGGGGGTTGTCTATCAGACGGAGTTCATGGTAAAATAGGTTGTAGGTCTTTCTTATAGTACAGCGATGACGTCTACTGTTAATACGTACAGTGATGACGTCTACTGTGAATATGTACAGTAATGACGTCTACTGTTAATATGTACAGTGATGACGTCTACTATGAATATGTACCGTGGTGACGTATACTGTGAATATGTACACTGATGACGTCTACTGTGAATATGTACAGTGGTGACAACTACAGTGAATATGTATAGTGATGACGTCTACTATGAATTTGTACAGTGGTGAGGTCAACTGTGAATATGTACAGAGATGATGTCTCCTGTGAATATGTACAGTGGTGAAGTCTACTGTGAATATGTACAGTGGTGACGTCTACTGTGAATGTGTACAGTGGTGACGTCTACTGTGAATACGTACAGTGGTGACGTCTACTGTGATTATGTACAGTGATGACGACTACTGTGAATATGTACAGTGATGACGTCTACTTTGAATATGTTCAGTGATGAGGTCTACTGTGAATATGTACAGTGATGATGTCTTCTGTGAATATGTACAGTGATGACGTCTACTGTGAATATGTACAGTGGTGACTTCTACTGTGAATATGTACAGAGATGACGACTACTGTGAATATGTACAGTGATCAGGTCTACTGTGAATATGTACAGTGGTGACGTATAGTGTGAATATGTAAAGTGATGATGTCTTCTGTGAATATGTACAGTGATGACGTCTACTGTGAATATGTACAGTGGTGACGTCTACTGTGAATATGTACAGAGATGACGACTACTGTGAATATGTACAGTGATCAGGTCTACTGTGAATATGTACAGTGGTGACGTATACTGTAAATATGTACAGTGATGACGTCTACTGTGAATATGTACAGTGATGACGACTACTGTGAATATGTACAGTGATGACGTCTACTTTGAATATGTTCAGTGATGAGGTCTACTGTGAATATGTACAGTGGTGATGTCTTCTGTGAATATCTTCACTGATGACGTCTACTGTGAAAATGTAAGGTGGTGACCTCTACTGTGAATATGTAAAGTGATGACGTCTACTGTGAATATGTACAGTGCTTACGTCTAGTGTGAATATGTACGGTGATGGCGTCTAGTCTGAATATATACAGTGATGGCGTCTACTCTGAGTATGTACAGTGATGACGTCTATTGTGAACATGTACAGCGACCAAGTCTACTGTGAATATGTACAGTGACCAAGTCTACTGTGAATATGTACAGCAATCAAGTCTACTGTGAATATGTACAGTGTATGTACAGTGATTAAGTCTACTGTGAATATATACTGTGACCAAGTCTAATGTAAACATGTACAGTGATTAAGTCGACTGTGAATATGCACAGTGATCAAGTCTACTGTAAATATGTACAGTGATTTAGTCTACTGTGAATATGTACAGTGAAAACGTTTACTTTGAATATATACAGTGATGGCGTTTACTGTGAATATATAGTGATGGCGTCTACTGTGAATATATACAGTGAGGACGTCTAATGTGAATATGTACAGTGAAAACGTTTACTGCGAACATATCCCGTGATGGCGTTTACTGTGAATATATAGCGATGACGTCTACTGTGAATATGTACAGTCATGACGTCTACTGTGAATATGCACAGTGATGACGTCTACTGTGCATATGTTCAATGATGGCGTCTACTGTGAATATGTACAGTGGTGACGTCTACTGTGAATATGTACAGTGGTGACGTCTAGTGTGAATATGTACAGTGGTGACGTCTACTGTGAATATGTACAGAAGTAACGGCTATTGTGAATATGTACAGTGATGACGTCTACTGTGAATATGTACAGTGATCAAGTCTACTGTAAATATGTACAGTGATGACGTCTACTGTGAATATGTACAGTGATGACGTCTACTGTGAATATGTACAGTGATGACGTCTACTGCGAATGTGTACAGTGACCAAGTCTGCTGTGAATATGTACAATGATCAGGTCTACTGTGAAAATGTACAGTAATCAGGTCTACTGTGAATATGTACAGTGATGACGTCTACTGTGAATATGTACAGTGATTAAGTACACTGTAAATATGTACAGTGATCAAGTCTACTGTAAATATGTACAGTGATGACGTTTGCTGTGAATATGTACCGTGATTAAATCAACTGTGAATATGTACAGTGATGGCGTCTACTGTGGATATTTACAGTGATTACGTCTACTGTGAATATGTACAGTGATGACGTCTACTGTGAATATGTATAGTTGTGACGTTTACTGTGAATCTGTACCGTGCGTAAGTCTACTGTGAATATGTACCGTGATTAAGTCTACTGTGAATATGTACAGTGATGACGTCTACTATGACTGTGCAGTGATGACGTCTACTCTGACTGTACAGTGATTTAGTCTACTCTGAATATGTAGTGATGACGTCTACTGTGAATATGTAGTGATGACGTCTACTGTGAATATGTACAGTGATGATGTTTAGTGTGAATATATACATTGATGACGTTTAATGTGAATATATAGTGATGGCGTTTACTGTGAATATGTACAATGATGACGTCTACAAGGACTGTGCAGCGATGGCGTCTAGTGAGAATATGTACAGTGATGACGTCTACCGTGAATATGGACAGTAATGACGTCTACTGTGAGTACATACGGTAATGACGTCTACTGTGATTAAATACAGTAACGACGTCTACTGTGAATATGTTCAGTAATGGCGTCTACTGTGAGAGCAAAAGGTGAGCTGGCGGGTGGGGGGGGGGGGAGCGGGGGGAGGCAAGGGGTATTTGCCTTTGACGAAAATGGGCTTTTCATTTCACAGTAAACTGGGAATGATTAACATAATTCTTATTGAACTGGCAATGGGGCATTAGGCGCCTTTCGTGATCAAATATTTTCATTGATTGTGAACGGGGAATTTTAATATTAAACAACCGTGCATCGAGAAATCGCTAATTGATATCATGTATCTGCCCTTTCAATTGTAAGCGGGGAGTTCTTTTAATTCATTGAATTGTGAAAAAAAAAATTCATTCTTCGTGATATGGGAGCATGACACCCCCCCCCCCCCCCCCCATAGGCATGATCCGCCTATTAACCCGGCAAATTCGAGCAGTGATCAGTTGGACGCCAAGCAGATTTCATGAAGATTTGTACCGTTCTCACCTTGCCTTGTCCTCCGAGAGTTCACCGCCGTTTTTGGTTTTGCAAGGAAATTGAACACCCCTCCCCACCCCACACCTTACAAAAGCCTGGATCCATCCTTGCTTTTCTGTCATTTCTGTCTGTATCATGAAGCTCCCTATCCCGGCTCTCTCCACCGCCACCCCTCCCCCTCCCCCCTCCCACCACCACCAGCAAGCAAAACAATCCGGGCCACGCCGCTATTTGTTTGTTGTGTCCATAAACGAATTGAAAACGGAAGTTTTCATGAATAGCGTTCAGCAAATGGCGTTCGGAAGCAATACCGGGGTGGCTGCCTGTTTAGCACCCCGATGACGCCATTTACTGTCTGTTGCCTGGACAGCTTTACGCGTCCTCGCCGTGTTTGTGTAACAAGAAATGAATTCTGTTAGGAGCCGTGCGAAAAAAGTTCTGGCAAAGAACCTGAATCACGAGCCAACATTGACGGTACCGGTTACTCTCAAAAGCAACGTATATAGGTTCACCTTGTCGACCTGCTCGGAAATGGGGGTAGTTGGTTGGGACAGGCAAGGGTCTGAGAAGGGGAGCGGGGACGCTGGGGTCAGATTGGCATTGTCCTTATTTTGCATGAACTGTCTAACTGAATTTCAGCTGGAATGTGGAATAAGGTAAACCGTAGCGCGAGGAATCCTATTCTGACGTCATTTAGCTCCGTAATGGTCTTTGAGGTTTTATAGTTTGTTGACGGGGTGAAGCCAATGCCTTTGCCTTGGGCGTCCGTGGAATCTTCTTTACTGCGATGGTTATCCGGAATAGTGGAAGTACCACGGTTTTATAATCATATCACGGCAAAGATGTAACCATGTAATATACAAATTCATAATAATTTAACACTTGCCACGGACGCGTCCATTGTTATGGAGAAAATGGTCTGATTTGGTGTCATATTTGGTTTTATTTTGGCATATTTAACGATGTGTAGATCAATGATCAACGATGAGCAAGCGATTTGACTGATAACATTTACCACCGGTAAGTTTTATTTCAAAAGAAAAATATGTTGTTTCATTGTATGCTAAGTTTATTCGATCATGACAAATATAAGGACTATGTCAAGGATGTCGCTCAAACATCTTTGTGAAGGTGGCGAAATGACACCAGCCTGTTTGTCGGGATATCTTTGGTGCAATGGATTGACACGAGAAGTCGTGGTGATGGTAAAGTTAACGATCGTTTTTGAAACTGGACAGTGAGAAGTCGTGAACGGAAAAAAAACCGTTCTCTTCCAGATCAGACGACACTATAACACCATAAAAAGCAGTCTTTGGACAGTCCAAATGTCTGAACACATGATCTTCGGTATCATGACAACGCCATGAGGCACTGCCAATGGCAAAAAACCCCAGATAATTCCGAAGCCAAACCTATGACCCCAACTTGCCATCTGCGTTGCCAAGTAAATTAAGCGAGTCGTGACAATTCAAATTTTTTATGAAACCGTTAAAATTGATTTGAGGATCACGCCGTGTTTATTCTAAAGGGATCAGCATAGGCCAGGGAAGGGGATGGGGCGTGGGCAGCGATTGATAATTCTACATTAAGTCAGAGACTTATATCTACATACATAAGGGAGAGGGGGAGGGGCGTATGTGTATAACCGCACGGACTGATGTTTCTTGATTTATTTTTTTCAACAGCAAACTTGTATAATTCACCCACCTTAAAGATCTTAACCTGGATACTGCAGGGGAGACCACACCAGGAAATGAAACTTCCCTGAGTTTGACGGACGTGGGTGATATGGATGGTGTGGGTGGTGTGGGTAACGTTGGTGATGTGGGTGGTGTGGGTGATGTGGGTGATGTGGGTGATGTGGGTGATGTGGGTGATGTGGATGGTGTGGGTGGTGTGGGTGGTGTGGGTGATGTGGGTGATGTGGGTGACGTGGGTGGTGTGGATGGTGTGGATGGTGTGGGTGATGTGGGTGGTGTGGGTGATGTGGATGGTGTGGGTGGTGTGGGTGGTGTGGGTGATGTGGGTGATGTGGGTGACGTGGGTGGTGTGGATGGTGTGGATGGTGTGGGTGATGTGGGTGGTGTGGGTGATGTGGGTGGTGTGGGTGATGTGGGTGGTGTGGGTGATGTGGGTGATGTGGGTGACGTGGGTGGTGTGGGTGGTGTGGGTGATGTGGGTGATGTGGGTGATGTGGGTGGTGTGGATGGTGTGGATGGTGTGGGTGGTGTGGGTGGTGTGGGCGATGTGGGTGGTGTGGGTGATGTAGGTGGTGTGGGTGGTGTTAGTGAAGCCCGAGGCTCCTAGATGGTGGTGGACAGTGCATTATCTGGCGACGAGCGGTCTAGATGGCCGAATAGGTTCCCGGGAGGGTCTCAGGGGAAGCTGCTCCTGACCGGTGGGGATCAACAAGACGTCTTCCGATACACACCGTCTTCGTAACTAATGGCAACCCTCTGTTTGGGTCGCGAGCCGGAACATACATCGATTGCGATACATAATTTCTTTAGTATCGCTTCTGGATTGTTGACTTGAAAGTTCAGGTGGTGCTGTTTTTGGCAAATGTCGACGATTAAAGTGGTTTTACCTTTTTTTTTTATTGATGCCGTCACGTGGTCACGGCTTGCCTGTGACTTAGATGACACCTCTAATTAGCATTGCAATATGGAAAGAAACTGAACTTTGGCAGCAGCACGACTTTGGCATTCGCTGTGATAAGAATGAGATATAGTATCTCTACCATCGCTTTGTTCTTTTTATTTAGGTTGAAGACAAGACCAGGCAAGACTGATTAATCAACCGTTGTCACCGGAAGTCGTTTATCACACGAGGCCACACATTGCATAGCTACCTCACTCACTCAGTCTGGCCCCCTGGCCCACTTGACAACCGTCTCAGTATCTCGAGAGGTCTCGCGACGTCTCGCGGTGTCGGCGCCTCACCCAACGTGACTCATCATGTGCAGATTACCTTAGCCACACCGCCGTGTCCCCAATTATCTGGACGCCCGCGATACCTTAACAACTACAGTTAAATAGTTGGTGCCACGCCAAAACAACTTTAGCTTATATTATTCTTCTGTGTGTACTCTTCTACTTTTATAACGCACCAAATAGTAGAAAGGAATGCTTTTCCAACTCATTTTCTCACATACGGATTTAAATTCTAGGAGCGAGAAAAGTGACGTCGAAGAGGAATACAAAGGCATTTGCTTTTGCATTGAGACTCAGATTATCTCTGCTCGTTGGCTTTTACTGAAAGAAAAGCACTCGACCAGAACCACATACACCCTCGACAAACACCTACACACTGCATCAACGCTCACACCATTGCGACACCATTAGAGCTCCGATGCAATGCCCCCAGAAATAAACCCACTTCAGTCTTGCTAGTTTGACGAACGCGTTTATAAGGATTTCGTGGAATAAAATATCTAAGCTCATAATAAAACACATCCTGATTTGTTTATCTTCCTTACAATATTTTAACCTCGATGTAAACAAATTGGGGCACAAACTCTTTAATAACTAAGGAAGTAAATAATCCATGTAGAATTCTACTCCATTGTCGGTTCTTTCAATCTGTACAATAAATAAGTAGTGATCCCAGAATGCCCCGCGAGAGACGTGACCGCGCCATACCGCGACGGACATGATGTTTTTTAGTTCAACACTGATCGACGACGGAAGCGACTCGAGGTTCATCTTGTGCAATTAAAGTGGGATTGGATCTCACTGAGGGACCTCCGGGCGCCTGGCACGTACGCCTCCATGGGAGCCCTGAGCTCACCGAAATAGCAAGCCAGGGGAAACACACCCACTCCCACTCACTGCATCTATAATTACTGTCACCCACCCCCTCAACACCCCTCCCTTTCACCGCCTATCTATAATCACTGCCACCCACACCCTCACTACCACTCGACTCATCACCCCCACCCCCAGCCACAGCGCGACAGATTGAACCTGACGCTCCCTCTGGCCCCTCACTACCGCCCCCTCCACCCTCCCTCCTCATGACAGCCACAGAGCGACAGATTGCCCCTGACACCCCCTCTGGCCCCTCACTACCGCCCCTTCCACCCTCCCTCCCCATGACAGCCACAGAGCGACAGATTGAACCTGACACCCCCTCTGGCCTCTCACTACCGCCCCCTCCACCCTCCCACCCTATGTCAGCCACAGAGCGACAGATTGCCCCTGACACCCCCTCTGGCCCCTTACTACCACCCCCTCCGACCTCCCTCCCCATGACAGCCACAGCGCGACAGGTTGCCCCTGACACCCCCTCAGGCCCCTTACTACCGCCCCCTCCACCCTCCCACCACATGACAGCCACAGCGCGACAGATTGCCCTGACACCCACTCTGGCCCCTTACTACCACCCCCTCTGACCTCCCTCCCCATGACAACCTCAGAGCGGCAGATTGCTTCTGACACTCCCTCTGGCGACTCACTACCGCCCCCTCCACCCTCCCACCCGCCCCATGACAGCCAAAGAGCGGCAGATTGCCTCAAACACTCGCTTTGGCCCCTCACTACCGCCCCCTCCACCCTCCCTACCCATGACAGACACAAACGACAGAATGCCCCCGACGCCCCCTCTGACGTCTCACTACCTCTCCCTCCACCCTCCCTACCCATGACAGCCAAAGCGCGGCAGATTGCCTCTTACACCCCCTCTGGCCCCTCACTACCGCCCCCTCCGACCTCCCTCCCCATGACAGACACAGAGCGACAGATTGCCCCTGACACTCCCTCTGGCCCCTCACTACCTCCCCATCCACCCTCCCTCCCCATGACAGCCACGGAGCGACAGATTGCCCCTGACACTCCCTGTGGCCCCTCACTACCACCCTCTCCACCCTCCCTCCCCATGACAGCCACGGAGCGACAGATTGTCACTGACACACCCTCTGGCCCCTCACTACCGCCCCCTCCACCCTCCCTCCCCATGACAGACACAGAGCAACAGATTGCCCCTGACACTCCCTGTGGCCCCTCACTACCACCCCCTCCGACCTCCCTCCCCATGACAGCCACAGACCGACAGATTGTCACTGACACCCCCTCTGGCCCCTTACTACCGCCCCCTCCACCCTCCCTACCCATGACAGACACAAACGAAAAAATTCCCCCGACGCCCCCTCTGACGACTCACTACCTCTCCCTCCACCCTCCCTACCCATGACAGCCAAAGAGCGGCAGAATGCCTCTTACACCTCCTCTGGCCCCTCACTACCGCCCCCTCCGACCTCCCTCCCGATGACAGACACAGAGCGACACATTTCCCCTGACACTCCCTCTGGCCCCTCACTACCGCCCCATCCACCCTCCCTCCCTATTTCAGCCACAGACCGACAGATTGTCACTGACACCCCCTCTGGCCCCTTACTACCGCCCCCTCCACCCTACCCCCCCCCCTGACAGCCACAGAGCGACAGATTGCCCCTGACACCCCCTCTGGCCCTTTACTACCGCCGCCTCCACCCTCCCTCCCCCTGGCAGCCACAGAGCGACAGATTGCCCCTGACACACCCTCTGGCCCCTTACTACCGCCCCCTCCACCCTCCCTCCTCCTGACAGCCACAGAGCGACAGATTGCCTCTGACACCCCCTCTGGCCCCTCACTACCGCCCCCTCCGACCTCCCTCCCCATGACAGACACAGAGCGACAGATTGCCTCTGACACCCCCTCTAGCCCCTCACTACCGCCCCCTCCGACCTCCCTCCCCATGACAGCCAAAGAGCGGCAGATTGCCTCTGACACCCACTCTAGCCCCTCACTACCGCCCCCTCCAACCTCCCTCCTCCTGACAGCCACAGACCGACAGATTGTCACTGACACCCCCTCTGGCCCCTTACTACCGCCGCCTCCACCCTCCTTCCCCATGACAGCCACAGAGCGACGGATTGCCCCGGAAGCACCCTCTAGCCCCTCACTACCGCCGCCGCCACCCTCCCACCCCATGACATCCACAGAGCGACAGATTGCCAGTGACACTCCCTCTAGCCCCTCACTACCGCCCCCTCCACCCTCCCTACCCATGACAGACACAAACGACAGAATGCCCCTGACGCCCCCTCTGACGTCTCACTACCTCTCCCTCCACCCTCCCTACCCATGACAGCCAAAGAGCGACAGATTGCACTTGACACTCCCTCTGGCCCCTCACTACCGCCCCCTCCACCCTCCCTCCCCATGACAGCCACAGAGCGACAGATTGTCACTGACACCCCTTCTGGCCCCTTACTACCGCCGCCTCCACCCTCCTTCCCCATGACAGCCACAGAGCGACAGATTGCCCCTGACACCCCCTCTGGGCCCTTACTACCGCCCCCTCCACCCTCCCTCCTCCTGACAGCCACAGAGCGACAGATTGCCCCTGACACCCCCTCTGGCCCCTTACTACCGCCCCCTCCACCCTCCCTCCTCCTGACAGCCACAGAGCAACAGATTGCCCCTGACACTCCCTCTGGCCCCTCACTACCGCCCCACCCCCACCCTTCCTCCCCATGACAGCCACAGACCAACAGATTGCCTCTGACACTCCCTCTAGCCCCTCACTACCGCCCCCTCCAACCTCCCTCCCCATGACAGCCACAGACCGACAGATTGTCACTGACACCCCCTCTGGCCCCTTACTACCGCCGCCTCCACCCTCCTTCCCCATGACAGACACAAACGACAGAATGCCCCTGACGTCCCCTCTGACGTCTCACTACCTCTCCCTCCACCCTCCCTACCCATGACAGCCAAAGAGCGGCAGATTGCCTCTGACACCCCCTCTGGCCCCTCACTACCGCCCCTCCGACCTCCCTCCCCATGACAGACACAGAGCGACAGATTGCCTCTGACACCCCCTCTAGCCCCTCACTACCGCCCCCTCTGACCTCCCTCCCCATGACAGCCAAAGAGCGGCAGATTGCCTCTGACACCCACTCTAGCCCCTCACTACCGCCCCCTCCAACCTCCCTCCCCATGACAGCCACAGACCGACAGATTGTCACTGACACCCCCTCTGGCCCCTTACTACCGCCGCCTCCACCCTCCTTCCCCATGACAGCCACAGAGCGACAGATTGCCCCGGAAGCACCCTCTAGCCCATCACTACCGCCGCCGCCACCCTCCCACCCCATGACATCCACAGAGCGACAGATTGCCAGTGACACTGCCTCTAGCCCCTCACTACCGCCCCCTCCACCCTCCCTCCCCATGACAGACACAAACGACAGAATGCCCCTGACGCCCCCTCTGACGTCTCACTACCTCTCCCTCCACCCTCCCTACCCATGACAGCCAAAGAGCGACAGATTGCACTTGACACTCCCTCTGGCCCCTCACTACCGCCCCCTCCACCCTCCCTCCCCATGACAGCCACAGAGCGACAGATTGTCACTGACACCCCCTCTGGCCCCTTACTACCGCCCCCTCCACCCTCCTTCCCCATGACAGCCACAGAGCGACAGATTGCTCCTGACACTCCCTCTAGCCCCTCACTACCGCCACCTCCACCCTACTTCCCCATGACAGCCACAGAGCGACAGATTGCCCCGGAAGCACCTCTAGCCCTCTCACTACCGCCTCCTCCACCCTACCTCCCAATAACAGCCACAGAGCGACATATTGCCCCTGACACCCCCTCGGGCCCCCTACTACCGCCCCCTCCACCCTCCCTCCCCATGCCAGCCACAGAGCCACATATTGTCCCTGATCCTCCCTCTGGCCCCTCACTACCGCCCCCTCCACTCTCCCTCTCCATCACAGCCATAAAGCCACAGATTGCCCCGGACACTCCCTCTAGCCCCTCACTACCGCCCCCTCCCTCCCCATGACAGCCCCAGAGCGACAGATTTTCTCTGACACCCCCTCTGGCCCCTCACTACCGCCCCCTCCACCCTCCCTCCCCCTGACAGCCACAGAGCGACAGATTGCCCCTGACACTCCCTCTAGCCCCTCACTACCGCCCCCTTCACCCTCCCTCCCCATCACAGCCATAAAGCCACAGATTTCCCTGGACACTCCCTTTCGCCCTTAAGTACGCCCACCCCCGCCCCCCCCCCTGACCCTTGACCCCTGACGCTGGACTGATTGGCAGTGCGACGTATTAAAACTGTTATCCATGTCTGTATTGGAGTACCCCATCAAGGCTCGAATGAGGCATTGATGGGTTACCTGGTAAATCTTGGGTTCCTGTCTCAGTCGTTAGTGTTCAACCAGCACTTTGCTGGTCCAATGCGCACCTGTTTCTAAGGCCGTTTCATCCCTTCGTCCCGTTGTCCCGGCTTTTTTTGTCCCCGGTTTACGTACTTTATGTTTTTTTTCGACTCGGGCCATGCGGACAGAAAGGTGGCATTAAACTTACGTCTACAGTTGCGTAAGATTGAGCGGACATCACTTCAAAGACTCGTTTTCATTTTTACGTTACAGAAGAGCTGCTCTCATTGTACGAAGCGCACGGTCTTAAGGGTTATGTATTATACAGTGCTCAACCAGCACTATTGAGGCCCCCGGGCACTAAGGTTAATGACAGCGTCATTTCTTGGAACGTAATCGATACCACTCGACAATGACCTAAAGCGGGCATTTTTTGTGAAAACCACATCCAGGGAAGTGCGTTGTGGTCGTTTTCTGCGACGTGACAGCGTGCTTTGGTCGCCACCGACACGATCCTTGCCTAAACCTCTCTATTATCGCTCGCTCTTGGATGTTACTCATCCCGGGAATAATCACGGCGGCCGTCCCTGTTCAAACCACGTGGATGGATGAAAGACATCAAACTATTTCTCCACTTAAAGTAGCCTACTGAAATCATATTGGATTTTTAGATTTGAGCATCAAGACTAAAAGTATCTCAAAATTATGATGCGTATGTTTTATATCTCGTTGAGTCTGTAAAACAACAATTTTAAAATAAAAGTGCGCAGACTATTTTATCGCCCGCGGACGTCCTAGCGAGCCACGGTCGACATTACACAGAATACCGAACAGCGATGTGGCGCGCAGGGATACAAAGCCGGCCGCCAACTACTGCTCCAGATTCAATATCACTTATTAGTTAGACATGTTAACACAACATGGCGGCGTAAGTGGTTGTGGTTCGCTAGGAACCTACCCCGCAGTCAACGATGTTGATATTAAACGACCATCCGCCATTACTGATAATTATTGTAGTAAATTAACAGGAACTCCTGCTTTGACTTGGCTAACCTTCAAAATTAAGTCATCGCATTTAATATTTGATGTGTTATATGAGAAACAACATACTTGATCTAATGACGTCTTCTCATATGGGGTCAAGGTGTCAGGATGATGTCAAACATGCCACCGACCGCCTAATTCCAAGCATAGGGTAGAGCGACACCTTGCGAATGAGGCTAACACTAAAATATGAAAGAAACCCTTCTGGCTAGTCACTAGGGCGGGTCACTAGCTGAATGCCTGATTCCAGCATAAGTGCTTCGCTAATCACCAGGCAGTAAAAAACGGTAGTTACAGCTGACCCCCCCCCCCCCTCTTTGTGGCGGGACCGGTATAAGCCTAGTGATTATCATAAATGTAAATCAGAGATGCATTAGCGGGCGGGTGTTTGACACTTGGGGGACATGCAATCCTCATGTAATAAAGTCACCATGCACACCTCGATATAACCCAAGAGATGGAGGCGTTGAATATAAAACTATGCGTCACATCACATGACATCAAGACAACGAGGCTGACGACCGGGAGGGACCCAGCCAATAGGGAGTCGTTACCGCTGGTTGCCATGGTGTCAGGCGACATATTACGCGAGTTCAGTCATAACACGAGCGTCATCAAGCTGAATCGCGGGAGACAAACATTTCTCAATGTATACATGTAGATGGTACTGAAGAGGAATACGATATAGCGGATAAGGTAAGACTGCCGTGAATTCACGACTAACTGGCCTCTTCAAGCTATTTTAGTGTACTTACATCAGTTAGTTCTAGGAAAGACATTGCTACGATTACTGATAGGAACGATGCATTGAGAAGGATGTGGGAGGGGGGGGGGGCACAAAGTGGTGAGGCAGGGGCGAGTGGGTGAAGGCCAAAAGTTAATATAATGATCATAATTGCTGCAGAGAAAAGAAAACGTAATCCTGGTTACGTTTACAGATTTGTAAAATTTGTTATTGTTAATAATATTAAGCCGTGTTGTATTAACGCAAGTGTGCGTTATTCAAATAAAAAACGGTAAAGCAGTGCTTTATTTTAATAATGAACGGAAAAAACTGTGCATTATCTAGATAAAGAACAGTTGTTAATATTGACTCGTCAAGTGTCACGGTATAATCAGTCGAGCTGAGCTGAGCGGAGCCGAGTTGGCTGGTGTTGACAGAACTTCAATTTCCAATTTCAAGACAAACAATGGAATGCATAAGTCAATGTTAAGCACCAAAGGGACGGGGGTTAGATCAGAAATCTCAAAATATATGGAAATTCCATAGTTATCGATTGCATACATTTTTCATTATATCCGTTATATCGCTTTTCAGGGGGCGATGTTTTCACGGAACTAAAAAGCAATGACTTCCAAAATGTCAACTTCACCCACGGCTTCCAACCCCTACCCTCCCCCTGGGGCTTCACAATGACGAACCGTTGTTTCCACAATGTGCCTCATGTATTCGACGGGCAGTGCAATTGACACAATAGTCAATTCCTGTGTCCAAACGTGAGCACATGTCATGCCTTGTTATAACAATTTTATAAGTACGTTAAAGAACTCGCTGTCGTGCATTCCCCAAATAAACCACTCGACGCTATCGCGTCTCGTGCTATATTTTGGCGAATGCACTCCGGCTTGTTCTTTAACTAGTACATAATATAAGACCACTGTATTACCGGTATCCCATATCCTTCGACTAAATTATATTATTTTTGATAAACGTATCTTGACATATTCAATTTTGTTATTTGAAAGCATTTTATGTACATTTGACAATGAGATAATATGTATAAGGCAATATGTATTATACATGACCTGAGATACCATCTGTATTTCTGTGTTTGAACGTTTATGTGATCAATTAAATGTGAATACTTGGCAAAAATCACATTCCTGTTTCTTACTTTGTTACAGTTAGTACAAAATTCAATATTACAATATTGTCCTAATATAACTTGAAAACATCAAGTTATCTGCAATTGAGTTTGTTCGAAATATTGGCCCCATTTTAAAAATGAAGGCAATTTTATATTATCCCAACGAATTGTTATTTTGCATTGTTCGGCAGGTCAGATTGCAACACTATGGGACTATTATTTGATGGAGTTGTCTTTATTGTCTTTTATTTTTGGCGGCCATCTTGGAAACTGGGGGCCATCCTTTATGTTATTCGAAGGAATTCTTAGTTTGCATTTTTCACCAGGTCAAACGGCAAAAGTAACCACAAGTTCGTACAATAATCTCTTGGAACTATTAGTTTATAGACTTGTTTTGGTTATCTTGGCGGCCATTTTGAAAATGGCGGCCATTTTAACTATGTCACCTCCATAGTTCATAGTCCATATTTTACGGTACCTCAAACTCTAAAAGTGCAGCAAATTTGATTCTTTTACCACCAGGCGAGTACAATACATTGCAAGACCGCAGAAGGTATTAACTAAGTACATAACTCAGCAACAATAGCAAAGCCACTCTCCCCGCTCGCCGCTCCCCCAACACCCCCACCACCCCCACCACGATGAAGAGATGCGACGGCCTCTCCACCCCAATTTCTGCCCTACTAGATCTTACCGATTCCGGCTCCGCCCCTCAACGGATCATCAAATCCGGTAGCACAAAATCAGGATCAGCAGGATATCTTACCCCCTCTACCCCACTCCACCTCACCCCTGGCCCTCGTCTCCCACCTTAGACGCCCGGGCGCAATTTGGTACCCCACCAAGGAAAATATTCTACAAGGCCCACTCCCTACGAGCATCTTGACGATATTGCTAAACTGACATGAACCTTTTTGTTGATACGATACCGTGCAGGATACGGCGCTACCATTCACAAGGTGGTCCATTTTTATGGTATCACTCAGGGCTGCAAAACATAATAGCCATGTCCAAAACATCCCAAAGAACATTCCAGTTAACACTTTGGATATAATTGTCCAGCACCGCCGACAGAAAGCTGTTCGTCTCCCGCACTTAATTGGTCAGCAAAGTCCATGATTTTATACGTCGAGTCAGTGCGCTGGTCCCGAAATTCCAACCCGTCTCCAGTAATGTACAGGTTAGACTGGATTATTGTATGTCTCTTCTCTTTAGATGTCAGCTATGGGACATCGGTAGTAAGGACGCAAACATGTTGTTAAAGTATTAGACGCATCTTTGAAGTGTTCGTGCCACGCCAAAACAACTTTAGCTCATATTAATCTTCTGTGTGTCCGCGCTTATATTATCGAGCTGTAACGCCCCAAATAGTAGAAGGGCATACTTTTTCCACTTGTTTTCGCACTGACCAATTTCTGTGAGCGAGGAAAGTGACGTCAAAGGGGAATACAAACGCACGTGCTTTTATATTGAGACTCAGATTATGTCTGCTCACTGGCTTGTCTACGCACTGCATCAAAGCTCACCTGCCAATCTTGTGACATCATTGGGGAATTTTCAAAAAACGCTCAGATGCAATGCTTCCAGAAATAAACCCGCCGGACCTCACTTTTGCTATTTTGACGAACCCGTTTATAGTGATATCGTGGAATAAAAACTGTGAACGTCCAATGAAACAACTTGTTATTTATTTATCTTCCCTAAACCAAGTTAACTCTGAGCAAGACAAAATCGTGGCACGAACACTTTAATTTAGAGCCTAGCACTCACTGTCAATACATCCGCCTTTTCTGTGGCGAATGACCAACCCAGTGGCAACTTGCCACTCGATTTACGAAATTTATCAGAAAGATCCATGGCAATGGAATATTAAAATATTGTTTTAAATTACCGACAATTATTGTAGGTAACTCTCCTGTCGGAAAAAACGTCAACGATTTTAGATTTTATTTTATTTGAAGGACCGAGGGATCGATTTAAGAGAGATCAACGACATCTTGCACTATTTATGTACAGCGTGAGTTACATGTTTGTTTAACTTGCTCTTTTTTAGTGCTCTCCCTTTTCTGTCTTTTCCATTGTGTACTAAGGAAACATGACAGGTACAAAACATGGCAGTTACAAAACATGACAGGTACAAAACATGGCAGTTACAAAACATGACAGGTACCATACATGGCAGAACGGTACAAGACATGACAGAACGATATAAAACATGACAGAACGATACAAAACATGACAGGTACAAAACATGACAGGTACAGAACATGACAGTTAGGTACTGTAAAGATATGACACGTCTTTATAGTTCCAAGTCTTTATTGCAAGTGCCGGTTAGGTGAGTGAGGTGGTGTGGCAGGCGTGTAACAGACAAGCTACTTCATTAGCATATATCAGAAGCGTAGAAAGTAGTCCCTAATAAAGTTCACATATATATACATATATGGTTTGATATATCATTACATCCCCCTTTTTCCACAAAATGACTTTCTGCTTAATATAACAGATTGTAACTATTCAGCTACATAATTTCACATATAATTAATAATTAAAAAATAATCATTCAATCATCATTCACGATAGGCAACATTCATCATCAAACTTGACAGATATAGTAGCGAGGGTTATCAAAGTCATAATTCTTGATAATCAAGCAAGCAAAGCACAAAACATATCAATGTTCATATCTAGTAGGTCGGTTAATTTCTCGACCAAGCCTGGTGCGGTAGGGCGAACTTGGGTGACTTGCATCAGTATGGCCAGTAGCGAGGTTGGGATGAATGTCATCATTGGCCTTGAAGGGGACAGGCGGATGGTGTTGATCTTGTGGCTGATCATGTGGTTGATGAGGTTCATCAGCGAACCGCACATGTTTAAGCGGCTGTGAAGACTCTCTGATGTTTCCCCGATTCCTGCGAAGAGGGTTGCCGTTTGCAGGGGCGACGATGTATGAACGAGGTTCAACACATTTTGCCTGTACAACGGCTGGTTGCCATTGCTTGGACAGTGGGTGTTGGACGGTGACAGGCTGACCGACGACTAATGGAGGCAGGTCGTGGGCATTCTTGTCATGGTAATATTTCTGTTGATCTTGTCTCTGCGTTAGACGATTATAGATAATATCCCTGTTATACAGCAAGTTGCCCTGTATTTTCCGGTTGCATAGCAGCGCAGCAGGACTCGGGATAAGGCAATCTGTCGGTGTGGTGCGCAGAGACAAGAGTGCCAAGTGAGGGTCCAGATTACTAGCTCTAGATTTCTTCAGCACATTCTTCACACTTTGAATTGTTCGCTCAACAAATCCGTTTGACCGTGGATAGTATGGCGATGATGTGACATGGTCAAATTCCCACTGGCGAGCGAAGTCTCGAAAATGCTGACAATCGAAGTGGCGGCCATTGTCACTGACAATCCTCTCTGGGATGCCATGTTCCGAAAACAGTTGTTTGGTTGCCTCAATCACCGCTTGACTAGTGCATTGTCCGTGGATTTCTCTGATGAAAGGATATTTTGAGTAGTAATCAGCAATAATTAAATATGTTCTATTGTCGAAATAGAAAAGGTCCGTTCCCAAAATCTGCCATTCTGTTCATGCTGGAGTAGAGTTTCCGACGGTTGAGATTTCTGATATTGTTGACAAATATTACATTGTGATACAATTGAATCAATGTCATCATTTAAATTGCACCAAAAAACACAGACTCTGGCTCTCAATTTACATTTTTCTGCTCCTTGGTGTGCAGCATGCAGTTTATCCAAAACTTCCCTTTGCATAGCCTTTGGGATGATAATGCGATCTCCCTTCATCAACAGACCATCTTCCACAGATATTTCATCGCGGTACGGCCAGTAGGGTCGTAGTGAGGTAGGAATATCCTTTCTACTGGTTGGCCATCCATTAACAACGAGTTCCCTTAACGCAAAGAGAACAGGGTCACGCCTGGTATGTTCTTTAAGTTGGTCAAGCTTATTTGTACTGAACTGTTCAAAGTCAACGCGAATGTCGAGGTCGATTGCTTCATTTTCTTGGATAATTGGC
Source organism: Arenicola marina (assembly GCA_964019135.1). Taxonomy (NCBI): domain Eukaryota; kingdom Metazoa; phylum Annelida; class Polychaeta; family Arenicolidae; genus Arenicola; species Arenicola marina. Next base: position 44,192,080 of record OZ025251.1, read on the forward strand.
AGACGAGACAAACTGTCAGCGAGTATCATATCCTTACCAGGCAGGTATTGGATATGGATGTTATATCCTTGAAGACGCAGCAGCATGCGTTGCAGTCTGGGCGGTGCAGCAGTCAAGTTCTTCAAAGAAATCATTTCAAGTGGTTTATGATTACTCTGTACCACAAACGATTTGCCATAGACGTATGTGTGAAATCGCTCGCAGGCGAACACCACATCCAGTAATTCTCGCTCTATGTTAGCGTACCTTAGTTCAGCAGGTGTGAGGGATTTGGACGCATATACAACTGGGCGGTCGTCCTTTAGCAAGACAGCACCCATACCTTTGGATGATGAATCCACCTGAATCACTGTGTCTTTCTGTGGGTCATAGTACTGGAGGGTCGTCTCTAAACATAACAGGTTCTTAATATCGTCAAAACTTTTACCATGACTTTCCAGCCAAATGAACTCAACATCTTTTTTGAGCAGTTCTCGTAGAGGGGCAGTGCGCTGGGAGATATTTGGCATAAATGAAGACATGTAGGTAACAATTCCCAGGAATTCCTCCAATTCGGTCTTGTTAGATGGAGGTTGGAGCTCTTTGATGGCAGTTACCTTTTCAGGATTTGGGTGAACACCACTCTCGTCGAATACTAGTCCGAAAAAGGTAATGTTCTTTTGCTTGATGTGACACTTCTTGCTGTTAAACACTAATCCGTTTTTATTTGCAATCTTCATCAAATTATGCAGATTTACATCATGCTCTTCTTCAGTCCTACCGTAGACTGCGACATCATCAGCAATGCCAGCTGTTCCTGGACACTTTTCCAATATCTGATCCATCTTTCGCTGAAACACGTCCTGACTCATGACTAAACCAAATGGCATCCTATTAAAACAGAAGCGTCCATAAGGAGAGTTGAAAGTGGTAAGCGGCTGACTTTCTTCATCCAAAACGACTGACCAATATCCGTTTTTTGCATCTAATTTAGAGAAATATTTCGCTCCTGCCAACTCATGGGTCATCTCTTCAAGAGTGGGTATGCGATGGTGACACCTCTTAATAGCCTTGTTTAAGTCTCTTGGATCCAGGCAAATTCGAAGTTGTCCATTACTTTTTCTGCTATAGGCCAGACTGTTTACCCAGTTGGTTGGTTCATCTATTTTCCTTATGATACCTTGATTCACCATTTCATCTAGTTCAGCTTTAATTTCATCCTTCATTTGGATAGGGCACTTACGTGGAGAATGTACAACTGGTTCCACCAATGGATCTGTCACTATATGGTAGGTTCCAGGGAGGTTGCCAATTTTATCAAATTGCTCAGGGTAGAGTTTCACAAGATCTTCTGTGGAGTTGATTTGAGGTAGGTTATCCTGTTCGCTGGATGTCTGAAGATTGCAGTGAAGAGTTATCAGGTTGAGCGTCCGTGAACGGGTTGTCCAGGTATCGCCGGGCCATCTGCATCTACAAAATAGAACTGTTCAACATACCAGTCACTTGATTGATGTTGACAAGTCATGGATAAGATTCCATATTGCTTTATGCGACCACCATTGTATGCAGTCAGCACAGTGTCGATGCTCTCCAGACTCCCTGGTGTTGGATATCATTCTTGGGTCAAATGCGATGGATACATTTTGCGATATATGCGAAGAGGGAGAGTGTTCGCTTGAGCACCAGTGTCGACCTTCACAGTCAAATCTGCAGGCAGGTGAGGCCTATCAGTTAGTTGTATATTCAACTTGGTGAATACTTCATCACGGTTGTCGTTTGTCTTAATTTCAGAAAATGAAAGATCACTAAATTGCTCAGACATTTCTGAAACATTCTTGTTCCTGTTCGGCTTGAACCTTTGGTTAGGCGATCCTGAATGATCCCGTCTTGATTGAAAGTTCTTAGGTCTGGATCTGGATCTATGCCATTGTGGTTTTGCTGAAAAACAGACTTTAGCCCAGTGGTTTGGTTTTTTACATAGTCTACACACTGATCCGAATGCAGGACAGTTTTCCTTTGGCTTGAGAGGATGATTTTCCCCACTATTCCAGCATCTGGTATGAGGACTGGGTCTGGATTTACTCATAGTGGAAACTGAAGCGAGTGCACCTTGGGTTTCTGCTAGCTGTTTCATATGATTAATTGGTGCCTCAAATGTTCTTCCATATTCAATTGTTTGATCCAGCGTAAGCGTATTGTCCTTGCTTAATAAATCTTTTTGAAGATCATGGTTTAGTTCCCACAATTATCTGTTCGATAATCCTCTCATGTGACTCTTGTTGATCACGAAAGTGACATTTTAGAGCTTGCAATTTGCAACGAGACATAAAGTCATCTATAGTTTCTGACTCCATTTGTCTGTACTTCTGTAGGTAGAACCTAGATACTCGGAAGTTGTGCTTAGGATCAAGCTGTTCATCAAATTTTTTCCAAACTGTATCTGGTTCCCTGGCCTCTTCCTCGGTTAAGCCCCATGAATTGAACTTCTTTAGACCTTCTTCCCCTGAGAGAAGCAGTATATGGTCTACTTGCTTTGCTTTAGCAATGTTCTTCACAGAAAAATATAGTTGGCATCTTTGTTTAAACAATCTGAACGTGGTTGCCAAGTCTGAGGATTCCCAGTTCATGCGAGGTGTTATCTCGGCCATTTCAAGATATTGAATATGAACGCTTGTACTTCGACACGACGTTAAATGCACACACACATGTTTCGAAACTTGACAGTTGTAGCCTTGACCTTGTCAAATATGTTGCTGTTTGACGGCGATATCACTACGCGTAATGGAACGTATTGTTTACATGACTTAAAAAGTTAGTTTGGGCATGTAACATGCGTAGAGACTAGTCGTATCAGTTTAAAAAGTTCACGATACCGTAGCACAAGTTGGTTGACACGGGTTCCTCGACGAGTTGCCGGCTTTTCTTGTTCCGTTGGTCAACTATCTCTCACTTGTCGCTGACGGACGGTGACGGTGTCGTTATGGGCGGCGGTTTGGCTGTGCGTTGACAGCTCCTGTGTTAACAGTTCTTGAGGCTATTACGCTTTGGCAATGCCTGTTCTTGACAAGTTCTTGACAAGTTAAACACGCGAAGGTTGTTTCACACCGCTGTCACAATGTAAAGATATGACAGATATTTACAGTTCCAAGTCTTTATTGCAAGTGCCGGTTAGGTGAGTGAGGTGGTGTGGCAGGCGTGTAACAGACAAGCTACTTCATTAGCATATATCAGAAGCGTAGAAAGTAGTCCCTAATAAAGTTCACATATATATACATATATGGTTTGATATATCATTACAGGTACAAAACATGACAGTTAGGTAAAGAACATGACAGTTAAGTAAAAAACATGACCGGTACACAAGGCCTAACCATCCAATACGGGATACTACAATGCGGTCCCTCCCTGATATACTACAACAGCTGGTATATAGTCACAAGAAGGACAACATCATGTTAACGACGGTAACAATGCCATGGCCAAAGCAGAGGTAAACGAACATCAAAATCCATGCCACTCACATTCATTAAGTAATCTTAGTGTCCATGTAATCAACTTTAAACCAAAACTTCTCCATGGCCTATATAGTAACGACCTGTTACCAACGGTCTGAATGCATGAATGCATTACCGTCAAAGTCCGCCCTGAAATAGTATGCGTATCAATTTGGCCCGCCTTTTAATTGTCTGACACGATAGAGTTCATGTTTTGCATGTCTGCCGCCCAAGCTATCGGGTTCCTTCAGATATCCATTGCATCACGCTATGCGGCGTAGGAGTCACGCCAGAGACCCAATCTCACCTTTAGTAAAGGGCTTTGTTCAGGGCGGTTTTATTACTATCTCGACAGGTTCAGACAATTCCTGATAAAATCCTATCTGGTTGAATCAAGGCATCATTCATGGCTGTACCTATGACACGCATAAACCCACCCGTTGTGTAATCCACTATATTCCCGATAAGATATGTATTTGTGTATTCTTCCCTAGAACATCTTGTCGATTTCTGGCGCTCATCCTGCAGTAAGGATCGAATTGATATTCAGAGGGAGAAAGACAGATGAGACAGGGTCATCAGTGCGGGTTTTCAGTCATAAATACCGAAAACAAGGGATGCAACCGATCAAGTTTTTCTTCTTTATGTTCATATCTGTATCCTGCAGTCTGGCCCCAATTCTGCATCCTCCGTCTCTGACGACGGAGGGTTCCTCGTCGCCACCCTCGCCACATGGCTGATATCAAAGCTATATATAATGAAAACAGACGGCTGACCGCGACAGTGCAGTGGTACACTGGAGGAGAACCCAGGAATGGCCCTGGAGCTTGGTCTTTGCCTGTTTTGGTGGCTCACCGTTACAGGCCACTAGTGCCAGTGTGCGAGTGTCTGTAGCGATACTGGCATCTCAAGTATTACGTATTATATTGTGGACCCTACGTACGTTAGATCGACCAGTCGTTCAAATATGACCCGTTGTTCTATATTCAATGGACGATTGCGTCCATGAGTATTATCATATAAATACCCGCCATGACGTGTATTTCGCACGCTAATGTACACTTTCGAACGTAAGATGACAGTATAGGTAAAAAACATGACCGTTAGCTACAAAACATAACAGGTGCAAAACATGAGAGTTAGTTACAAAACATGACAGGTACAAAACATGACAGCTAGGTACAAAACATCACAGTTTGGCACAAAACATCACAGTTTGGCACAAAACGCAACAGGCACAAAACATGGCATTTAGGCACAAAACATGACAGCTAATCACACAACATGACAGCTAGGTACAAAACATGAGAGCTAGGTACAAAATATGACAGTACATTAAATATCATATTGGTCAACCAAGTTTGCTGAGAAACAGCGTTCTCAACAGTTACTATTTTCTTTTTTATTCTCTTATTTATGTTTGTTTTAGCCTTTCAAGGAATACGAAGCGGTTGTCGGTCAATATGCTGTTTGTTTCGTCTCTGTATTAGAATTTAATCAACCATCCACCTTGGGTCATACTCACATTGGTTTTATAGCTAAATGACCATTCCTTACCAGGGGGACAAATGCAGGGAAAGGGTGAGAGAAGGGATGGCGGGTGCGGGGTGACACGGGTTGGGGTGACGGGGAGGGGGGGGGGGGTAACCAGTGGATATGCGTCAACCCCTCGGGCTGCGAGTTAGGCCCACATTGTAATAAACATTCTATATCACCGTAATCTGCAACCTAGCAACTGTAAAGTTAGTAGCACAACACACATGCCACAGCCACCGTCGATGTTCGTGATGAGAGCAGATTACAAATCGTTACAGATGCGTTAGCTGGCGCGTGTTGACACTGGAAGGATATGCAATCCACACTTAATAAAGTGACCATCCACACCTAAATATAACCCAAGGAATGGCGGCGCCATGATAACGAGGCTGACGACAGACATACAACGCGTCATTTGTCATAACAAACGCGTCATTAACCGATATCAGGAGAGACAAACATTTCTCATTGTAGATGGGCTATATTTATGGAGGGACACGGCGGCTGCTGCAAGCCTGACTGCTATTATCAGCCATTATTCATATTATTAGCTCTTATTAATATTATTAGCACTTATTCATATTATTAGCTCTTATTAATATTATTATCCCTTATTAATATTAATGATATCATTCGCCCGTATTAATATTATTAATATTATTAATATTATTAGCCCGTATTAATAGTATTAATATTATTAGCCCTTATTAATAGTATTAATATTATTAGCCCTTATTAATAATATTAGCCCTTATTGGTTTTCTTAGGGGGCGGGGCAGGGCGTGGCGTGAGGCGGAGGCGAGAGTCGAACATCCTGATATAATTATCATCTTTTAATTTCTGAGAAAGACATGTCATCATTGTTGCCTTTACAGATTGCTACCCATTTTACTTCTTGGTCGCTTTTGTCACGGCTTCCACACATCACTAACAGCGATTCCACCGAATGTAGGGAAGCTATTTAGACTGTGGTGCCCCGGGTGGGGAAGATGAAGAGTAATGCAGAGGAACAAATCCGTGTCGTTGCCTTGTCTGCAAGTTTTATTTCCGGCTTTTAGGTGTTTAGGCATTGCTGACATGGGATCTGGTGCCAGGCTTGAAACATTTACTCCTTCGGTTGCGGGTAGGGATAAGACAGCAGGCAGAGTCCTGACTCCCGTTTCGTGCACAAGGCAGTACACCCAGTTGCTATGCCGACTGGCAGCACATGGTGACAGTCATTGATCTAAAAGCCGCAAACAGCACATCAGTCGCAGCTTTCCAAATTCATTGTATAATACTGTCGTCAATTGCGATGGCACAAAATAGCTCACATATTTTTTATAACATTCGATCGGTTTCTGCCCTATTCTGCTAAATCTATGTCCCTGCTCAGAGATTGGAATGGTGATCGCTGCACTAGTGTATCCATCGCCGCCGACGGCAATCTGTTTGTCTCCCTCTCACGGATTTGGGAGAGTATCATTGGAATTGCGGGCTCGTCTATTCTGCATCAATTCTTTTGCAACCGGTACGGGAAAATTAGTTGGCAATATATAACAACCATTTATTTAGATGGCGACGTCACATCGGTCAGACCACAGCTTGCAGTGATCGGTATCCGTGCGTGTCAAGCGTTTTTGTCGTCTAATATTGTCTTCAATTTTCGGACGCTCCCAACAGCTTATTTATTTTTACGGTTTTCGATTAGTCCCTGCATTACGCTCCTAAATGTCAGACTTCTGTTAGAGATCACCGTCGACAACAAGTAGTTCGGGTCCCTCTTTCGGAGGTGGGTCATGAAGCACATCATCCAATCCATACGGGCAACTACAAGTTGGCAATTGTTAACTTACAATAACTGGTATATAAGTATATGGTAACATTGGAATGGGAAAAACACATGTTAATGTGATAAACGGCCGTCTCGTTATCCGTGCCGTTCACAAAACTGCTCGTTTTCTAATGGTAACATAAGTGTCCAAGTAATCCATTTTAAAGATGAATTCTCCATGACCAATATATTAATTCTAGTTGACCGTAGAAATCACCCTGGATCATTATTGGTATAATTCTGGTCAACTGTCCTTCATGATGAGTTTTGCATATCTGTCACCCAAGTTATGGAGCTGTTATGGAGACATCAGATATCTATTGCATGACGCTGCGCAGCGTCGTTGTCGCACCAGCGACCAAATCTCACCTTTAGCAGAGGGAGTGGTTTGTCTGTCGGTTTCGGTTTATCTCGAAATCCGCTCACCCCCTCACCCTTCGGTCTGTACCACAAGGAACAAACCCTAAAATAAAGTGTGACTTATACAAGTAATGTTAAGATCTTACTTGGTTGAATCAATGCATCCGTCCTGCCAAAGTCTAAATGCAGAAACCCACCACTGCGTTATTAATCCATTGTATCCGAGATAAGATAAGATAGATATAACGGTTGTCACAATAAATGAATTAAAAACAGAGCGCCCACCTCACATTTTGCATTTTGTTCATTGACTTTCTTCTTGCCACAAACGCTAAATATTAAATTTTTTGAAAGCTGAAAGGTATGGTCATTCAGTCTCTTTGCATCCCCTTTGGTAAAGCCAAGTATCGTTTGACTACATGGTCAGTCAGATAATCGACATCAGGTCATCATCAGATAATTCATCCAGCGGCACATCTTTCATAATACGAGCCTGATCTATTACTTGAATATTTAATTCGGTATTCTACAGATTGGATTTTTATACGAATATCTATGTAAGACTTATCTGGATAACATATATCAAGCAGCCTTTTTCGGTGGCTCACTGCAACACGATTTAAATTACATGTTGCTTCCATAAGGAATAGATAGACCACCCTGCACACATGAACCCTTGTGTAATATTCAGTCGAACCTTGCGCCAAAGGGTATTATCATATGGAAACTTTAATGATGCGTATGTATATATTTAGACCAGATTTGTTTCCCTGTATAACATATACTGTTTTCCAATATTTTATTTGGGGTCAGCCCGGTAGCTCAGTGAGTTAGAACGCTCGCCTTGAGTGCTCTGGCCACCTGAGCGTCTGTGTGGTCACAGAACAAAGATCCCATGTCCTTCTTCGCAAAGAGCAGGGGGTTACCCCCGGGGATATGGCTCCACTCTCCCCTCCTTCTCCCATTGACGGGATATGACCAGAAATGATTATAGCGTCCTGAATATACAACCAACCAATATTTTATTTCATAGCTTTAATATACTGTGCCCATTAAATTTGAAACTGTTGGAATCATCTTTGCACGAGAGGTTTCTTCAGGGTCTTGTACTTTTGTCGGGAAATCGCGTCCTTCTTTGTGTCTTCGTCTTCTCGTTGATACCCGTGTAGAGACCACGAAGCAGCTTTGACGACCATCGTCTTTGGGCGCATTTGTTCTTGCTTGATATTTTGGTTGATGAAATCATATTTTTGTCTTTCCCAACTATGCATAACTTAAACAGAATGCGCTTCGATCAGCTATATGCTTTCACCGTTTAATACTATGTGGAATATTATTTGGAATCTTATCATGCAGATAAACTGTCAAAAGATTATGCCTCATTCTGGCTTCAATCATTTAATTGATGTATTTTCTTATTACATGTATCTAACGAAGAGTATGTCTAGCAAACACCGACCCGCTTCGCCCTCAGTCCCTGTCTGGCTCTCAGCTTTCAGCCATTGCTTGCGTGTAGTATGTGTGATCATGACTGCTACTAGTTTTAGAGCAGATTTCTCTCCGTCAGAGGCCGGGCGTGACATTGATTGCTGCCAGAGTCTCCGATTCTGCTCCATCCGCAGGGTATTCCAGTTATTATGGTAACTGTCATGGCCGCAAAACATTGGTACCATCGATCGAAACACCCAAAACGACATTCCAGTAGACATATCTTGAAATCATTGCCTAATAGTGTCGCGAATTTCTGCGCGGTCCTGAACAGCTGATTCAGTTTCTTGATTTTTGACCAACCCCTGCGTTGCGCTCTAAAGATCTCGGGCTGAAGTGGGTCAGAGATTGTTGGGGTGGTGGCTGCCACAGTGTGTCCAGCACCGCCTACAGAAAGCTGTTCGTCTCCCTCACGCGGACGTAGATCATAAAGCATATCGGACTTTGAAGGGCTTAACTGGAATTACACTCTCGCCTCTCCGATTATAAACAAGATAATGCAGGCGTAACCAGCCAATACGTGATAAATCTACTACAATGTGGTCAATGTCAATTTTTTTCCAGTAGCTGGCATATGATTTCAAACGGACAACATCACGTTGATGGTAACAATGGAATGACAGAGGTTGATGTGGTGACCATCGGAAGCCGTGTCGTCCGCAAACTAATTCGTCATCAAAAAATAATAATTTTGTACATGTTATCAATTTGAAATAAGAATTCTTCGTGACTGATACGGTAACTGACTGTATCTGTTACAAAAGGTCGTGTAATAGAATATCTATAAATCACCCTGACATAGTATGGATATCAATTTGCGCCATTTTTTTATAATTGTCTGTGACGATGTAGCTTAGGTTTTGCATGTCTGCCGCCCAAGCTATCTGGTTCCTGCAAATATCTATTGCATCGCGCAAGAGATATATTGCCCCAGGCGGCGTGGGCGTCCCGTCGGTCAGTGACCCAATCTCACCTTTAGTAAACGGTGTTGTCCAGGACAATTTCCTTAGTTATCTCAAAGTCCCCCCTCATTTCGGTCGGAGTAATGAGGAAATACCACCATTAAAGATTTTCAGAGGCAATTAATGATCAAAGGCTATCTGGGTGAATCAAGACATCAGTCATGGCGAGGCTTACGACATGCAAGACCCCACCACTAGCTAATCCATTACCTCCGAGATAGATAGATGTTTGGCTATAACCATAAATTCGGCTTCAGGACTCCGACTTGCGTTCAGCCTTCAGTAATGAGAGCATTGATATCCTTGAGACAGATGGCTGAGACAGGGTCATCAGTCAGTGCTCCAGCTGTCATAAATACCAAAAACAAGAGATGCAGTAGACCAAGTTTTTGTTGTTTATGTTCATATCTGTATCCTGCAGTCTGGCCCCAATTCTGCATTCTCCGTCTCTGACGACGGCGGTTTCCTTGTCGTCGCCACCATCGCCACATGGTTGATATCACAGCTACGTATAATGAAAAAAAACGGCTGATGGCGACGGTGCAGTGGTACACTGGAGGAGAACCCAGGAATGGCCCAGGAACTTCGCGATTGCGTTTTTTGGTGACTCACTGCAACACGACTTATGTTGCCGAACGGGACCAGTTTATGACCGTATGTACTGGCGCGGGTTTGCCAGACATTACGTGTTGTGTTGTTAATACTACGTAATGAATAGATAAAACGGCCGTGAAATTGGAAACTTCTGCACACGGGTATTATCATGTACAAGCCTTAAAGCAACCTACTTATATGCGTCAACTTGTTTACATTTTAGAATCAAGACCAAAAGCATCTAAACATTATGATGCATATGTTTTACATCTCGTTGAGCCTGTAGAACAACAATTTCAACATGAAACTGTGCGGACTATTTTATCGCGCGCGGACGTCCTAGCGAGTCGCAGTCGACATCACACAGAATACTGAACAGCGAACAGGCGCGCAGAGATATAATACAGGCCACCAACTTCTGCTCCGTTGAACAAATTTGCTTCTTTCCGGATAGCCGACAGGCTCTCAGGATTTAAATTCAACACTTATTTGACATGCAGAAGAGGTTGGTATGACAACAAGTACAGAACATATTACGTTAATGACTTTGTGGAGGACGATCTGATGTACGCTTTTGAATCTAACATGACAGCTGGGATGTATTCAACATCACATTAATTAACGAAATTTGCTGACAGACAGTGTCCTCAACAGTTGCCATTTCATTTTCATCTTGACAGTTTTGTAATAAATGGTTCGAATTATATGCGCCTTTGAGTATTTTGCCCCTGAAGGAGCGGTTGTCGGCCAATAGCGCTGTTTGTCTTGTCTCTGAATTAAATCTTAATTGACTATGCCCATAGGGTTATATTTGTAACTTTGTGTGTTCCTTGTGTGATACAAAAACACGACCATGTGCACTGTTATTTCATAGGAAGAGCCTTCGTCAAATATTCTTCGTAATCCATCCACATCAATACCACCAGTCGTTGTAACGGCCCCGGCCTAAACATAGAAATCTGTCATAATATTGACATAGTAAGCCTCCTATGGGTGCTGACAACGGGAGTAAGGGGTATTATTGTCACTTATCACGTAACCTGACGAATCCTTGTTCAGACTAGGCGGGGAAGCAGAGCCAATGCTCTCAAATAAGACACGGGTGCGAAAACACTGATGAATGGGTCTCTAGACCAAGCGCATGTGGTAACTAGACACGTCTCGGTGTTCAAAACACTCCTGGCGACTGTTACAATGCAGTGCCAATGAAAAATAATTAGTAAAGTAAACGAAGGTAATGAAGGTAATGAAGCGATCAACTACACCTCGTTCTGACCCCAAGACATGGAGGCACTGGATATCAAATATGTATCAGATGAAATAGATCCCGGTACAATGGAATGGTGACACCACGACAACGAGGCTGACGACCTGGAGGGATCCAGCCAATAGGGAGTCGTTACCGCTCGTTGCCATGGTTTCAGGCGACATACGACGCGAGTTTAGTCATAACAAGAGCGTCATTAAGCTGAATCACGGGAGACAAACATTTTTCAATGTATACATGTAGATGGTATCTGAAGAGGAATACGATATAGTGGATAAGGTAACACTGCCGTGAATTCACGACTGACTGGCCTCTTCAAGCTATTTTGATGAATTTTGATGTCAGTTAGTTCCAACAAAGAAATGTATGCGATGGTTGCTGGGTACGGCATTTCGGGCAAGGGGGTGGTGGGGGTGAGTGGGGGTGGCAAACACCACGATATAACGATCACCTTTTAACTGCGAAAAAAAAACGCCGCCATTGTAATGTCTGCCCATTGGTAGACATTGTTCTTCATATTATACGAACGATTCAGTGATCCCAATGTTGAGTTATCTCACTTGGTACTGTCAGATTAGTCGACTGAAGCTTGTTATTTAGCCTTAATGGCTACAGCTGTGTTACGCGGGAAATGCTGAAATCAATTCCCGCTCACTCTTGTCACTGGCTCCTCGTCATTCCACATATCGCTAAAACCCACGGAAGTTGGGGAAGCTGCTTAGACTGTGGCACCCGGGTGGAGAAGATGAAGAGTGATGCTGAGGAACAAAAATCCGTGTCATTGCCTTGTCTGCAAGTTTGATGTCCGGCTTTTAGCTTTTAGTCATTGCTGGCATGGGATCTGGGTGATCTGTCCGGCTTGAAACATCTGCTCCCTCTGTAGGTTGTCGGGATGAGAGATTTCAGAGCCCTGGTTCCTGTGTCCCCCGTCCCGTTTTTTGGGAGGGATTCAGTGTCACCCCTCATGTTGTCTTTCCGTCCTTTACCAGTGTGCCATTACAGTGTATATGTACAGGTGTTTGTTTCTCACCATGTCTTGTATCGTTGGCCTCTTTTATATGAAATGAATTTTGCAATATTGTTTCCTCGATTGCAGAGAGATTTCGCCACTGGTGTCTGGGCCTATCCCATTTGTCACCCCTCTGGGGGCGGCTGCCAGCCAACCGTGCACCTAATCCGCTTTGTGCCAGAATCTAATGCATTATTAATGGCTGAACAGAACTGGGATACGAGCGATTGGACAGGCAACCTAAATAGTGGCTTGATGCCAGACAACTGGTTCACCGGGTTGGCTGCTCCAGGGCACAAGCCAAATGACTCCGAGCATTGACTCAGGCCAGAGCTCACGTTTCGTTGTGGATCAGCTGGCGGTGAGGGTGCACTTTGTCCAGATCGGACCGAAATTAGTAGACTAACAATGTATTATAGGCAGTGTCGCCACGTCATCTTATCCCCGACCACTCGACCTCATCCTGTTCCAGGCACGTGCTTTGACGTCCATGCCTGAAATAGGCCTACTGGGGAATAGGCCTAATTGTAGTGTGATGCAAGAGGGTTAGACGCATTATGCCACTTGTGAATAACATTTCTATCATAGCCAATTGGTAATACTCTACCACGTGACGCGTTGCCAATGGCGGTTTTACGTCTGGCTTTTAGCTTTTACTCATTGCTAGCATGGGATCTGGGCGATCTGCTCGGCTTAAAACATCTGCTCTCTCTGTACGTAAGGGGTCGGGATAGGGGCATATCTAATCTTGGGTCCCGTCCCGTCTTCCGTGGCTCACTACCAAATCGGCTTGTGTTGCCTTGCCAGCAGTTTTAGAACACATATATTCTGTTCGTAAAGGCCAGAATCTTGGATCCAGTTCCGTCCACACGGTCGTCCATTTATAATTGTATAAGTCACGGCCATCAGTACTAAATGTAATAATAGCGTTGATATGAAAGTGAAATACAGCGATGAAGCCACATCCTTCGGCCTTGCTTGATAACACCAGATGTCGTCACTGTGGCTTTGATTCGTCCATTAGTCACCAGGTCATTCGAGTAAATGTCATTCAAGAGTGAGACCTGAGATGACCTGAAATGCGAACCACCAATAAAGGAGTGATTAGGCCGTGAGACACAAATGATGCTTATATTACCATTATGAACAACACTAATTTGGGGTTGTCTATCAGACGGAGTTCATGGTAAAATAGGTTGTAGGTCTTTCTTATAGTACAGCGATGACGTCTACTGTTAATACGTACAGTGATGACGTCTACTGTGAATACGTACAGTGGTGACGTCTACTGTGAATATGTACAGTGATGACGACTACTGTGAATATGTACAGTGATGACGTCTACTTTGAATATGTTCAGTGATGAGGTCTACTGTGAATATGTACAGTGATGATGTCTTCTGTGAATATGTACAGTGATGACGTCTACTGTGAATATGTACAGTGGTGACGTCTACTGTGAATATGTACAGAGATGACGACTACTGTGAATATGTACAGTGATCAGGTCTACTGTGAATATGTACAGTGGTGACGTATAGTGTGAATATGTACAGTGATGATGTCTTCTGTGAATATGTACAGTGATGACGTCTACTGTGAATATGTACAGTGGTGACGTCTACTGTGAATATGTACGGAGATGACGACTACTGTGAATATGTACAGTGATCAGGTCTACTGTGAATATGTACAGTGGTGACGTATACTGTAAATATGTACAGTGATGACGTCTACTGTGAATATGTACAGTGATGTCGACTACTGTGAATATGTACAGTGATGACGTCTACTTTGAATATGTTCAGTGATGAGGTCTTCTGTGAATATGTACAGTGGTGATGTCTTCTGTGAATATCTACACTGATGACGTCTACTGTGAAAATGTAAGGTGGTGACCTCTACTGTGAATATGTAAAGTGATGACGTCTACTGTGAATATGTACAGTGCTTACGTCTAGTGTGAATATGTACGGTGATGGCGTCTACTCTGAATATATACAGTGATGGCGTCTACTCTGAGTATGTACAGTGATGACGTCTATTGTGAACATGTACAGCGACCAAGTCTACTGTGAATATGTACAGTGACCAAGTCTACTGTGAATATGTACAGCAATCAAGTCTACTGTGAATATTTACAGTGTATGTACAGTGATTAAGTCTACTGTGAATATATACTGTGACCAAGTCTTCTGTAAACATGTACAGTGATTAAGTCGACTGTGAATATGCACAGTGATCAAGTCTACTGTAAATATGTACAGTGATTTAGTCTACTGTGAATATGTACAGTGAAAACGTTTACTTTGAATATATACAGTGATGGCGTTTACTGTGAATATATAGTGATGGCGTCTACTGTGAATATATACAGTGATAACGTCTAATGTGAATATGTACAGTGAAAACGTTTACTGCGAACATATCCCGTGATGGCGTTTACTGTGAATATATAGCGATGACGTCTACTGTGAATATGTACAGTGATGACGTCTACTGTGAATATGCACAGTGATGACGTCTACTGTGCATATGTTCAATGATGGCGTCTACTGTGAATATGTACAGTGGTGACGTCTACTGTGAATATGTACAGTGGTGACGTCTAGTGTGAATACGTACAGTGGTGACGTCTACTGTGAATATGTACAGAAGTGACGGCTATTGTGAATATGTACAGTGATGACGTCTACTGTGAATATGTACAGTGATCAAGTCTACTGTAAATATGTACAGTGATCAGGTCTACTGTGAATATGTACAGTAATCAGGTCTACTGTGAATATGTACAATGACGTCTACTGTGAATATGTAAAGTGATGACGTCTACTGCGAATGTGTACAGTGACCAAGTCTGCTGTGAATATGTACAATGATCAGGTCTACTGTGAATATGTACAGTAATCAGGTCTACTGTGAATATGTACAGTGATCGAGTCGACTGTGAATATGTACAGTGATTAAGTACACTGTAAATAATTACAGTGATCAAGTCTACTGTAAATATGTACAGTGATGACGTTTGCTGTGAATATGTACCGTGATTAAATCAACTGTGAATATGTACAGTGATGGCGTCTACTGTGGATATTTACAGTGATTACGTCTACTGTGAATATGTACAGTGATGACGTCTACTGTGAATATGTATAGTGGTGACGTTTACTGTGAATCTGTACCGTGCGTAAGTCTACTGTGAATATGTACCGTGATTAAGTCTACTGTGAATATGTACAGTGATGACGTCTACTATGACTGTGCAGTGATGACGTCTACTCTGACTGTACAGTGATTTAGTCTACTGTGAATATGTACAGTGATGACGTCTACTGTGAATATGTACAGTGATGACGTCTACTGTGAATATGTACAGTGATGATGTTTACTGTGAATATGTACAATGATGACGTCTACAAGGACTGTGCAGCGATGGCGTCTAGTGAGAATATGTACAGTGATGACGTCTACCGTGAATATGGACAGTAATGACGTCTACTGTGAGTACATACGGTAATGACGTCTACTGTGATTAAATACAGTAACGACGTCTACTGTGAATATGTTCAGTAATGGCGTCTACTGTGAGAGCAAAAGGTGGGCTGGCGGGTGGGGGGGGGGGAGCGGGGGGAGGCAAGGGGTATTTGCCTTTCACGAAAATGGGCTTTTCATTTCACAGTAAACTGGGAATGATTAACATAATTCTTATTGAACTGGCAATGGGGCATTAGGCGCCTTTCGTGATCAAATATTTTCATTGATTGTGAACTGGGAATTTTAATATTAAACAACCGTGCATCGAGAAATCGCTAATTGATATCATGTATCTGCCCTTTCAATTGTGAGCGGGGAGTTCTTTTAATTCATTGAACTGTGAAAAAAAAAATTCATTCTTCGTGATATGGGAGCATGACACCCCCCCCCCCCCCCCCATAGGCATGATCCGCCTATTAACCCGGCAAATTCGAGCAGTGATCAGTTGGACGCCAAGCAGATTTCATGAAGATTTGTACCGTTCTCACCTTGCCTTGTCCTCCGAGAGTTCACCGCCGTTTTTGGTTTTGCAAGGAAATTGAACACCCCTCCCCACCCCACACCTTACAAAAGCCTGGATCCATCCTTGCTTTTCTGTCATTTCTGTCTGTATCATGAAGCTCCCTATCCCGGCTCTCTCCACCGCCACCCCTCCCCCTCCCCCCTCCCACCACCACCAGCAAGCAAAACAATCCGGGCCACGCCGCTATTTGTTTGTTGTGTCCATAAACGAATTGAAAACGGAAGTTTTCATGAATAGCGTTCAGCAAATGGCGTTCGGAAGCAATACCGGGGTGGCTGTCTGTTAAGGACCCCGATGACGCCATTCACTGTCTGTTGCCTGGACAGCTTTACGCGTCCTCGCCGTCTTTGTGTGACAAGAAATGAATTCTGTTAGGCGCCGTGCGAAAAAAGTTCTGGCAAATCATGAGCAAACTGTCGACCTGCTTGGAAATGGGGGTAGTTGGTTGTGGTAGGCAAGAATCTGAGGACTGGAGAGAGAGGAGGGGGGGGGGGGGTCAGATCGGAATTGTCCTTATTTTGCATGAACTGTCTAACTGAATTTCAGCTGGAATGTGGAATAAAGCAAACCGTAGCGCGAGGAATCCTTCTCTGACGCCATTTAGCTCCGTAATGGTCTTCGAGTTTTATAGTTTGTTGACGGGGTGAATCCAATGCCTTTGCCCTGGGCATCACCCTAGTTGCGCCGTCTGTTCTTCTTTACTGCGATGGTTATCAGAGAAAGTGGAACTACCACGGTAAATAATATTTGAAAATAATCATGTCACGGCCAAGATGTAACAGTGTAATATATAAATTCACAATATTTTCACACTTCGCGTCAATTGCTATAGAGAAAATGGTCTGATTTTCTGTCATATTTGGTTTTATTTTGTCATATCTGACGATGTGTAGATCAATGATCAACGATGATTGAGCGATTTGACTGATAACATTTGCCACCGGTAAGTTTTATTTCAAAGGAAAATATGTTGTTTCATTGTATGTTAAGTTTATTCGATCATGACAAATAGGCTTAGACAAGTTCGTAATTCCATATGTGAAGGTCCCTCGCTGCCGTGTGCCCAATTACCTGGACGCCTGCGATACCTTAAAGTGTGCATGCCATTATGAAACAACTTTAGCTCATATTAATCTTATATGTTTTCACGCTTATATTATCGAGCTGTAACGCCCCAAATAGTAGAAGGGCATACTTTTCCACTTGTTTTTGCACCTACCAATTTAACTTGTGTGAGCGAGAAAAGTGACGTCAAAGAGGAATACAAACGCATGTGCTTTTATATTGAGACTCAGATTCTGTCTGCTCCTTGGCTTGAACTCAACGAAACGCACTCAACCATAAAAACAATACACGCCCTCGACAACAGAAGCCTACGCACTGCATGAAAGCCCACCTGTCAATTTTGTGACATCATAGGGGAATTTATTAATAACGCTCAGATGCAATGCTCCCAGAAATAAACCCGCCGGATCTCACTTTTGCTACTTTGACAAACGCGTGTAGAGCAATATCGTGGAATAAACAATGTAAACTCCCATTAAAACAAATGATTTGTTTATCTTCTCTAAACAACTTAGTTAACTTTGAGCAAGAACAAATCGGGGCACGAACACTTTAACAACTACCGTTAAATAGTTGGTGCCACGCCAAAACAAGTTCAATTTATATTATTCTTCTGTGTTTACTCTCTTACTTTTAAGTTATAACGCCCCCAAAAGTAGAAGGGAATACTTTTTTCACTAATTTTCCCACATACCGATTTAAATTCTTGGAGGGAGAAAAGTGACGTCAACGAGCAACACAAAATCATGTGCTTGTTTTACTGAGACTCCCGTTACCTCTGGTCATTTACTTGACCTTAACAAAAAACACTCAACCATGAGAACAATACACGCCCACGACAACAGACACCTACACGCTGCACCAATGCTCACCTGCACTCTGTAACTGCCACATCATTGGGAGATTTTTAAATTGAGTTCAGATACAATGCCCCCGGAAATAATCCCACCGACTTAAGGTTTGCTATTTGACAAACGCGTTTATAATGATTTCGTGGAATAAAATCTCTAAGGTCTAAACCACATTCTGATTTGTTTGTATTCCATGCAACATTTAAACCTTGGGGTAAACAAATTGGGGCACAAACTATTTAATAACTAAGGAAGTAACTAGACCATGTAGAATTCTACTCCATTGTCGGTTCTTTCAATCATTGCAATAAACAGGTAGTGATCCCAGAATGCCCCGCGGGAGACGTGACCGCGCCATACCGCGACGGACATGATGTTTTTTAGTTCAACACTGATCGACGACGGAAGCGACTCGAGGCTCATCTTGTGCAATTAAAGTGAGATTGGATCTCACTGAGGGACCTCCGGGCGCCTGGCACGTACGCCTCCATGGGAGCCCAGAGCTCACCGCCATAGCAAGCCAGGGGAAACACACCCACTCCCACTTACTGCATCTATAATTACTGTCCCCCACCCCCTCAGCACCCCTCCCCTTCACCGCCTATCTATAATCACTGCCACCCACACACTCGCTACCCCCTCCCCTTCAGTACCTATCTAGAATCACTGCCACCCACACCCTCGCTACCCCCTCCCCTTTACCACCAATCTATAATCACCGCAACCCCCATACTACCACTCCCGCCTCCCCACCCCCCCTCACAGCCACAGAGCGACAGATTGCCCCTGACACTCCCTCTAGCCCCTCACTACCGCGCCTCCACCCTCCCCCCCCATGACAGCTACAGGGCGACAGATTGCCCCAAACACACACTCTAGCCTTTCACTGCCGCCGCCTCCACCCCCCCTCCCCATGACAGCCACATGGCGACAGATTGCCCCAAACACACTCTCAAGCCTCTCACTACCGCCGCCTCCACCCTCCCCCCCATGAGAGCTACAGGGCGACAGATTGCCCCAAACACACACTCTAGCCCCTCACTACCGCCCCCTCCACCCTCCCTCCCCATGACAGTCACAGAGCGACAGATTGCCCCGGACACACCCTCTAGCCTCTCACTGCCGCCGCCTCCACCCTCCCTCCCCATGACAGTCACAGAGCGACAGATTGCCCCTGACACTCCCTCTAGCCCTTCACTGCCGCCGCCTCCACCCTCCCTCCCCATGACAGCCACATGGCGACAGATTGCCCCAAACACACTCTCAAGCCTCTCACTACCGCCGCCTCCACCCTCCCCCCCATGAGAGCTACAGGGCGACAGATTGCCCCAAACACACACTCTAGCCCCTCACTACCGCCCCCTCCACCCTCCCTCCCCACGACAGCCCCCCAGAGCGAATGATTGCCCCTGACCCTCCCTCTAGCCCCTCACTACCACCGCCTCCACCCTCCCTCCCCATGACAGTCACAGAGCGACAGATTGCCCCTGACACTCCCTCTAGCCCCTCACTGCCGCCGCCTCCACCCTCCCTCCCCATGACAGCCACATGGCGACAGATTGCCCCAAACACACTCTCAAGCCTCTCACTACCGCCGCCTCCACCCTCCCCCCACCATGAGGGCGACAGATTGCCCCAAACACACACTCTAGCCCCTCACTACCGCCCCCTCCACCCTCCCTCCCCACGACAGCCCCCCAGAGCGAATGATTGCCCCTGACCCTCCCTCTAGCCCCTCACTACCACCGCCTCCACCCTCCCTCCCCATGACAGTCACAGAGCGACAGATTGCCCCTGACACTCCCTCTAGCCTTTCACTGCCGCCGCCTCCACCCTCCCTCCCCATGACAGCCACATGGCGACAGATTGCCCCAAACACACTCTCAAGCCCCTCACTACCGCCGCCTCCACCCTCCCTCCCCATGACAGCCACAGAGCGACAGATTGCCCCGGACACACCCTCTAGCCCCTCACTACCGCCCCCTCCACCCTCCCCCTTCATGACAGCCACAGAGCGACAGATTGCCCCGGACACACCCTCTAGCCTCTCACTACCGCCGCCTCAACCCTCCCTCCCCATGACAGCCAAAGAGCGACAGATTGCCCCTGACACTCCGTCGGGTCCCGCACTACCGCCCCCTCCACCCTCTCTCCCCATGACAGCCACAGAGCGACAGATTGCCCCTGACACTCCCTCTGGCCTCTCACTACCGCCCCTCCACCCTCCCTGCCCATGGCAACCAAAGAGCGACAGATCACCCCTGTCACTCCCTCTAGCCCCTCTCTACCGCCGCCTCCACCCTCCCTCCCCATGGCAGCCAAAGAGCGACAGATTGCCCCTGACACTCCCTCTGGTCCCCCGCTACCGCCTCCTCCACCCTCCCTCCCCATGACAGCCACAGAGCGACAGATTGTCCCTGACACTCCCTCGGGCCCCTCACTACCGCCCCCTGAACTCATTGAACTGTGAAAAACAGAAATTCATCCTTCGTGATATAGGAGCATGACACCCCTTGTTCCCCCCTCCCCACCCCCCCCCCACACACAGGTATGATCCGCCTATTAACCCGGCATATTCGAGCAGTGATCAGTTGAACGCCAAGCAGGTTTTATGAGAATTTGTACCCTTCTCACCTTGCCTTGTCCTCCGAGAGTGCACCGCCCGTTTTTAGTACCCTTCCCTACCCCACACCTTACAAAAGCCTGGATCCATCCTTGCTCTTCTGTCGTCTGTACCATGAAGTTCCCTATCCCGGCTCCCTCCACCGCCGCCCCTCCCCCCTCGCCCCTCCCACAACCACAAGTAAGCAAAAATCCTGGCCTCACCTCTATTTGTTTTTGTTGCGTCCATAAACGAATTGAAAATGGAAATTTTCATGAATAGCGTTCAGCAAATGGTGTTCGGAAGCAATACCGGGGTGGCTGTCTGTTAAGGACCCCGATGACGCCATTTACTGTCTGTTGCCTGGACAGCTTTACGCGTCCTCGCCGTGTTTGTGTAACAAGAAATGAATTCTGTTAGGAGCCGTGCGAAAAAAGTTCTGGCAAAGAACCTGAATCACGAGCCAACATTGACGGTACCGGTTACTCTCAAAAGCAACGTATATAGGTTCACCTTGTCGACCTGCTGGGAAATGGAGGTAGTTGGTTGGGACAGGCAAGGGTCTGAGAAGGGGAGCGGGGACGCTGGGGTCAGATTGGCATTGTCCTTATTTTGCATGAACTGTCTAACTGAATTTCAGCTGGAATGTGGAATAAGGTAAACCGTAGCGCGAGGAATCCTATTCTGACGTCATTTAGCTCCGTAATAGTCTTTGAGGTTTTATAGTTTGTTGACGGGGTGAAGCCAATGCCTTTGCCTTGGGCGTCCGTGGAATCGTCTTTACTGCGATGGTTATCCGGAAAAGTGGAAGTACCACGGTTTTATAATCATATCACGGCGAAGATGTAACGATGTAATATATAAATTCATAATAATTTAACACTTGCCACGGACGCGTCAATTGTTATGGAGTAAAATGGTCCTATTTGGTTTTATTTTTTCATATCTGACGATGTGTAGATCAATGATCAACGATGAGCAAGCGATTTGACTGATAACATTTGCCACCGGTAAGTTTTATTTCAAAGGAAAATATGTTGTTTCATTGTATGCTAACTTTTTTCGATCATGACAAATATAAGGATTATTTCAAGAATGTCGCTCAACATCTTTGTGAAGGTGGCGAAATGACACCAGCCTGTTTGTCGTGATAGCTTTGGCGCAATGGATTGACACGACGAGTCGTGGTGATGGTAAAGTTAACGATCGTTTTTGAAACTGGACAGTGAGAAGTCGAGAACGGAAAAACAGGAAACAGGTCTCTTACAGATCAGACGACACTATAACACCATAAAAAGCAATCTTTGAACAGTCCGAATGTCTGAACACATGATCTTCGGTATCATGACAACGCCATGAGGCACTGCCAATGGCGAAAAAAAAAACAGATCATTCCGAAGCTAAACCAATAATGCCAACTTGCCGTCTGCGTTGCCAAGTAAACTAAAGCGAGTCGTGACAATTCAACATTTTTATGAAACCGTTAAAATTGATTTCAGGATCACGCCGTGTTTATTCCAAAAGGATCAGACTAGGCCAGGGAGGGGGATGGGGCGTGGGCAGCGATTGCTAATTCTACATTAAGTCAGAGACTTATATCTACATAGATAAGGGAGAGGGGGATGGGCGTACATACGTGTATAACTGCACCGACTGATTTTTTCAACAGCAAATTTGTATAAGTCACCCACGTTAGAGATCCTAACCAGGATGCTGCAGGGGAGACCACACCAGGAAATGAAACTTTACAGGATGTGGGTGATGTGGGTTATGTGAGTGACGTGGATAGTGTGGGTAGTGTGGGTGGTGTGGGTGATGTGGGTGATGTGGGTGATGTGGGTGATGTGGGTGATGTGGGTGATGTGGGTGATGTGCGTGGTGTGGGTGGTCTGGGTGATGTGGGTGACGTGGGTGGTGTGGGTGGTGTAGGTGGTGTGGGTGGTGTGGGTGGTGTGGGTGGTCTGGGTGATGTGGGTGACGTGGGTGGTGTGGGTGGTGTGGGTGGTGTGGGTGGTGTGGGTGGTGTGGGCGACGTGGGTGGTGTGGGTGACGTGGGTGGTGTGGGTGGTGTGGGTGGTGTGGGTGGTGTGGGTGGTGTGGGTGGTCTGGGTGATGTGGGTGACGTGGGTGGTGTGGGTGGTGTGGGTGGTGTGGGTGGTGTGGGTGGTGTGGGCGACGTGGGTGGTGTGGGTGGTCTGGGTGATGTGGGTGACGTGGGTGGTGTGGGTGATGTAGGTGGTGTGGGTGGTGTGGGTGGTGTGGGTGGTGTGGGTGGTGTGGGTGGTGTGGGTGACGTGGGTGGTGTGGGTGACGTGGGTGGTGTGGGTGGTGTGGGTGGTGTGGGTGGTGTGGGTGGTGTGGGTGGTCTGGGTGATGTGGGTGACGTGGGTGGTGTGGGTGGTGTGGGTGGTGTGGGTGGTGTGGGTGGTGTGGGTGGTGTGGGTGGTGTGGGCGACGTGCGTGGTGTGGGTGGTCTGGGTGATGTGGGTGACGTGGGTGGTGTGGGTGGTGTGGGTGGTGTGGGTGGTGTGGGTGGTGTGGGTGGTCTGGGTGATGTGGGTGACGTGGGTGGTGTGGGTGGTGTGGGTGGTGTGGGTGGTGTGGGTGGTGTGGGTGGTGTGGGTGGTGTGGGTGGTCTGGGTGATGTGGGTGACGTGGGTGGTGTGGGTGGTGTGGGTGGTGTGGGTGGTCTGGGTGATGTGGGTGACGTGGGTGGTGTGGGTGATGTAGGTGGTGTGGGTGGTGTTAGTGAAGCCCGAGGCTCCTGGATGGTGGTGGACAGTGCATTATCTGGCGACGAGCGGTCTAGACGGCCCAGTAGGCTCCCGGGGGGTCTCAGGGGAAGCTGCTCCTGACCGGTGGGGATCAACAAGACGTCTTCCGATCCACAGCGTCTTCGTAACTAATGACAACCCTCTGTTTGGGTCGCGAGACGGAACATACATCGATTGCGATACATGATGATTTCTTTGGCATTGCCTCTGGATTGTTGACTCATGGAAAGTTCAAGTGGTGCTGTTTTTGGCAAATGGTGACAATTAAAGCGGTTTCTGTTTTACCTTTTTTTTTGATTGATGCCCTCACGTGGTCACGGCCTGCCTCTGACGTAGATAACACTTCTGATTATCATTGCAAAATGGAAAGAAACTGAACTTTGCCAGCAAACTTTGGCATTCGCTGTGACAAGAATGAGATATAGTATCTCTACCGTCGCGTCTGGCTTTTTATTCACGTTGAAGACCAGACAAAACAAGACTGATTTATCAACTGTTGTCACCGGAAGTCGTTTATCACAGGAGGCCACACATTGCATAGCTACCTCACTTACTCAGTCTGGCCGCCTGGCCCCCTTGACAACCGTCTCAGTATCTCGAGAGGTCTCGCGACGTCTCGCGACGTCTCGCGGTGTCGGCGCCTCACCCAACGTGACTCATCATTGTGCAGATTACCTTACACACGCCGCCGTGTCCCCAATTACCAGAACGCCCGCGATACCTTAACAACTACCGTTAAATAGTTGGTGCTACGCCAAAACAACTTTAGCTTATATTCTTCTTCTGTGTTTACTGTCCTGCTTTTATAACGCACTAAATAGTAGAAAGGAATACTTTTGCCACTCATTTTCTCACATACCGATTTAAATTCTGGCAGCGAGAAACGAGACGTCAAAGAGGAATACAAAGGCATTTGCTTTTGCATTGAGATTCAGATTATCTCTGCTCATTGGCTTTTACTCAACGAAAAGCACTTTACCAGAACCACATACACCCTCGACAGACACCTACACACTGCATCAACGCTCACCTGTCACGATTGCGACACCATTGGGGAATTTTTAAATAGAGCTCCGATGCAATGCCCCACGAAATAAACCCACCGGACTTCAGTCTTGCTAGTTTGACGAACGCATTTATAATGATTTGGAATAAATTCTTTAAGCTCATAATAAAACACATCCTGATTTGTTTATCTTCCATACAACATTTTAACCTTGAGGTAAACAAATTGTGGCACAAACTGTTTAATAACTAAGGAAGTAAATAACCCATGTAGAATTCTACTCCATTGTCGGTTCTTTCAATCTGTACAATAAATAGGTAGTGATCCCAGAATGCCCCGCGAGAGACGTGACCGCGCCATACCGCGACGGACATGATGTTTGTTAGTTCAACACTGATCGACGACGGAAGCGACTCAAGGCTCATCTTGTGCAATTAAAGTGGGATTGGATCTCACTGAGAGACTTCCGGGCGCCTGGCACGTACGCCTCCATGGGAGCCCAGAGCTCACCGCCATAGCAAGCCAAGGGAAACACACCCACTCCCACTCACTGCATCTATAATTACTGTCACCCACCCCTTCACCACCCCTCCCCTTCACCGCCTATCTATAATCACTGCCACCCACACCCTCACTACCACTCGCCTCCCAACCCCCACTCCCAGCCACAGCGCGACAGTTTGAACCTGACACCCCCTCTGGCCCCTCAATACCGCCCACTCCACCCTCCCACCCCATGACAGCCACAGCACGACAGATTGCCCCTGACACACTCCTTTGCTGGTCCAATTCGCACCTGGTTCTAGAGCCGTTTCATCCCTTCGTCCCGTTGTCCCGGCGTTTTTTGTCCCCGGTTTACGTACTTTAGGTTTTATCGACTCGGGCCATGCGGGCAGAAAGGTGGCATACAACTTACGTCTACAGTTGTGTGAGATTGAGCGGACATCACCTTACAGACTCGTTTTTATTTTTACGTTTTAAAACAGCTGCTCTCATTGTGGGCGCAGGGTTTTAAGGGTTATGTATTATACAGTGCGGAACCAGCACTAGGGAGGCCCCCCGGGGCACTAATGTTAATGACAGCGTCATTCCTTGCAAGGTTATCGATACCACTGGACAATAACCTAAAGCGGGCATTTATTGTGAAATCCACTTCCAGGGAAGTGCTTCGTGGTCGTTTTCTGCGACGCGACAGCGTGCTTTTGTAGCCACCAACACGATCCTTGCCTAAACCTCTCTATTATCGCTCGCTCTTGGAAGTGACTCATAGCGGGAATAATCACGGCGGCCGTCCCTGTTCAAACCACGTGGATGGATGAAAGACATCAAACGATATCTCCACTTAAAGTAGCTTACTTAAATCATATTGGATTTTTACATTTTAGCAACAAGACTAAAAGTATCTCAAAATTATGATGCGTATGTTTTATATCTCGTTAAGTCTGTAAAAAACAACAACTTTAAAATAAAACTGCGCGGAATATTTTATCGCGCGCGGACGTCCTAGCAAGCTGCGGTCGACATCACACAGAATACCGAACAGCGATGAGGGGCGCAGGGATATAAAGCCGGCCCCCAACTACTGCTCCGGTGAGCAAATTTTCTTCTTTCCGGACTTCACTAGGGCGGGTCACTAGCTGAATGCCTGATTCCAGCATAAGTGCTTTGCTAATCATCGGACAGTAAAAAACGATAGTTACAGCTCCCGCCCCCTCTTTGCGGCGGGACCGGTATCAGCCTTATGATTATCATGAATGGAATCAGAGATGCATTAGCGGGCGGGTGTTTGACACTTAGGGGACATGCAATCCACATGTAATAAAGTCACCGCGCAGACCCCGATATAACCCAAGAGATGGAGACGATGAATATAAAACTATGCGTCACATGCAATACATCTCGGTACAATGGCCACCGGACTAGCGGACACCACGACAACGAGGCTGACGACCGGGAGGGATCCAGCCAATAGGGAGTCGTTACCGCTGGTTGCCATGGTGCCAGGCGACATACAACCCGAGTTTAGTCATAACACGAGCGTCATTAGCCTGAATCACGGGAGACAAACATTTCTCAATGTATACATGTAGATGGTATCTGAAGAGGCATACGATATAGTGGATAAGGTAACACTGCCGTGAATTCATTACATCATTTAGTTCTAAGAAAGACGTTGCTACGAGGGCACATGACGTCGGTATATGAGTCGTATCGACGTCGTACTTTCGTCGTGACGTCGTACGATCAAATTACAACCATCAGGCGACGTCGGAGATACGACGCTAATCTGACTGTCAGAGTACGACGTCAATCTGACTCTCAGAGTACGACGTCAATCTGACTGTCAGAGTACGACGTCACAAAGACGTCGTAATGACGTCAGCCTAAACACAGTCAAAGTTTTTATTCATAGGACTATTATACACGTCCTGCTAAAGAAGGTTATTAACGTTAGTTAATTCAATCCGTCATGCACTAGCTTATGGGAAGCGTGCAGATGTTAGTAGTTCCCGTGTCGGCCGTTGCATAGTGACCCCAGTGGGCACCAGACGTCGGGCAGACGTCTCGTATTGGTCGGACTCTGAAAATGTGCGTTTTTAGAGCGAGTTTCCCGGGGAAAATAATAAACCGAGCGGGCTCGGTCCAAGGAACAAAAAAATCCCCTTCCGAGCGGATATTTTCGCGTTCAAACGTTCGAGCCGACTTTCGGGGTGAAACGCCCCTTACAAACATATTTTGGCGGTCAAGTAGGGGTGGGTTTACCGCGGAACCCCCCCCCCCCCACCCCCGCCGCAAACCCAATAATGTACTAAGTCCCCCCACCCCACCCCTTCGAGACAGTAACGTTAAAAAATGAAACACCGGTGAGATTTGCAGCGTGCCACAGCGCGCGAAGTGAGCAGTGCGCCCCCACGAGGCATATATTGCACTGCCGCCTAGCGGAGATGCGCAGCGGAGATCACACGGCGCATGCGCGAAGTTTTACAAATTGTGGGCGCATTTCTTTGGTACCCCGGGTGTATCCCTACGGTGGACCGAATACGCACATTACGCATCGGTTCACCGCCCGACACTTCTTTCACCCAGGTATGGATGCGCGCGCATGGATTCGGTATGCCGATGTGCCCCGTTCTAAACAGCACGGGGCATTCGGGAGAAGATGGCGGCTGAGTGAAATGTGATGAGAGTAGGTTGGCTCCAGTGCCTTAATGAGCACCGGATGTGAACGTGTGTGCATTTCATTGGAATAGGCATATCCCTATCGGCATACTCGAAAGTTCCCTGTCACGTGTTGCGGGCCCGGGGCGGGATACCGAACCTGGCCCAAAGAAATGCGCCCATTGCGGAAAGGCGGGAGGAGTTCTACGGCATGTGTATACGAATAGCTTATATTCACGAATATTTGCTTATGTATATGAATGAAAGGTATGTATTTATAAATACTATACTGTATAGCACCTGAAGACACCCAGGTTTGAGCGTGATAAGGACAAAAAGAGCCTTTATAAATTGAAATTTGTTTACAGTCTTCTGGTCCATCTCAGGCATCTCAGCCTCACTGCCCTCAGGCTCAGGGCCATCTGTAGCCTGAATGTTCAGACGTTACAGTTTGACAGTCTGATGCTTACTGTAACAGTCACAAGAACAAGTGTCAAGACTGTATCGTCTGAACATTCAGGCTAGGCCATCTGATAATCTGGTCACAGGCGCCGCAGATCACAGTGACAGGAAATCAGTGGAGGGTGGAGGCCGGGGGGGGCCCACAACGCCCCCCCCCCCGCCTGTGTCAGTTGATCTGCGGCACCTGTGATCTGGTAATACCACTCCTCGCCCTCCCCCCCCCCCTCACCGGCCTGTGTCAGTTGATTTACGTCGCCTGTGCAGCCACTGCACAGCAGGAACCCTCTACACTACAGTACAGGAACCCCAAGCGCCGGGTGAAATGGCAATGACGTTTTAGGGAGTGGGGGGTTTGGCCTGCCGCTCTCTCGATCTGGAGTTTGTGCTTCGATACTGTGTCCCCCTATAGTATAGGCTATACTGCCACTACGGCACTAGCCTGGAGCCATTTTCTTGAAACCTGGGTGAGAGCTAGCTGTTCGCCCCATTGTCAATGGCGAGAGCCAATTGTATGGGGCGCATGACTGGCCCATACATGTCGCCACATTGACGAAAACAAAAGAAATGGCCTGGTTTTCGATCAACAATCAAAATGCGACTTGGCGAAACTGATTGCCTGCAGAGATACGGAGGGGAAAAATACAACATATATGTGGCTAAGGGGATCTGTGTGTGGCTAAAGAAGGTATTTAGCCACAGTGGCTAGTTGAAATAAATTTCTAGAGCACACCCAGTGAAATCATCGTCTGTTGTTATGCGTATTAACGTTCGTACATAGATTGGGACCCATAAGTCGTGTTCCCCTCGTTAACATAAGATACTTTATTGGTTCCTTGGTACATGTGTCTACGAGTGCCTCAACCTTAGCACTGACCCTGTTGCATGCCTGCCCCCAATTATTTGGTGGTGTTGGTATGGCGAGGTTGAAGGTTACATGCCGCGTTCTGTTACTCAGGGAAACTTTCAATGGCTCAGGGAAAAATCAGGGAATTGTTTTAGTGTTTCATGTAGGAACCATGTGCCTCGGTATGGTCTTGGTTTTAAGCTATACCATTTATAAAATTATGTTTGGTATTTATTTTGTTTCTTACGTGATGTATTAATAAATGTAGTACAAACTTTTGTATGATATCTTTCCAACATATTACCATCCATGTCTTATAATGCCAAACAACACTGGCGAATAATAATTCACTAAGATGATAAGTATATCCTTTGTTACAGATCAAGTCAGGAGAACATTTCCTGGCAAAGATGTAAAAGAAATTTACAAGTTAATGTGAGAGAAGATCAGCAATATGGTACAGGCTGGAAAGAAGAAAAACTAAAGGATCTACTTGTTTTATCAATTGAAATGAATATATTTGTATAAAGTATTGTTTATATATGTTATATGCATTGAGTAGTAGTCGTTTTAAAGTTGAGTAGTAGTTATGTAGTAGTTCCGAAGTACTGCATGGTAGTGCGTCTCATTTTGAGGTGGAATTTGTATGTATCAGTTAGGAATAAAAAAGATTACTTTATCAGTTCAATTTTAACTAGATGATAAGTAGATTCCTGCATATGAGTTACAGTATACATATTATTTGGGTAAATATCTAATACAGCTGTTTCTTATGTCATGTATATACTTCTAGTATGCCTACCGGTATATACTGTGTGATTTTATTGTGCATAGTTACTAGACAAATTTCCATTATGGCATTTTCAATTCATTCAAACATGTATACGTTGTAAATTGAACACAATTGAATTTCAATATATCAATCATTTAAACAAGCATTGTTTTTATTTGGCAAAGTCCTGTCACTTAAAAAAAAAATTAAATGTAAAATTTAAAATGGAATGTGTGTAAATATGATGCTGCTGTATATTAATATCATTTGTTGATTTAATTTTTTATGTCAATATGCATATAAGCAATGAACATTTCTTTACATAATGGTAGCTTATTTTTCTAATATATCTATAGGGCTAGAATGTGTATTATATCAATCTTTTGGAATTTGTGTCATTTAAGTGACGAGTAACCATGAGCTAATTATATGTATGTAATGTGCATGTCACATGTTCACATACTGCACATTTTTATAATAATACATATATGAAAGTGGATTGTGAATCTGTGTATGCTTTATTCTTGTATTTTTCAGACTTGATGGTGATTAGTGCCATGGTATCCATGTAGTAAGGTATTATGGTACACATACCATGGTAAGATACCATGGTACATTAGCATACCATGGTATGATACCATGGTAAATTACAATGGTACATTATACCATGGTATACCATGGCGATGGTAATTTACCATGGTAATTTACCAGACATGATCTGTCTGTATGGTCCGAATCGCGGCGGGCGGCGGGGGGGGGGCGTAGTGATCAACCTGTTTGTTCTGGATCGCGGTTAATGTGAGAGGGGGCCATTTTATATCTGTATAAGCCGTATACCAAACGTGGGCCGGAATTTTGTTCTATAAGTATCTCCTGTAAGGTCCGAATGGCTTGCAATAAAGAACACGTGGTTTACCTGACATACGGGTTTGACCTTTTGTATGATTCGTCTTGGCGCTGTATGAGGGATGGGCGCACGGCACGCTGTAGTCCGACGTCCGGCAGGCAACCGAATTCAGACCAAAATTCTTCGTCGGCTCACAACCTTGATTTGACTATCGTGCGACGTCCAAATCCGACGTCGGTACACAACCCTATCCTGACCGTCGTCTGACGTCGGTGTCCGACGTCGGTACACAACCCTATCCTGACCGTCGTCTGACGTCGGTGTCCGACGTCGGATACCGACGTCGCGCACGGGTGCAAATCCAACCAAATTCAGACCAAATGCGACGTCGGCACACAACCTTGATTTCAACGTCGCGCGACGTCGGTATCCGACGTCGGCACACAACCCTCATCTAACCGTCGGGCGTAGTCGGTGTCCGACGTCGGATACCGACGTCGCGCACGGGTGCAAATCCAACCAAATTCAGACCAAATGCGACGTCGGCACACAACCTTAACTCGACAGTTGTGACAACGTCGGTGTGCCCGCTGGGATGTAGATGGTTTCTGAAGAGGAATACGATATAATAGCGGATAAGGTAACACTGCCGTGAATTTATTACATCAGTTAGTTCTAGGAAAGACGTTGCTACGATGGCTGATGGGAACGACGCTTTGGGAAGGGTGTGGGCGGGTGTCAGAAACAAAGTGGTGAGGCATGGGCGAGTGGGCAAAGATCAAAGCGGTAATTTAATGATCGCCTTTGAATTGCTGCAGAGAAAGAAAAACGTAAGCATGGTTACGTTTACAGATTTGTAAAACTTCAAAAATGAAAAGATTATACCGCTGTCCAGACATATCACTTGGTGTGTCAGTTGAGGCGACTCATATTATGGTTTAGATCAAGGTGTGATCAAGCTTAGGATATTGTAAAATGGGGTAGCCAACTCTGCACTCCGCACCGTGATACGCCCTTCGCAGCGCCATCTATGAAATACCGTGTTAGAAATGTCAACATGTCGGCGAGAGGCTGAAAGAACGGCGGGCAGCTTCATGCTGCCAATTGCTGCACAAATTGTCCAGTAAAGAAGCCAGATTTTGGATTTGGGGGATCTTTCAAGGACGAAGTGAGGTAAGAAAAAATGTTTAACATTCTAGAACCGGTTATTCGCTTCCATGTTGGTGTAAACATTCCCGCCAAGTGTCTGTTTGCCTGAACGATAAAAAGGATATTACTCGCTCTGTTGGGCTTCTCCGACTGGTAAGGCCTGGGAGATGTAACCGGTCTATCGCTCTTCAGTCTCAACTAGTTTGCTTACTGACTTTACTAGCTAATTATCACACTTCCTAATGGATTTTCATTTGCAGATCCAATAGCGGGTGTGGCTACCGGGGCAGACAGTGAGACACCATGGATTTTTGGAAACGCAAGTATAGACAGTTCATTTTTATCTTTTGGTATACATATAATAATTTGTTTTATTTACAATCAGTAAAGTGAGTAGCAGTAGGGATGGCAAAACGCCTAATATATTTTAGAGGTAGTCTAACGGAACGTTACATAATATACAGACCACTGTATTACCGGTATCTCATATCCTTCGACTAATATTGTACTAATATCCAATTATGTTAGTTTTATAATTGTAACTTATGTTACATAGGCAAATGGGTAAATCGGTCTGCGGCGTGAGATCTGCTGAAAAGGGACAGCCAGTATCTTGACAAGAACTGTGCGGTCTGCTCAAGCTCTGCTTAAGGACTCCATGTTTATAATTATTCATGAAAAGAAAAGCCTGAAATGACAGTGCCATATTTTGGTGATGAAGTTGAAATTGTCAGCATTAGTATTTCAAAGTATTTTGCATTAAATGAAGCATGTGAAAAACAACATCAATGGGATGAACTTTAATCTATGGTGATGAACGTATCGTGACATTCAATTTTTTCATTTGAAAGCATTTTATGTATGAACTGCGAAATAAAGCTATGAACATAAATGACATTAACATTCCCATGTTAAGCGATCAACTGTTATGTGTTATGTATCTATTTACCATGTTAGAAATGGATTAATTGCTGTTCAGCAGGTCAGACTGCAACACTATGGGACTATTATTTGATGGAATTGTCTTTGTTGGCGGCCGTCTTGGAAAATTGCGGCCATCCTTTAAGTTATTTCAATGAATTCTTATTTTGCATTGTTCCCCAGGTCAAACTGCAAAAGTACGCCCAAATTTGTACAATAATTTCTTGGAACTATTATTTTATAGACTTCTTTTGGTTATCTTGGCGACCATTTTGAAATATCTCACCTCCATTGTCCATAGTCAATAGTTTTTCAAACCTCAAACTTTTACCTTAAACTCTACAAGTGGAGCAAATTTGATTATTTTACCACCAGGCGAGTACAATACATTGCAGGACGGCTGCGGGTACTAGTACATAACTCAGCAAGAATAGCAAAGCCACTCCCCTCCCCTCTCGCCGCTCCCGCAAAACCCCCACCACCCTCACCATCCCCATCACCTCACCGCCAGCAATCCTCACTGGGAGGAGGTGATGAAGAGGCACGACGGCCTCTCCACCCCAATTTCTGCCCTGCTAGATCTTACCGATTCCGGCTCCTCCCCTCAACGGCTCATCAAATCCGGTCGCACAAAATCAGAATCAGCTCGATATCTTACCCCCATACCTCACTCACACTCACCCCTGGCCCCCGTCTCCCACCTTAGACCCCCGGGCGCAACTTGGTAACCCCACCAAAGAAAAATATTCTACAAGGCCCACTCCCTACGAGCATCTTGAAAATATTGTTAAACGACATGCAAGCTTCTGTTGGTACGATACCGTGCAAGATACGGCGCTACCATTTCACCACGTGCTTTTGTTTACATTCTAACACGGTATTTCACAGGTGGCGCCTCGGTTTGTTTTGTGACAATTGGTCCATAGGGGAAGTTCCCAGTTGGGCATCATGTTATACACTATCCTTGGTGTGATCGACCGATGTTTGTTATTTAGCTCTAATGGCTACAGTTGTATGACGCCGGAAAGGCTGAAATCACTTCCTGCTCACTCTTGTCACTGGCTCCTCGTCATTCTACATATCGCTAAAAGCCCACGGAAGTTGGGGAAGCTGCTTAGACTGTGGCACCCGGGTGGAGAAAATGACGATTGATGCAAAGGAACAAAAATCCGTGTCATTGCCTTGTCTGCAAGTTTTATTTCCGGCTTTTAGGTTTTAGTCATTGCTGGCATGGGATCTGGGTGATCTGTCCGGCTTGAAACATCTGTTCCCCTTGTAGGGGGTCGGGATGAGAGATTTCAGAGCCTGGTTCCGTCCCGTCTTCCTGGATTCGCTGTCACATCCCTCATGTTGTCTTTCCGTCCTTTACCAGTGTGCCATTACAATGTATATGTACAGGTGTTTGTTTCTCACCACGTCTTGCATCGTTGGCCTTTTTTATATGAAATGAATTTTGCAATATTATCTATCTCGGAGGTAATGGATTAGCTAGTGGTGGGGTTCTGCATGTCGTAAGCCTCGCCATGACTGATCACTTGATTTACCCAGATAGCATTTGACCATTAATTGCCTCTGATGCGGATGACACGGATTCCGACGGTCACCACATCAACCTCTGTCATTCCATGGTTAACGTCAACATGATGTTGCCCTTCTTGTAATGATATACCAGCTGCTATAAAGAGGCATTGACCACATTGTAGTAGATTTATCCCGTATTGGTTGGTTAGGCCTACATTATCTCGTTTATAATCGGAGAGGCGAGAATGTAATTAAAGTTAAGCCCTTTAACGTCCAATATGATTTATGATCCACGTCCGCGTGAGGGAGACGAAGAGCTTTCTGTCGGCGGTGATGGACACACTTTGGCAGCCACCCCCACAACAATCTCTGACCCAATTCAGTCCAAGATTTAAGAGCGCAACGCAGGGACTGGTCAAAAATCAAGAAAATCAGCCGTTTAGGGCCGCGCAGAGATTCGCGAAAATATTAGGAAATTATTTCGAGATTTATTTACTGGAATATTGTTTGTGATGCTTCGATCAATGGTGCCAATGTTTTGCGGCCATGAGAGTTACCTTAATAACTGGGTTACCTTGCGGATGGAACACAACCGGAGACAATGTTACCATATACTTATATACCGGCGACAATGTTACCATATACTTATATACCGGCGACAATGTTACCATATACTTATATACCAGTTATTGTTAATAATTAACAATTGCCAACTGGTAGTATCCCGCATGGATTGGATGATGTTTTTTTTGACCCACCTCCGAAAAAGGGACCCGAAGCACTGGTTGTCGACGGTGATCTCTAACCAAAGTCCAACATTTAGGAGCAGCAGGCAGTGACTAATCGAATACAGTAAAAATAAATAAGCTATTGGGAGCGGGCGGAATTCGAAGACAATATTAGACGACAAAAACGCTTGACACGCACGGATACCGATCACTGCAAGCTGTGGTCTGACCAATGTGACGTCGCCATCTAAATAAATGGTTGTTATATATTGCCAACTAACTTTCCCGTACCGGTTGCAAAAGAATTGATGTAGACTAGACGAGCCCGCAATTCCAGTGATACTCTCCCAAATCCTCGAGAGGGAGACAAACAGATTGCCGTCAGCGGCGATGGACACACTAGTGCAGCGATCACCATTCCAATCCAAAGCGGGGACATAGAGTTCGCAGAGTGGGGCAGAAGTCGATCGAATGCTATAAAAAATATGTGCGCTATTTTGTGCGGTCGCAATTGACGGCAGTATTATACAATGAATTTGGAGGGATGCCACTGATGTGCTGTTTGCGGCTTTTAGATCAACGACAATGCGCTGCCATGACAGTCAGCATAGCAACTGGATGTACTGCCTTGTGCACGAAACGGGAGGGTGGCGACGAAGAACCCGTCGTCGTCAGAGAGGCAGAATGCAGAATTGGGGCCAGACTGCAGGATACAGATATGAACATCAACAAGAAAAACTTGATCGGTTGCATCCCTTGTTCTCGGTATTTATGACTCGCACTGATGACCCTGTTTCATCTATCTTTCTCCCTCCGGATATCAATTCGATCATTACTGCAGGATGAGCGCCAGAAATCGACAAGAAGCTCTAGGGAAGAATACACAAATACACATGTTATCTGGAATAATATGTCATTGGTGCCTTTCCTGAGCGAGTGCGTTAAACTGAAAAATAAATACAATATATTATTGTGATATATTATCATATAGCATATTTCTGCAAAGGCCAAAGCGGCAAAATGTTTTCGTCAGCTATGATGAATACCACAATATGGCATTTGGGGATTATTTGGTGATCCTCCACCTCTCAGAGATATCCTATATACGTAGGATAAATCAGTAGGGTCTCATGGGCTAGGGGCCTGAATGTTCGTATTGGTTTCAAAAGAGGTTCGTTAATTAATTTAGTATTATTTCTGTGCAGTAAGCGTTTGTTTTCAAAAATATTGTCTTTAGCTTATTTATAAGCCAACATTTGTGATCAAAGGAGCTTCATCATGTGCAATATTACAGGAAGAATAGATTGCCACAAAAAGGAAAGCATGATTGTATTGATTGGGTCTCTCGGTCTTGCAGCCTGTCGGTAAATTTTTTTGAGTGTTCACTTACATTTTAGTGAAGATATCGGCCAAAACAGCTGTGAGCGGCATTAATAAATTGAACTTTATTACATCTATGCTGCTGGATATTTGTTGATAAGATGTATTATTTTATCACACACTCCAGGTCTAATAGTATGAGGAATATATACTTTAGCGGTAATGATACTTAAATGGGAAGCCCGTTCTGGTCGTAAGGGCAGTGACAATTAGAGAATATAGTCTACAGATGTTTCCTGAAAACAAAATTATAACTACGACTGAGTGAGAGAGAATAATATTTTAAGGATTAAAAACCGCCATTGTCGCCCATAAGTATACTTTCGGTGGGCGCAGACCTTTCTGCCAATTCCCCATTTCCCCTGGCAAGAACACTAAGCGGGTCACTGTGATGCCTTACAGGTGCATGTAAATACAAGCCAGCAAATAGGGTTTTATAGATCTATGGTAAATGCACCTGTGGAACGCGTATGTGGTTTTGTGGACGTTAATCAAATAATGTATTTTGCATAATTTCATAATGTATAATGTATTTGATCCTGATCAAATAATGTATTTTGCAGCTGTGAACTGTTTAATGCCTTCGTCATTGTCCACATTGGGCAACGAGTTTTGGAGTGTCGACTGACTAACCGTCTAAAATTATGTTAGGAACATTAAACTTATGACTGGGTTATGATGGTGTGTATGCGTGTGTGTGTCAAGGGGGGGGGGGGCATAGATAACGACCTAGCCCTAACTGAGACCTAGTGAACGACTGGCTACAACAATGGGCAGGCCAGGTGGCAAATATCGGACCAAGTTTTTGGGTCTTGCGTACTATAGGTAGGGACAGCGCGGTGGCCCAGGCTGGGGTGGCGCGTGGTGGAGCGGGTGGCCCCGGCTCGGGGCATGCGAAATAGAAAGGGGCAGCTATGGTGGCATATATGTGCTACTCGCGTTCTCGCCTCTCGCCTCGCGCGTTCTCGCCTCTCGCCTCGCGCGTTCTCGCGCGTTCTCGCCTCGCGCATTTTCTATTTTGAATATGTGTGACCTTTGATGTATGACTGAAGATGGAGACAGTTACTACAGAATACCATCAATCCGGCTTTACAAACAGAGAAATATTGGCTGCCCTGGCATTAAAACATGACTTCAAAATAAGGCATGTCGTAACTTAAATGAACCCCTCATTATATCGGTCTCATTCTCATCTTACTATGTTACACCTCCCTACACTGTTGACAACAAAATCTCCACCTATTTGAATTAAGATCAAATCAGAGACTAATATAGGGATACATATTCTGTGCACATTATACATCTTCAGTGAGTCCCGGTTAATGCAATATAGAGTAGAAGCCTATTGGTTTCATGACTGTGTCGTAAGACATTTTCTATATCCAACGTTTCATATATTCAACATTGTAGTAACAGAAAATTAAATAGGAAATTGAATTCCCAGCAACTGAGTAGACGTTCCTTGACGCATGATTACAACACTGTTGCAATATCAATAGCTGTGAGTATTACAATGTATTTTGATCATTTAGTATAAAGAAAATTACATATATGTGACTACCAAATATATCACAATTAACTGGTCTAAATATCAGTTTATTAGCAGGAAATAATGCATCATAGCCTCTCGTCATTGCTGGATTGTCTGGTACATCAGCTACATGAGATTTGTCTCTGATTTTACTGTCTTCAACTATCTTGGCTTTGCGATGTTTTTCGTCGGAAAACGCGACTTTACAGTGCATTCTCAAGTTTCCAAGTGTGGGTGGTTTGCACCCCATTTACCCCCCCCCCCTTCCCCACCCACTCCCTCCGCCCACCTAGATCTGCGCCTAGCTACCGTCTCCGATGGTATTAGGCTCACCCATCTCACATGGCTTTCGCTGTTATTAGTCGTAATTTGGACAACCCGGTTTCGTTATCCTTCGCTGTTTGCGGGAATATCCTTTGGAAAGAAAGATATACATTATTTAGGATTTATTGTTATGGCAAATTCAGTTGCAGGTAAAAAATCACATTAGTTCTATCAATTGACTGTCAAATCAATACTTTATAGAGCAAATCAGGAGGATCGGGTCTTCATTGAAAGCAGTCGTGGCATAAAGAGGTCTGGAGGTTGAGTTGGCTTTCTGACTGACTACGTATAATGATAAGCAATTCTGTTAGATACACAAATTGCACTGAGACAATATTGCAGAGAAGAGGTAGTTACGCATACATCCGTTTTTCACTCATTTTCCTCTTCATGCATATTCTACACTAATTCATCCATCACGCACTGTGGGTCAAAATATCGACCACATATTATCTCCCGGAGTGCATATAGACTCTCCGCTGAACTTGCACGGACGAAGTTTCAAAAGATACTAAAATGACCGTCGCGAATATAAGGATTTTGATCATCTATGTGCGCATTTTCAGCGTACGCATGCACATTTACCAGAAGTAAGCTCTGTTACCACACATGTTTCTTATGCCAAGTGACTGACGGTTCACGACTTTTATAGTTTAGGAATGACCGTCGCTGACGCAAAACAGGCGAAGGTATGCATTTAAGCCACTTCTGTTGTGCATTCTCAACAATTGATAACACGCATGTCAGCCCTACTACCAGACGTCAGCCCTGCTACCAGACGTCAGCCCTGTTACCAGACGCCAGCCCTGTAACCAGCTGTCAGCTCTGTTACAACACGTATATAATTCTTATTTATTAGAAGTGGTAGACTGCTAATAGCTTCTATACTCTTAATGATAACCCTCATATCTGTTGTTAAGGTTTACTTTGTAATACTACAACGATCGTTCTGCACATTAGCAGTAACAATTCTCATACAACAGCTGTGATATTTTTCTGCATAGCAATTATTTGGTTCGTATTAATACCGAATTGTATCGATTTTCAACAAGTAATTGTCCAGTGAAATGTTAGGCATATTAATTGAACCCTCACCATGTAAAGCGAACAAGTATTCATTGACAAAATGTTGGTGACGTCAGCACTTGCCTGTTTGGTTGGGAAGTACTTATCAACGCACAAGCTCGGCGGCTCTGTTTGTTTTCAATAAAATGAATATCTAGATGATGATATTTGAATTCCCCCGAGAGATCTTTTCGAGTATTTCTTGTTTATTGATTGGTTGCTGGCTGGAGTTGCAGATCGTGTTCTATGACTATTTTGCTGTGAAATGGTGGCAGTATTTTCTTTTCGTCTATCTATTTCAATCTTAACTGTCCTATAGAAAGCGTATATATGGCTGCCCCAGAAACCTCCAGCTGTCACTACCGTACCATCCGCAAAAATGCGTTTATGCCAAATGATCGACATTAACAATCCGAAAATGAAATTTAAAATCAATCATTTTAGCACCGCCATCTTCACATCTCTGGGGTTATATATTTCTTTGAAGATCAATAAAGTGGAAGCGGAAAAACAACTTGCTCTTACATTTTTGAACATACTGCAGGACACAGTAAACTTTGACATCATTTTGTGCGAAAACGAGTCAATGGCGGCACTAAGATGTGAAAGATAAATAACCCACCACTTCTTAACAGTAATTTGCAATGAGATACATGTGTCGGGAGATTTATACATTAATTTGTATGCAATAAAATGGAGTGGACACACCCCAGTTATAATGTGGTAATGTGGTCGCCAAAATAGCCGACAATTATTCTTTGTAGTTGAAGGTAGTAAATGTTTGTATATATCAGAAGGACACTATAGAATAGTGGGAAGCTATCAAATCATTAAATGCATGAGAAGTCCCCGTTTCATTAGCTAAACTCTCTGGCTTGAAAAAGTCCTGCTAGAAGGCATTGTTTATGGGGTATGCCTTATATGGTAAATCGGCCAAATGGGAATTTTGGTGGCTAACATTGCGGGAACATGGCACATGGCATCGATGGTGGGACGACAATGCGCGAGGCGAGAATGCGCGAGGCGAGAACGCGTTAGGCAAGAACGCAAGAATGTGCGAGGCGAAAATGCGTGAGGCGAGAATGCGCGAAGCGAGAACGCGAGAACGCGAGAATGCGCGGGCGAGAACGCGAGAATGTGTGGGCGAGATTAATCTCGCATTCTCGCCTCGCGCGTTCTCGTTTTATCAAAATTTACTTTCAAACCGGAACAAATATGAACATTTTCAGAACCCGTTACGCTTTACTAATAGACTCATCTCTTGCGTCTGGCAACAAAAAAGTGTCATCTGCGTATTGTCCTATCTTAAGCTCTTGGTCCAAGATTCGTATACCCTTAATAGATTTGTCGTTTTTGATAAACGTAGCCAGTGGTTCAATAGACAAAATAAATAAATACGGTGACAGTGGATCACCCTGTCTACAGCCACGCCCTAATGGAAAAAAACTGGGAAAAAACACTGTTCATAACACAACTGCAGGCATCCTTATATAGTATTCTAATCCAATTTATAGAAGATATACCAATACCGTACGTATCTGAAACCTTATGTATATAATTCCAGCTCAACGCATCAAACGCCTTTTCGAAATCTATAAGTAACGAAGTTCTCGCTTTCTTATTTTGGATCAGGTAGTGCGTAATATCAAAAACTAACCTCGTATTTTCACCAATGTACCGGTCTTTTAATAATCCTATCTGGTCTGAACTGATAACATCCGGCAATACTTTCTTCATTATATAGGCTAGGACCCCAGACAAGATTTTATAATCTGTGTTCAAGAGAGAAATCGGGCGCCAGTTTTTCATTAATTCTCTAGGCTTATCACCCTTTGGCAGGCAGGTCATTACGCCTTGCTTCTGTGTTATCGAGAGAACTTTTACTTTGTACACATGTTGGATGTTCCTTAACAAATACGGGCTTAATTCCTTCCAGAAA
Organism: Arenicola marina; assembly: GCA_964019135.1. Lineage (NCBI taxonomy): Eukaryota > Metazoa > Annelida > Polychaeta > Arenicolidae > Arenicola > Arenicola marina. The sequence goes on from OZ025251.1 coordinate 44,233,579, forward strand.
AAATTCAATTGGAACACCGTCACTACCAGGGGACTTGCTGTTTTTCATGTTCTTAACAATCTCCGCCATTTCCCACATTTCAATTCCACCTTCACATATCTCTCTGCTCTATACTACGTTTCGTCATTTTATAGTTCAATAACGCTGTCATGTAGTACGTCGCGACAGGGTGATCATTGTTCTTATACAAAGATTCGTAATACTTCTGTCGTTCGCAGAGTATTTCTTTCCGGTCCACCACTTCTTTCCCATCAACATTCAATCTATGTATAAGCTTATTTAAATAGTTGCGTTTCTCTAGATTACAGAAATATGGACTTGGCCCTTCCCCTTGTTCGTAATATTGTGCTTTTGCTCTAATAAAAACTCCTTTCATTCGCGGGATCCTAAGATGCTCTATTTCCGTCTCGTCTAATCTGTTCTCGTCTAATCTGTTCTCAAGCTCTCCACTTTCTGAGTGATGGGCGACCCTGGACACCAACGCCCTGCGGCTGAAATGTACAATTTACGAGGTGGTGCCTCGACTTTATACCTTAAGCCCAAGGCTCACATTTGAGTCTCATGTAATACACATACCCCCGTTTTCTGGCAAACCTGTTTAGGGGGCCGTATACAAACCAAATGTTAAATACGCATCCTCATGCGAGTCCAGCATTCCGGCTGTGTATTAAGAGTCTCCACCGAGTAGAATTTGCCGTCTATGAGCAGCTTGTCGCCTTGGACTGATGCCCGCTTCCCGTCGCGTCACGCGGCCTTCATCACTGGGACGAGTCTCTTCCAGCGCGTCTGGATTTCGCGGGGAAAGTCCTCGTCTATAAACAGCTTGTTGCCTCGTAGACGCTGTTTATTCCCCCAAACAGACTCCCGATCGGCGAAGAAAGCGAAGCGTGCGATGATTGGGCGATGTCTGACTTGGGACCCGGAGGTTCCTGGTTGTCAGGCAAGTTCATATTGCCTTTGATGAGATCCTGTATGATTTGGCGACAACTTTCTCGCCCTGATGTTGTTTCCTTGAAGCCGTGAAAAATGAGGTTTTCTTTCCTGCTGTATAACTCCGGCATTATCAAGTCATCCTTTAGTCTCGCTACCTGCTCCTCTCTCTTCTCGAGTGTCTTTAGCCGCTCCCGCATCTCCCGATTTTCCTCCTGTATTTCCTTCATCTTTTGGCTGTCAAAGGAGGCCGCAGCCGTCAAGTCTTCAATATCTTTTCTCATGTCTTTTATTTCCTGCTGCATGGTTGGCAGGCATGAAACCTTCTCCAGAATAGAGTTCTGTAAACATCATTTTCCCATTTTCTGCGGCGGGTTTTTCTGCCATTGTTTTTAGCTGACCAGTTTCAGCAAGCGATGTAATTTGCTCAAAGCAGCCGGAAAGTGTCCGCTGTCGCTTGTCCTCGGCCTTAACCGGTGTTGTAGCACCACTACTGTGACGCCATCGTTTCTCAGATTTCTTCTTTCCCATTGAGACGGTCCCTACACGAAGACTGACATGCCAGCCAGCGCTGTGGTAGCAGCCTTTGTTTGAAACCTGTCCACAGAGAACTTTAAAATGCTACCAAATAACAGATCTTGAAAACAAGGTGAGTTCCTGATTTGGCTTATGATTCCTTGCACATTTAGATATATCCTAATTGACTATGCTCATAGGATTAGATTGACATCGTAAGCGTCTTATGGGTGCTGACAACGGGATTAAAGGATGTGTTAGTGTCACTTATCACGTAGCCTGGCGAATCCTTGTCCACACTAGCGGGCAGCAGAGCCAATGCTCTCAAATAAGACAGGGGTGCGAAAACACTGAGAAATGGGTCTCTAGGCCAAGCGCAGGTGGCAACGGGACGCGTCTTGGTGTCCAAAACACTCCTGGCGACTGTTACAATGCAGTGCCAATGAAAATGAATTAGCAAAGAGAAACTAAGCGTTTATCACTAGAAGGACATCCAATCCACCGTTAATGAAGCGATCAACTACACCTCGTCCTAACCCCGAGACATGGAGGCACTGGACATCAAATATGTATCAGATGAAATGGATCCCGGTACAACAGAATGGTGACACCACGACAACGAGGCTGACGACCGGGAGGGATCCAGTCAATAGGGAGTCGTTACCGCTGGTTGCCATGGTGTCAGGCGACAATACGACGCAAGTTCAGTCATAACAAGCGTATCGTTAACCTGACTCAAGGGAGAAATTATCTCTCAATGTATACATGTAGATGGTATCTGAAGAGCAATACGATATTATAGTGGATAAGGTAACACTGCCGTGAATTCTGACTGACTGGGCCGACTGACTGGCCTCTATTACGATAAATTTTGATGTCAGTCGGTTCCAAGTTAGACATGTTTGCGATGGCTGCTGGGTACGGCGCTCTGGACAAGCGGTGGCTTTGTGGTGGCGGAGAGTGGTAGGAGTTGAGGCCGGGGAGCGGAGAAGGCAAACGTCACGATATAATGGTCACCTTTTAATTGCATAACAAGAGTAAAAGCCGCCATTGTAACGTCTGCCCATTGGTAGACATTGTTCTTCATATTATACGAACAAATAAGTGATGCCAATGTTCAGATATCTTACTTGGTACTGTCAGATGAGGCGACTGAAAGTTAAGTGTTACGCCGGAAAGGCTGAAATCACTTCCTGCTCACTCTTGTCACTGGCTCCTCGTCATTCCACATATCGCTAAAGCCCACGGAAGTTGGGGAAGCTGCTTAGACTGTGGCACCCGGGTGGAGAAGATGAAGAGTGATGCGGAGGAACAAAATCCGTGTCATTGCCTTGTCTGCAAGTTTGATGTCTGGCTTTTAGCTTTTAGTCATTGCTGGCATGGGATCTGGGTGATCTGTCCGGCTTGAAAACTCTGCTTCCTCTGTAGGTTGTCGGGATGAGAGATTTCAGAGCCCTGGTTCCGTCCCGTCTTCCTGGATTCGCTGTCACATCCCTCATGTTGTCTTTCCGTCCTTTACCAGTGTGCCATTACAATGTATATGTACAGGTGTTTGTTTCTCACCATGTCTTGTATCGTTGACCCTTTTTATATGAAATGAATTTTGCAATATTGTTTCCTCGATAGCTGAGAGATCTCGCCATTGGTGTCTGGGCCTATCCCATTTGTCACCCCTCTGGGGGCCGCTGCCAGCCAACCGTGTCACCTAATCCGCTTTGTGCCAGAATCTAATGCATTAATAATGGCTGAACAGAACTGGGATATGAGGAATTGGACAGGCAACCTAAATAGTGGCTTGAGGCCAGACAACTGGTTCACCGGATTGGCTGCTCCAGGGCACAAGCCAAGTGACTCAGAGCGTTGACTCAGGCCAGAGCGCACGATGCGGTGTGGAACACCGGGAGCAGTTGGCGGTGAGGGTGTACTTTGGCCCGATCAAACCGAAATTAGTAATGTATTACTAATGTATTATAAACAGTGTCGCTACGTCATCTTAGCTGGTGCTTTGACGTTCATGCCTGAAATAGGCCTACTGGGGAATATGCCTAGTCGTAGTGTGATGCAAGAGGGTTAAACACCTGACACCACTTGTGAATGGCATTTCTATCGAATCCAATTAGTAATTCTCTACCAAGTAACGTGTTGCCAATGGCGGTTTTCATGACGGCCTTTCTTATCCGTGGCAACCGATGCGAAATACACGTGGTCAATAAGGCGATCTGACGTCATCAGTTTAGTGCGGGACGCATTGTCCAGAGGGCACTGTTCATTTACAGCAATGTTCCCCAGAGGCACGCCACATAGAAAAAGATCGGTAAAGGTGTTACTGGTTTGACCTCTCTCCGCCCTCAATCAAGGAATCTATATTATCCCTAGGAATCGATATGGGAGATTTGGGTCTACCTCGTCGGTCCCATCGACTCACTCAATGTATCTCCTTGTGTCCCAACCGAGGGGCACTTTATGTCACCCGCCCAACCCATCACTGTGTCAGACTGGACATGACTCGCAACATGACTCCCAACTTGCAGATCTCTATAGCAATCGCGAGGCTGTGATCCCAACTGCTATACGACCTTACTGCAGATAGCACTGACCTTCGTGTACCATCTAACCTTCTATCACTCATGCCATCCGTGTGTCTTCTATTCACGCGCCATCTATACTGCGATCACTACTGCCATCTGTACCGCAATCACTGCTGCCATATGTACCGTAATCACTGCTGCCATCTGCACCGCAATCACTGCTGCCCTCTGTACCGCAATCACTGCTGCCATATGTACCGCAATCACTGCTGCCATCTGCACCGCAATCACTGCTGCCATCTGTACCGCAATCACTGCTGCCATCTGTATCGCAATCACTGCTGCCCTCTGTACCGCAATCACTGCTGCCATCTGTACCGCAATCACTGCTGCCATCTGTATCGCAATCACTGCTGCCCTCTGTACCGCAATCACTGCTGCCATCTGTACCGCAATCACTGCTGCAATCTATACCGCAATCACTGCTGCCATCTGTACCGCAATCACTGCTGCCATCTGCACCACAATCACTGCTGCAATCTATACCGCAATCACTGCTGCCCTCTGTACCGCAATCACTGATGCCATCTGTACCACAATCACTGCTACCATCTGTACCGCAATCACTGCTACCATCTGTACCGCAATCACTGCTGCCATCTGTACCGCAATCACTGCTGCCATCTGTACCGCAATCACTGCTGCCATCTACACCGCAATCACTACTGCCCTCTGTGCCGCAATCACTGATGCCATCTTACCACAATCACTGCTGCCATCTGTACCGCAATCACTGCTGCCATCTGTACCGCAATCACTGCTGCCATCTGTACCGCAATCACTGCTTCCATCTGTACCGTAATCACCGCTGCCATCCGTACTATAATCAAAGCTGCCATCTGTACCGCAATCACTGCTGCCATCCGTATCGCAATCACTGCTGCCATCTGTACCGCAATCACTGTTGCTATCTGTACCGCAATCACTGCTGCCATCCGTATCGCAATCACTGCTGCCATCTGTACCGCAATCACTGCAGCCATCTGTACCGCAATCACTGCTGCCATCTATACCGCAATCACTACTGCCCTCTGTGCCGCAATCACTGATGCCATCTGTACCGTAATCACCGCTGCCATCCGTACTATAATCACAGCTGCCATCTGCACCGCAATCACTGCTGCAATCTATACCGCAATCACTGCTGCCCTCTGTACCGCAATCACTGCTGCCATCCGTATCGCAATCACTGCTGCCATCTGTACCGCAATCACTGTTGCTATCTGTACCGCAATCACTGCTGCCATCCGTATCGCAATCACTGATGCCATCTGTACCGCAATCACTGCAGCCATCTGTACCGCAATCACTGCTGCCATCTATACCGCAATCACTGCTGCCATCTGTACCGTAATCACCGCTGCCATCCGTACTATAATCACAGCTGCCATCTGTACCGCAATCACTGCTGCCATCTGTACCGCAATCACTGCTGCCATCTGTACCGCCATCGCTGCTGCCATCTGTACCGTAATCACGGCTGCCATCCGTACTATAATCACAGCTGCCATCTGCACCGCAATCACTGCTGCAATCTATACCGCAATCACTGCTGCCCTCTGTACCGCAATCACTGATGCCATCTGTACCGCAATCACTGATGCCATCTGTACCACAATCACAGCTGCCATCTGTACCGCAATCACTGCTGCCATCTGCACCGCAATCACTGATGCCATCTGTACCGCAATCACTGCGGCCATCTGTACCGCAATCACTGCGGCTATCTGTACCGCAATCACTGCTACCATCTGTACCGCAATCACTGATGCCATCTGTACCGCAATCACTGCTGCCATCTGTACCGCAATCACTGCTTCCATCTATACCGCAATCACTACTGCCCTCTGTACCGCAATCACTGATGCCATCTTGCCACAATCACTGCTGCCATCTGTACCGCAATCACTGCTGCCATCTGTACCGCAATCACAGCTGCCATCTGCACCGCAATCACTGCTGCAATCTATACCGCAATCACTGCTGCCCTCTGTACCGCAATCACTGATGCCATCTGTACCGCAATCACTGATGCCATCTGTACCACAATCACAGCTGCCATCTGTACCGCAATCACTGCTGCCATCTGCACCGCAATCACTGATGCCATCTGTACCGCAATCACTGCGGCCATCTGTACCGCAATAACTGCGGCCATCTGTACCGCAATCACTGCTACCATCTGTACCGCAATCACTGATGCCATCTGTACCGCAATCACTGCTGCCATCTGTACCGCAATCACTGCTTCCATCTATACCGCAATCACTACTGCCCTCTGTACCGCAATCACTGATGCCATCTTGCCACAATCACTGCTGCCATCTGTACCGCAATCACTGCTGCCATCTGTACCGCAATCACTGCTGCCATCTGTACCGTAATCACCGCTGCCATCTGTACTGTAATCACTGCTGCCATCCGTATCGCAATCACTGCTGCCATCCGTATCGCAATCACTGCTGCCATGATTACTGGACACGCTGGGCTCATATGTCACTGCATCTGTCGCCTCCTCACCCCGCTAATTAACCTCGCACACATAACATCCCCGAACAAACACGCAGTTTCCTTCTGCAATGGTTAAAAAGATCTCACTCCGCGGTTAATACCAATCCGCAGGCCATAGACATTGCCTCCAGCGACAAACAAGGTAGGTTTACTTATGGCGAGCGATTATACCTGAAGTTAATAAAGATGGGTGGTGACACGGCATAGCCTACAGCTGGGAGCCCCCCATGGTCCTTGTGTCTCACCGCGTCATGTTATATCTGTGGACATATCACATAACTTCCGGTATGAGACTGTGGAATATTTTATGGTTCCATTTAAGCTTCAGAATGCGTACCTGCTTCAATCCAGATAATAACTCAAATATCAACGGCCATAGGGTGCGGGGGTGGGTAGTGCTAGCTGGGGGGTGAATAGTGTTAGCAGGGGGTGGGTAGGGCTATCTGGGGGGTGAATAGTGTTAGCAGGGGGTGGGTAGGGCTAGCTGGCGGGTGGGTAGTGCTAGCTGTGGGTGGGTAGTGCTAGCTGGGGGGTGCGTAGTGCTAGCTGTGGGTGGGTAGGGCTAGCAGGGGTTGGGTAGGGCAAGCTGGGTGGTGAGTAGTGTTAGCTGGGGTTGGGTAGGGCTAGCTGGGGGGTGGGTAGTGCTAGCTGTGGGTGGGTAGTGCTAGGTGTGGGTGGGTAGTGCTAGCTGGGGGGTGGGTAGTGCTAGCTGTGGGTGGGTAGGGCTAGCTGGGTGTGGGTAGGGCAAGCTGGGGGGTGAGTAGTGTTAGCTGGGGTTGGGTAGGGCTAGCTGTGGGTGGGTAGTGCTAGCTGTGGGTGCGTAGTGCTAGCTGGGGGGTGGGTAGTGCTAGCTGTGGGTGGGTAGTGCTAGCTGTGGGTGGGTAGTGGTAGCTGTGGGTGGGTAGTGCTAGATGGGGTTGGGTAGGGCTAGCTGTGGGTGGGTAGTGCTAGCTGTGGGTGGGTAGTGCTAGCTGGGGGGTGGGTAGTGCTAGCTGTGGGTGGGTAGTGCTAGCTGTGGGTGGGTAGGGCTAGCTGTGGGTGAGTAGGGCTAGCTGTGGGTGGGTAGTGCTAGCTGTGGTTGGGTAGTGCTAGCTGTGGGTGGGTAGTGCTAGCTGTGGGTAGGTAGTGCTAGCTGTGGGTGGGTAGTGCTAGCTGTGGGTGGGTAGTGCTAGCTGGGGGGTGGGTAGTGCTGTCTGGGGGTGGGTAGGGCTAGCTGTGGGTGGGTAGTGCTAGCTGTGGGTGGGTAGTGCTAGCTGTGGGTGGGTAGTGCTAGCTGGGGTGTGGGTAGTGCTAGCTGTGGGTGGGTAGTGCTATCTGTGGGTGGGTAGTGCTAGCTGTGGGTGAGTAGTGCTAGCTGTGGGTGGGTAGTGCTAGCTGTGGTTGGGTAGTGCTAGCTGGGGGTTTGGTAGTGCTGTCTGGGGGTGGGTAGGGCTAGCTGTGGGTGGGTAGGGCAAGCTGGAGGCTGGTAGTGCTAGCTGGGGGGCGGGTAGTGCTAGCTGTGGGTGGGTAGTGCTAGCTGTGGGTGGGTAGGGCTAGCTGGGGGGTGAGTAGTGTTAGCAGGGGGTGGGGAGTGCTAGCTGGGGGGCGGGTAGTGCTAGCTGTGGGTGGGTAGTGCTAGCTGTGGGTGGGTAGGGCTAGCTGGGGGGTGAGTAGTGATAGCAGGGGGTGGGTAGGGCTAGCTGGGGGGCGGGTAGTGCTAGCTGTGGGTGGTTAGTGCTAGCTGTGGGTGGGTAGGGCTAGCTGGGGGGTGGGTAGTGCTGTCTGGGGGTGGGTAGGGCTAGCTGTGGGTGGGTAGGGCAAGCTGGAGGCTGGTAGTGCTAGCTGGGGGGCGGGTAGTGCTAGCTGTGGGTGGGTAGTGCTAGCTGTGGGTGGGTAGGGCTAGCTGGGGGGTGAGTAGTGTTAGCAGGGGGTGGGGAGTGCTAGCTGGGGGGCGGGTAGTGCTAGCTGTGGGTGGGTAGTGCTAGCTGTGGGTGGGTAGGGCTAGCTGGGGGGTGAGTAGTGTTAGCAGGGGGTGGGTAGGGCTAGCTGGGGGGCGGGTAGTGCTAGCTGTGGGTGGGTAGTGCTAGCTGTGGGTGGGTAGGGCTAGCTGGTGGGTGAATAGTGTTAGCAGGGGGTGGGTAGGGCTATCTGGGGGGTGAATAGTGTTAGCAGGGGGTGGGTAGGGCTAGCTGGCGGGTGGGTAGTGCTAGCTGTGGGTGGGTAGTGCTAGCTGGGGGGTGCGTAGTGCTAGCTGTGGGTGGGTAGGGCTAGCAGGGGTTGGGTAGGGCAAGCTGGGTGGTGAGTAGTGTTAGCTGGGGTTGGGTAGGGCTAGCTGGGGGGTGGGTAGTGCTAGCTGTGGGTGGGTAGTGCTAGGTGTGGGTGGGTAGTGCTAGCTGGGGGGTGGGTAGTGCTAGCTGTGGGTGGGTAGGGCTAGCTGGGTGTGGGTAGGGCAAGCTGGGGGGTGAGTAGTGTTAGCTGGGGTTGGGTAGGGCTAGCTGTGGGTGGGTAGTGCTAGCTGTGGGTGCGTAGTGCTAGCTGGGGGGTGGGTAGTGCTAGCTGTGGGTGGGTAGTGCTAGCTGTGGGTGGGTAGTGGTAGCTGTGGGTGGGTAGTGCTAGATGGGGTTGGGTAGGGCTAGCTGTGGGTGGGTAGTGCTAGCTGTGGGTGGGTAGTGCTAGCTGGGGGGTGGGTAGTGCTAGCTGTGGGTGGGTAGTGCTAGCTGTGGGTGGGTAGGGCTAGCTGTGGGTGAGTAGGGCTAGCTGTGGGTGGGTAGTGCTAGCTGTGGTTGGGTAGTGCTAGCTGTGGGTGGGTAGTGCTAGCTGTGGGTAGGTAGTGCTAGCTGTGGGTGGGTAGTGCTAGCTGTGGGTGGGTAGTGCTAGCTGGGGGGTGGGTAGTGCTGTCTGGGGGTGGGTAGGGCTAGCTGTGGGTGGGTAGTGCTAGCTGTGGGTGGGTAGTGCTAGCTGTGGGTGGGTAGTGCTAGCTGGGGTGTGGGTAGTGCTAGCTGTGGGTGGGTAGTGCTATCTGTGGGTGGGTAGTGCTAGCTGTGGGTGAGTAGTGCTAGCTGTGGGTGGGTAGTGCTAGCTGTGGTTGGGTAGTGCTAGCTGGGGGTTTGGTAGTGCTGTCTGGGGGTGGGTAGGGCTAGCTGTGGGTGGGTAGGGCAAGCTGGAGGCTGGTAGTGCTAGCTGGGGGGCGGGTAGTGCTAGCTGTGGGTGGGTAGTGCTAGCTGTGGGTGGGTAGGGCTAGCTGGGGGGTGAGTAGTGTTAGCAGGGGGTGGGGAGTGCTAGCTGGGGGGCGGGTAGTGCTAGCTGTGGGTGGGTAGTGCTAGCTGTGGGTGGGTAGGGCTAGCTGGGGGGTGAGTAGTGATAGCAGGGGGTGGGTAGGGCTAGCTGGGGGGCGGGTAGTGCTAGCTGTGGGTGGTTAGTGCTAGCTGTGGGTGGGTAGGGCTAGCTGGGGGGTGGGTAGTGCTGTCTGGGGGTGGGTAGGGCTAGCTGTGGGTGGGTAGGGCAAGCTGGAGGCTGGTAGTGCTAGCTGGGGGGCGGGTAGTGCTAGCTGTGGGTGGGTAGTGCTAGCTGTGGGTGGGTAGGGCTAGCTGGGGGGTGAGTAGTGTTAGCAGGGGGTGGGGAGTGCTAGCTGGGGGGCGGGTAGTGCTAGCTGTGGGTGGGTAGTGCTAGCTGTGGGTGGGTAGGGCTAGCTGGGGGGTGAGTAGTGTTAGCAGGGGGTGGGTAGGGCTAGCTGGGGGGCGGGTAGTGCTAGCTGTGGGTGGGTAGTGCTAGCTGTGGGTGGGTAGGGCTAGCTGGTGGGTGAGTAGTGTTAGCAGGGGATGGGTAGGGCTAGCTGGGGGGTGAGTAGTGTTAGCAGGGGGTGGGTAGGGCTGGCTGGGGGGTGGGTAGTGCTAGCTGTGGGTGGGTAGTGCTAGCTGTGGGTGGGTAGTGCTAGCTGGGGGTGCGTAGTGCTAGCTGTGGGTGGGTAGGGCTAGCAGGGGTTGGGTAGGGCAAGCTGGGTGGTGAGTAGTGTTAGCTGGGGTTGGGTAGGGCTAGCTGGGGGATGGGTAGTGCTGTCTGGGGGTGGGTAGGGCTAGCTGTGGGATGGGTAGTGCTGTCTGGGGGTGGGTACGGCTAGCTGTGGGTGGGTAGTGCTAGCTGTGGGTGGGTAGTGCTAGCTGTGGGTGGGTAGTGCTGTCTGGGGGTGGGTAGGGCTAGCTGTGGGATGGGTAGTGCTGTCTGGGGGTGGGTACGGCTAGCTGTTGGTTGGTAGTGCTAGCTGTGGGTGGGTAGTGCTAGCTGTGGGTGGGTAGTGCTAGCTGTGGATGGGTAGTGCTAGCTGGGGGTGGGTAGTGCTGTCTGGGGGTGGGTAGGGCTAGCTGGGGGTGGGTAGGGCAAGCTGGGGGCTGGTAGTGCTAGCTGGGGGGCGGGTAGTGCTAGCTGTGGGTGGGTAGTGCTAGCTGTGGGTGGGTAGGGCTAGCTGGGGGGTGAGTAGTGTTAGCAGGGGGTGGGTAGTGCTCGCTGGGGGGCGGGTAGTGCTAGCTGTGGGTGGGTAGTGCTAGCTGTGGGTGGGTAGGGCTAGCTGTGGGTGAGTAGTGTTAGCAGGGCGTGGTTAGGGCTAGCTGGGGGGTGAGTAGTGTTAGCAGGGGGTGGGTAGGGCTAGCTGGGGGTGGGTAGTGCTAGCTGTGGGTGGGTAGTGCTAGCTGTGGGTGGGTAGTGCTAGCTGGGGGGTGCGTAGTGCTAGCTGTGGGTGGGGAGGGCTAGCAGGGGTTGGGTAGGGCAAGCTGGGTGGTGAGTAGTGTTAGCTGGGGTTGGGTAGGGCTAGCTGGGGGTGGGTAGTGCCAGCTGGGGGGTGGGTAGTGCTAGATGTGGGTCGGTAGGGCTAGCTGGGGGTGGGTAGTGCTAGATGTGGGTCGGTAGGGCTAGCTGGGGGTGGGTAGGGCTAGCTGTGGGTGGGTAGTGCTAGCTGTGGGTGCGTAGTGCTAGCTGGGGGGTGGGTAGTGCTAGCTGTGGGTGGGTAGTGCTAGCTGTGGGTGGGTAGTGCCAGCTGTGGGTGGGTAGTGCTAGCTGGGGTGTGGGTAGTGCTAGCTGTGGGTGGGTAGTGCTATCTGTGGGTGGGTAGTGCTAGCTGTGGTTGGGTAGTGCTAGCTGTGGGTGGGTAGTGCTAGCTGTGGGTAGGTAGTGCTAGCTGTGGGTGGGTAGTGCTAGCTGTGGGTGGGTAGTGCTAGCTGGGGGGTGGGTAGTGCTGTCTGGGGGTGGGTAGGGCTAGCTGTGGGTGGGTAGTGCTAGCTGTGGGTGGGTAGTGCTAGCTGTGGGTGGGTAGTGCTAGCTGGGGTGTGGGTAGTGCTAGCTGTGGGTGGGTAGTGCTATCTGTGGGTGGGTAGTGCTAGCTGTGGGTGAGTAGTGCTAGCTGTGGGTGGGTAGTGCTAGCTGTGGTTGGGTAGTGCTAGCTGGGGGTTTGGTAGTGCTGTCTGGGGGTGGGTAGGGCTAGCTGTGGGTGGGTAGGGCAAGCTGGAGGCTGGTAGTGCTAGCTGGGGGGCGGGTAGTGCTAGCTGTGGGTGGGTAGTGCTAGCTGTGGGTGGGTAGGGCTAGCTGGGGGGTGAGTAGTGTTAGCAGGGGGTGGGGAGTGCTAGCTGGGGGGCGGGTAGTGCTAGCTGTGGGTGGGTAGTGCTAGCTGTGGGTGGGTAGGGCTAGCTGGGGGGTGAGTAGTGATAGCAGGGGGTGGGTAGGGCTAGCTGGGGGGCGGGTAGTGCTAGCTGTGGGTGGTTAGTGCTAGCTGTGGGTGGGTAGGGCTAGCTGGGGGGTGGGTAGTGCTGTCTGGGGGTGGGTAGGGCTAGCTGTGGGTGGGTAGGGCAAGCTGGAGGCTGGTAGTGCTAGCTGGGGGGCGGGTAGTGCTAGCTGTGGGTGGGTAGTGCTAGCTGTGGGTGGGTAGGGCTAGCTGGGGGGTGAGTAGTGTTAGCAGGGGGTGGGGAGTGCTAGCTGGGGGGCGGGTAGTGCTAGCTGTGGGTGGGTAGTGCTAGCTGTGGGTGGGTAGGGCTAGCTGGGGGGTGAGTAGTGTTAGCAGGGGGTGGGTAGGGCTAGCTGGGGGTGGGTAGTGCTAGCTGTGGGTGGGTAGTGCTAGCTGTGGGTGGGTAGTGCTAGCTGGGGGGTGCGTAGTGCTAGCTGTGGGTGGGGAGGGCTAGCAGGGGTTGGGTAGGGCAAGCTGGGTGGTGAGTAGTGTTAGCTGGGGTTGGGTAGGGCTAGCTGGGGGTGGGTAGTGCCAGCTGGGGGGTGGGTAGTGCTAGATGTGGGTCGGTAGGGCTAGCTGGGGGTGGGTAGTGCTAGATGTGGGTCGGTAGGGCTAGCTGGGGGTGGGTAGGGCTAGCTGTGGGTGGGTAGTGCTAGCTGTGGGTGCGTAGTGCTAGCTGGGGGGTGGGTAGTGCTAGCTGTGGGTGGGTAGTGCTAGCTGTGGGTGGGTAGTGCCAGCTGTGGGTGGGTAGTGCTAGCTGGGGTGTGGGTAGTGCTAGCTGTGGGTGGGTAGTGCTATCTGTGGGTGGGTAGTGCTAGCTGTGGGTGAGTAGTGCTAGCTGTGGGTGGGTAGTGCTAGCTGTGGTTGGGTAGTGCTAGCTGGGGGGTGGGTAGTGCTGTCTGGGGGTGGGTAGGGCTAGCTGGGGGTGGGTAGGGCAAGCTGGAGGCTGGTAGTGCTAGCTGGGGGGCGGGTAGTGCTAGCTGTGGGTGGGTAGTGCTAGCTGTGGGTGGGTAGGGCTAGCTGGGGGGTGAGTAGTGTTAGCAAGGGGTGGGGAGTGCTAGCTGGGGGGCGGGTAGTGCTAGCTGTGGGTGGGTAGTGCTAGCTGTGGGTGGGTAGGGCTAGCTGGGGGGTGAGTAGTGTTAGCAGGGGGTGGGTAGGGCTAGCTGGGGGGTGAGTAGTGTTAGCAGGGGGTGGGTAGGGCTAGCTGGGGGGCGGGTAGTGCTAGCTGTGGGTGGGTAGTGCTAGCTGTGGGTGGGTAGGGCTAGCTGGTGGGTGAGTAGTGTTAGCAGGGGGTGGGTAGGGCTAGCTGGGGGGTGAGTAGTGTTAGCAGGGGGTGGGTAGGGCTGGCTGGGGGGTGGGTAGTGCTAGCTGTGGGTGGGTAGTGCTAGCTGTGGGTGGGTAGTGCTAGCTGGGGATGCGTAGTGCTAGCTGTGGGTGGGTAGTGCTGTCTGGGGGTGGGTAGGGCTAGCTGTGGGATGGGTAGTGCTGTCTGGGGGTGGGTACGGCTAGCTGTGGGTGGGTGGTGCTAGCTGTGGGTGGGTAGTGCTAGCTGTGGGTGGGTAGTGCTAGCTGTGGGTGGGTAGTGCTAGCTGGGGGGTGGGTAGTGCTGTCTGGGGGTGGGTAGGGCTAGCTGGGGGTGGGTAGGGCAAGCTGGGGGCTGGTAGTGCTAGCTGGGGGGCGGGTAGTGCTAGCTGTGGGTGGGTAGTGCTAGCTGTGGGTGGGTAGGGCTAGCTGGGGGGTGAGTAGTGCCAGCTGTGGGTGGGTAGTGCTAGCTGGGGTGTGGGTAGTACTAGCTGTGGGTGGGTAGTGCTATCTGTGGGTGGGTAGTGCTAGCTGTGGGTGAGTAGTGCTAGCTGTGGGTGGGTAGTGCTAGCTGTGGTTGGGTAGTGCTAGCTGGGGGGTGGGTCGTGCTAGCTGTGGGTGGGTAGTGCTAGCTGTGGGTGGGTAGTGCTAGCTGTGGGTGGGTAGTGCTAGCTGTGGGTGGGTAGGGCTAGCAGGGGTTGGGTAGGGCTAGCAGGGGTTGGGTAGGGCAAGCTGGGTGGTGAGTAGTGTTAGCTGGGGTTGGGTAGGGCTAGCTGGGGATGGGTAGTGCCAGCTGGAGGGTGGGTAGTGCTAGATGTGGGTCGGTAGGGCTAGCTGGGGGTGGGTAGTGCTAGCTGGGGGGGGGGGGAGTAGTGTTAGCTGGGGTTGGGTAGGGCTAGCTGTGGGTGGGTAGTGCTAGCTTTGGGTGGGTAGTGCTAGCTGTGGGTGGGTAGTGCTAGCTGTGGGTGGGTAGTGCTAGCTGTGGTTGGGTAGTGCTAGCTGGGGTGTGAGTAGTGTTAGCAGGGGGTGGGTAGGGCTAGCTGAGGGTGGGTAGTGCTAGCTGTGGGTGGGTAGTGCTAGCTGTGGGTGGGTAGTGCTAGCTGGGGGGTGCGTAGTGCTAGCTGTGGGTGGGGAGGGCTAGCAGGGGTTGGGTAGGGCAAGCTGGGTGGTGAGTAGTGTTAGCTGGGGTTGGGTAGGGCTAGCTGGGGGTGGGTAGTGCCAGCTGGGGGGTGGGTAGTGCTAGATGTGGGTCGGTAGGGCTAGCTGGGGGTGGGTAGTGCTAGCTGGGGGGGGAGTAGTGTTAGCTGGGGTTGGGTAGGGCTAGCTGTGGGTGGGTAGTGCTAGCTGTGGGTGCGTAGTGCTAGCTGGGGGGTGGGTAGTGCTAGCTGTGGGTGGGTAGTGCTAGCTGTGGGTGGGTAGTGCCAGCTGTGGGTGGGTAGTGCTAGCTGGGGTGTGGGTAGTGCTAGCTGTGGGTGGGTAGTGCTATCTGTGGGTGGGTAGTGCTAGCTGTGGGTGAGTAGTGCTAGCTGTGGGTGGGTAGTGCTAGCTGTGGTTGGGTAGTGCTAGCTGGGGGGTGGGTAGTGCTGTCTGGGGGTGGGTAGGGCTAGCTGGGGGTGGGTAGGGCAAGCTGGAGGCTGGTAGTGCTAGCTGGGGGGCGGGTAGTGCTAGCTGTGGGTGGGTAGTGCTAGCTGTGGGTGGGTAGGGCTAGCTGGGGGGTGAGTAGTGTTAGCAAGGGGTGGGGAGTGCTAGCTGGGGGGCGGGTAGTGCTAGCTGTGGGTGGGTAGTGCTAGCTGTGGGTGGGTAGGGCTAGCTGGGGGGTGAGTAGTGTTAGCAGGGGGTGGGTAGGGCTAGCTGGGGGGTGAGTAGTGTTAGCAGGGGGTGGGTAGGGCTAGCTGGGGGGCGGGTAGTGCTAGCTGTGGGTGGGTAGTGCTAGCTGTGGGTGGGTAGGGCTAGCTGGTGGGTGAGTAGTGTTAGCAGGGGGTGGGTAGGGCTAGCTGGGGGGTGAGTAGTGTTAGCAGGGGGTGGGTAGGGCTGGCTGGGGGGTGGGTAGTGCTAGCTGTGGGTGGGTAGTGCTAGCTGTGGGTGGGTAATGCTAGCTGGGGATGCGTAGTGCCAGCTGTGGGTGGGTAGGGCTAGCAGGGGTTGGGTAGGGCAAGCTGGGTGGTGAGTAGTGTTAGCTGGGGTTGGGTAGGGCTAGCTGGGGGATGGGTAGTGCTGTCTGGGGGTGGGTAGGGCTAGCTGTGGGATGGGTAGTGCTGTCTGGGGGTGGGTACGGCTAACTGTGGGTGGGTAGTGCTAGCTGTGGGTGGGTAGTGCTAGCTGTGGGTGGGTAGTGCTGTCTGGGGGTGGGTAGGGCTAGCTGTGGGATGGGTAGTGCTGTCTGGGGGTGGGTACGGCTAGCTGTGGGTGGGTAGTGCTAGCTGTGGGTGGGTAGTGCTAGCTGTGGGTGGGTAGTGCTAGCTGGGGGGTGGGTAGTGCTGTCTGAAGGTGGGTAGGGCTAGCTGGGGGTGGGTAGGGCAAGCTGGGGGCTGGTAGTGCTAGCTGGGGGGCGGGTTGTGCTAGCTGTGGGTGGGTAGTGCTAGCTGTGGGTGGGTAGGGCTAGCTGGGGGGTGAGTAGTGCCAGCTGTGGGTGGGTAGTGCTAGCTGGGGTGTGGGTAGTACTAGCTGTGGGTGGGTAGTGCTATCTGTGGGTGGGTAGTGCTAGCTGTGGGTGAGTAGTGCTAGCTGTGGGTGGGTAGTGCTAGCTGTGGTTGGGTAGTGCTAGCTGGGGGGTGGGTAGTGCTAGCTGTGGGTGGGTAGTGTTAGCTGTGGGTGGGTAGTGCTAGCTGTGGGTGGGTAGTGCTAGCTGTGGGTGGGTAGGGCTAGCAGGGGTTGGGTAGGGCTAGCAGGGGTTGGGTAGGGCAAGCTGGGTGGTGAGTAGTGTTAGCTGGGGTTGGGTAGGGCTAGCTGGGGGTGGGTAGTGCCAGCTGGGGGGTGGGTAGTGCTAGATGTGGGTCGGTAGAGCTAGCTGGGGGTGGGTAGTGCTAGCTGGGGGGGGGAGTAGTGTTAGCTGGGGTTGGGTAGGGCTAGCTGTGGGTGGGTAGTGCTAGCTGTGGGTGCGTAGTGCTAGCTGGGGGGTGGGTAGTGCTAGCTGTGGGTGGGTAGTGCTAGCTGTGGGTGGGTAGTGCTAGCTGGGGTTGGGTAGGGCTAGCTGTGGGTGGGTAGTGCTAGCTGTGGGTGGGTAGTGCTAGCTGGGGGGTGGGTAGTGCTAGCTGTGGGTGGGTAGTGCTAGCTGTGGGTGGGTAGTGCTAGCTGTGGGTGGGTAGGGCTAGCTGTGGGTGGGTAGTGCTAGCTGTGGTTGGGTAGTGCCAACTGGGGGGTGGGTAGGGCTAGCTGTGGGCGGGTAGTGCTAGCTGTGGGTGGTCAGTGCTGTCTGGGGGTGGGTAGGGCTAGCTGTGGGTGGGTAGTGCTAGCTGTGGGTGGGTAGTGCTAGCTGTGGGTGGGTAGTGCTAGCTGGGGTGTGGGTAGTGCTAGCTGTGGGTGGGTAGTGCTAGCTTTGGGTGGGTAGTGCTAGCTGTGGGTGGGTAGTGCTAGCTGTGGGTGGGTAGTGCTAGCTGTGGTTGGGTAGTGCTAGCTGGGGGGTGGGTAGTGCTAGCTGTGTTTGGGTAGTGCTGGCTGGGGGGTGGGTAGTGCTGTCTGGGGGTGGGTAGGGCTAGCTAGGGGTGGGTAGGGCAAGCTGGGGGCTGGTAGTGCTAGCTCGGAGGCGGGTAGTGCTAGCTGTGGGTGGGTAGTGCTAGCTGTCGGTGGGTAGGGCTAGCTGGGGGGTGAGTAGTGTTAGCAGGGGGTGGGTAGTGCTAGCTGGGGGGCGGGTAGTGCTAGCTGTGGGTGGGTAGTGCTAGCTGTGGGTGGGTAGGGCTAGCTGGGGGGTAAGTAGTGTTAGCAGGGGGTGGGTAGGGCTAGCTGGGGGGTGAGTAGTGTTAGCAGGGGGTGGGTAGGGCTAGCTGGGGGGCGGGTAGTGCTAGCTGTGGGTGGGTAGTGCTGGCTGTGGGTGGGTAGGGCTAGCTGGTGGGTGAGTAGTGTTAGCAGGGGGTGGGTAGGGCTAGCTGGGGGGTGAGTAGTGTTAGCAGGGGGTGGGTAGTGCTAGCTGGGGGCGGGTAGTGCTAGCTGTGCGTGGGTAGTGCTAGCTGTGGGTGGGTAGGGCTAGCTGGTGGGTGAGTAGTGTTAGCAGGGGGTGGGTAGGGCTAGCTGGGGGGTGAGTAGTGTTAGCAGGGGGTGGGTAGTGCTAGCTGGGGGCGGGTAGTGCTAGCTGTGCGTGGGTAGTGCTAGCTGTGGGTGGGTAGGGCCAGCTGGGGGGTGAGTAGTGTTAGCAGGGGGTGGGTAGTGCTAGCTGGGGGGCGGGTAGTGCTAGCTGTAGGTGGGTAGTTCTAGCTGTGGGTGGGTAGTGCTAGCTGTGGGTGGGTAGTGCTAGCTGTGGGTGGGTAGTGCTAGCTGTGGGTGGGTAGGGCTAGCTGGGGGTGGTTAGAGCAAGCTGGTGGCGGGTAGTGCTAGCTGGGGGGTGAGTAGTGTTAGAAGGGGGTGGGTCGGGATAGATGGGGGCGGGTAGTGCTAGCTGGGGGCGGGTAGTGCTAGCTGGGGGGTGAGTAGTGTTAGAAGGGGGTGGGTCGGGATAGATGGGGGCGGGTAGTGCTAGCTGGGGGCGGGTAGTGCTATCTGGGGTTGGGTAGAGCTATCTGGGGTTGGGTAGTGCTATCTGGGGTTGGGTAGAGCTATCTGGAGTTAGGTAGAGCTATCTGGGGTTGGGTAGTGCTATCTGGGGTTGGGTAGAGCTATCTGGGGTTGGGTAGTGCTATCTCGGGTTGGGTAGAGCTATCTGGGGTTGGGTAGAGCTAGCTGGAGTTAGGTAGAGCTATCTGGGGTTGGGTAGTGCTATCTGAGGTTGGGTAGAGCTATCTGGGGTTGGGTAGAGCTAGCTGGAGTTAGGTAGAGCTATCTGGGGTTGGGTAGTGCTATCTGGAGTTAGGTAGAGCTATCTGGGGTTGGGTAGTGGTAGCTGGGGGGCGAATAGTGTTAGCAGGGGGTGGGTAGGGCTAGCTGGGCGTGGGTAGGGATGGCTGTGGGCGGGTAGTGCTAGCTGGGGGTGGATAGTGCTAGCTGGGAGTGTGTCGGGCTGGCTGAGGGTGGGTAGTGTTAGCGGGGGGTGGGTAGTGCTAGTTGGCGGGTAGAGCTACCTGGGGTTGGGTAGAAACCATCTGGGGTTAGGTAGAGCTATCTGGGGTTAGGTAGAGCTATCTGGTGTTAGGTAGAGCTATCTGGGGTTTGGGTAGTGGTAGCTGGGGGGTGAGTAGTGTTAGCAGGGTGTGGGTAGGGCTAGCTGGGCGTGGGTAGGGATGGCTGTGGGCGGGTAGTGCTAGCTGGGGTTGGATAGTGCTAGCTGGGAGTGGGTCGGGCTGGCTGAGGGTGGGTAGTGTTGGCGGGGGGTGGGTAGTGCTAGCTGGCGGGTAGAGCTATCTGGGGTTGGGTAGAGCCATCTGGGGTTTGGTAGAGCTATCTGGGGTTGGGTAGTGCTGTCTGGGTTGGGTAGCGCTATCTGGGTTGGGTAGTGCTCTCTGGGGTTGGGTAGAGCTATCTGGGGTTGGGTAGAGCTATCTGGGGTTGGGTAGAGCTATCTGGGGTTAGGTAGAGCTGTCTGGGGTTAGGTAGTGCCAAATGGGTTCGGTAGAGCTATCTGGGGTTGGGTAGTGCTATCTGGGTTAGGTAAAGCTATCTGGGGTTGGGTAGAGCTATCTGGGATTGGGTAGAGCTATCTGGGTTGGGTATAGCTATCTGGGGTTGGCTAGTGCTATCTGGGGTTGGGTAGTGCTATCTGGGGTTGGGTAGAGCTATCTGGGGTTGGGTAGAGCTATCTGGGGTTGGGTAGAGCTATCTGGGGTTGTGTAGAGCTATCTGGGGTTGGGTAGAGCTATCTGGGGTTGGGTAGAGCCATCTGGGGTTTGGTAGTGCTCTCTGGGGTTGGGTAGTGCTATCTGGGGTTGGGTAGAGCTATCTGGGGTTGGCTAGTGCTATCTGGGTTGGGTAGTGCTATCTGGGGTTGGGTAGAGCTATCTAGGGTTGGATAGTGCTATTTAGGGTTGGGTAGAGCTATCTGGGATTGGATAGTGCTAGCTGGGAGTGGGTCGGGCTGGCTGAGGGTGGGTAGTGTTGGCGGGGGGTGGGTAGTGCTAGTTGGCGGGTAGAGCTATCTGGGGTTGGGTAGAGCTATCTGGGGTTGGATAGTGCTATTTAGGGTTGGGTAGAGCTATCTGGGATTGGATAGTGCTATCTGGGGTTGGGTAGTGCTATCTGGGGTTGGGTAGAGCTATCTGGGGTTGAGTAGAGCTATCTGGGGGTGGGTAGTGCTAGCTGGGGGTGGGTAGTACTATCTGGGGTTGGATATTGCTATCTGGGGGTGGATAGTGCTAGCTGGGGGTGGGTAGTGCTAGCTGGGTGTGGGTAGTGCTGTCGGGGGTTTGGTAGTGCTATCTGGGGGTGGGTAGTGCTATCTGGGGGTGAGCAGTGCTAGCTGGGGGTGGGTAGTGCTATCTGGGGTTGTGTAGAGCTAGCTGGGGGTGGGTAGATCTATCTGGGGGTGGGGGTTAGTGCTATCTGGGGTTGGATAGTGCTATCTGGGGGTGGTTAGTGCTATCTGGGGGTGGGTAGTTCTATCCGGGATGGGTACTGCTAGCTGGGGGCGGGTAGTGCTATCTGTGGGTGGTTAGTGCTATCTGGGGGTGGGTAGTGCTAGCTAGGGGTTAGTAGCGTTAGGTGGGGGCGGGTAGTGCTAGTTGAGGGTGGGTAGTGCTATCTGGGGTTGGGTAGAGCTATCTGGGTTTTGGCAGAGCTATCTGGGGGTGGTTAGTGCTGCCAGCTGGGGGTGGTTAGTGCTAGCTGCTGGCGGGCGGTGGGGGGGGGGCGGTAGTTATAGGTGGCCAGCGATGCCCCAAGTCCCCCGGGCAAGACAGGCGTTGATTAATAGATAATGGATAGCTATGGAAGGACTGGAACAGGCGGTGATCGCGCCACCTGGTGGTCACCACGTGAACTGATGTCTTTCCTGTGCCCGGCCTTACCCGTGGCGAAGACACACAGACAGACACATGCTATCGTCACACCTAAGGTGGCTATCTTTAAGGTCCCAGAGCCGGCGGGGGGTTGGGGGCGGGGTGATGTCAGGCCGTGGCTTCAGCAGGGGGCCCCAGTCATCCTCCCCCCCCCCCTCCCCCCAACCCCTCTCCTCCTCTGCTCTGTCCTCCTATCCCCTGCCTCCCCCCCCGCCTTTCCCCCTGAGGAGGGTCGAGCAGCCCCCCTCCCCCACTGCCCACCCCCCCCCCCCCCATGTCTCCACCCCCCTCATGTGTCTCCCCGCCCCCTCGTGGCCTCCCATTCGCTTCACACGCATCCAGCGGGTGCGCGAGGCCCGTCTTTGCTGTCGACCTGGCGTGTGTTTCCAGCGGTTCGTTCAGCCAGATCGGGCCTTAGGCTCCAGCCATTCTCATCGGTTCCATCTCCGCCTCAGCACACCCCGACCGCCCTCGCCGCCGACCCACCACCCCGGCCGCCCTCGCCGCCGACCCACCACCCCGGCCGCCCTCGCCGCCACCCGGGCCACCGCCCTGCCAGCCCGCCCCTGCCGCCGTCGCCGCCGTCGCCGCCGCCCCACCAGCCCGCCGCTTCACCAGCCCGCCGCTGCTGCTGCTGCTGCTGCTACCGCCGCTGCCGGTGATGCTGGTTGTGATGATGGCACTTGGATGTCAAGACTGCTGCCCCAGAGACCTGGTTGCTTCGTCCAAGCGTGGCGGAAGTGAGTGCCAATCTCAACAGGAGTATCTCAAACTTACGCACCACGGGTGAGCCACTTAAACCTAATCGCCACCAGCGCAGACTTCATTCATCAGGAATATTTAATAGCTTGGATTATTTCTTCTCGCACAAACATCACCAGTATTAGAATTATAGATAGTCGGTGCGGAGCGCAGTTACTGAGTGTCAGTACCACTGTTGGCATAAAAACACGCCTCGATTTGGATATTGGACTGCCCAACTTATCCAATTCAATCTTATCCAATCAATGTATCCAAACTTATCCAGTCTTGTTTATAAGTATGGATGTACTTCGACTGAACGTCTGCGGCATATGTGACTAAAAATAGTGATCACACGTGTAGAACATTCAGAATTCAGTGCCATTGACCTTACTTCTAGCGAGACTAAAGCAAGATGTCTGAGACCCCGGTATCTGACCCTCTGGGGTCGTCCCCGTTGCTAGGCGACCGGAAGGGCCAGGACTTTCTGCTTCTCAGCGAGTACGAAGCGACGGGATACTCCGGACAGCACAACATGACCTTCGGGGGAAATCTGACGTTGGGATTACACCCGGGGGCAGGTGGAGTAGTGTTCGGGGGCAGCGATTTGTTCGAGGGGTTCGTGGATGTAGACAATATGTCCGGCTTGGGTAACGTGACGGGCCAGGGCGGAGCGGCCCAGGAGGAGAACTTGTTTTACGTGCCGCTCAGCCTCATGGTCCTCCTGTCCATCCTCTACGGATCTGTGTCCCTGTTGACGGTGCTCGGCAACGTCCTGGTCATCCTGGTGATCGCCAAGAACAAGGCCATGCAGACCGTGACCAACTTCTTCATCGCCAACCTCTCGGTGGCTGACGTCATGATCGGGATCTTCAGCACGCCGTTCCAGTTCCAGGCGGCGCTGCTGCAGCGCTGGGACCTGCCCCACGTCCTCTGCCCCGTGGCCCCCTTCGTCAAGGAGATGACGGTCAACGTCAGCATCCTCACTCTGGCCGTCATCTCCATCGACCGCTACTTCGCCATCATCCACCCGCTGCGGCCGCGCTGCTCCAGAAAGGTCGCCAAGGTGGTCATGTCTTTCGTCTGGATCTTCAGCATCGCCTCCGCCGCGCCTGACGCCATCGTGTTCCGGGTGATCCATATTCCGGCTGGGACGACGACGAAACCCTTTTGTTACGGTAACTTCACCACGACAGTGCGGGGAAACTCCGTGGACATGGGCAAGGCCTATCGCCTCTGCCTCGTCATCGTCCAGTACTTCTTGCCGCTTTTCATCATCAGCTACGCTTACTTTAGGATAATGCACAAAATCTGGTTCGCCCAGGCTCCGGGGTCAGCCGTGGACTCCAGGGACCAGCTGCTGAATAAGAACAAGAAAAAGGTGAGTGACAACTACTGATTTTCAATGAGCTGCGCTTTATTCATTCATATAAGTTGTTGCTATACAAGGGGAGAAAAGCGAGAAATTTCTTTACGGGATGGAGGACCATGACAAAGGCAGAATATGTTGTTCAATATGGCCTTGCCGTTATATCACATTGGTTTTCCTAGCGATATTAGTTATCGCGGGTAAGGAATATGTGAGGCAGGGGCTGCCACAAGGAGAGCGGGGCCGTGTCAAATACCGACCGGTTTGTAGCACAACATACAACAGGTTTAAACCGACTCGCGCCTCTGTATGCTCTCTACGCAGCCGTTCAGCGTTCTCAGACATGACGTCATAACGGATGTAGAAAACAAAACCACAATGTTAAGAGCGCAGACGTTGGGGGAAGAGAGGGAAACCCACGCAGACAAAATGTGCAGAACAATTTCTGGTAACTTAACGGGAAGCCGCTATGACTTTCCGCTATCTTAAAGGCCATGAAACGGGGAAAACCCATGGTAGTTACTTGCAGCTTAATGCCTGTTCAACGAGTAGGCGTAAACACGAATAGTTCTTCTTGCTCAACGGTCATAAGTCTGTCAACAGCCATGGGTATAACCAAGAATGTAACGCCTGTTGCGTGGGACGTGTGGTCGATGTGTCTTCTCGCATAATGGGTGTAAAACGGAGAATAATTGTCCATTACTCATGGTTTTCATGGTCGCGACGCGTCAAATGATGTGCCGCTATACACAATGTTGGCTTAAAAGCATTATAGTGTCGCTCTGTTCGTTCGTTCAGTTGTTATAATTATGGTCTTTGTTGGAACTATAGTGGTCAAGTATGGAGTCTTGTCAAAGTTCAGATATTCTTGTCATTTTGTTTGTGGATTTCCACATACACATTGTGTCGTGAGTCCATGTCTGGCATAAACCTTCGTTTCAGCGTAGATAAAATATGTTAATTCAGGTTGGCCTCATCCGTCTCGTAGACACTTCGTTAATATGGCAGATGACACTTTCCTTCTGCGTGGTGATAGTTTAGCACAGGCTTCATATCCCGATGCGCACAGCGTAGTATGCACTAAATCATGGATGAGCTTTCTATAAACACACGTAATACCATGATCTTAATTCTCGGAGTCATCCTTTAGAATCTGTTTTGGTCACACCGTCAAACATGTGATGGTGTGTATGGTGCGTGTAAATTACAGGATTATATGATTAGTCGAATAAACGAATCTGCTTTTTCTTTCTCATTTCTTTTAATTATCACAAATTTCCTGTTCTGCGTTCAACCTTGGAGAAACGTTACGCATTATTTACACATTACACATTCATGTAAACACATTACACATTCATGTAGACACATTTTGTGAATGTCACACCCGTGTCCCTCGATGTCTGTTTGCAAGTAGCAAGTTTAATTAAGTATAATTAATTAGATCTGTATCTAATTAATATAGACATTTGGCTTATGTCCCCACCATACTCTTATTTCTACCTACAGAATGTAGTGGTATCGACGTCTTCGTCACATTTTATTCGGATCTAAATACTCTGTGTGTGATGAACAGGGAGAGTTGTGTCTCACCTCACGAACCCCGCTCCCCCTTCTCCTTCCCCCCACCGCCCTACGCCCTGTGGTTAGTTGTTCCTTATCGCCGGAGACGCATCCATGAGCTTTTGGGTATGCAGCTTGTCCCAATGCATCCATGGGGACGGCAGGCGTGGCGTCAGACCCTGGCCCGTGATGGGTGACCGTCCGGTAACCCCCGCCCCCCCCCCTCCCGACTCCTCGCTTGACAGCAGAGGCCGCCCCGATAGCTCAGTGGGTTAGAGCGCTCGCATTAAGTGCTCTGGCCACACGAGAGCCTAGCGGCACGTGGATCGGCGGTTCGAGCCCCGCTGTAGCCATGTCTGTGTTGTCGCCGGATAAAGATCCCATGTCTCTCTTCGCAAAGAGTAGGGGGTTGCCCCCGGCACATGGCTCTACTCTGCCATTCCTTCTCCCATTGAGGCGATATCACCAAAAGTGGTTAAAGCGTCCTGAATATACAACCAACCGCCCGACTATATATCGATGGACAGTTTCTTTTTGACCCAGGTTTATCGAATGTAATGTTTCAGACGGCGTTTGTGTGTCGTAAAGCTGACTGACAACTCGGGGACCATGAGGTGAAAAGATACAACGCCCCAGACACATGCCTAGAGTAATTGTAGCTGAAATGTATTTTACAACGAAGTTAAATCTTGTTTAACACGGCTAAGGGAATTATTAATAAACGCACGACGCCGAGCTTGGCCCTATTCCTGGCGCTATTTAGTGGATCCGGCCATACACACACAATCATGTGGACCACATGTGCAGCGTTTACGCACCTGCAACTTCCGTGTCTGTCTTCTGTGCGTCAGTAATAGGCGCGAACCTGCGCAGGGCGGATCCACATTATATCACCGTCTCCAGGCGGCACGCCATGTCCCCTGCCTGTCAGGTCCCATCGGTGGGTATTACAGGGAAACAGATTATCTCACACCCACAATAAGCGGGCGGTGTGTGGACAAATCACCGACCGTACTTCACCCAGAGTCATTCACCCCGTCAAGTCCCCGCCACCCAATCTGTCCCCTGGCTCCTTCAATGCTGGCCTATTCACCTCATTTACCGCTAAAACTGCGCCCTGATGGAGAAAAATACCTTTCTTAGACCGGCCGGTGATCGATTTGTATCGTTCGATATATCTGGCCGAGCCGTCGCACCGTCTTCCGAAGCTATTAACAACTACCGTTTTTTTCACTCACATTCTGTAGCATCTGGATAACGCGCCACACACCTCTACGCGACCATTACACATTGCACAAAAAAAGCAGGGCGTAAGAAGCATTCATGGACGATGGTCATGTGCTTGGGTCTCTCGTCTCCCCGGGGCTGACCTAGCACCGCGATTAACCGCTCCCCAACCGTCCTCCCTCCCCATTGCTCTACAGGCCTGAATCGCCTCCAACTGCTCGCTTGTGAATGGTAAAAAGAAACAGACATGAACAGCATTAGACTGAAATACAGGGGCTTCACAATATGGCAGATGTAGAAGGGGGGGGGGGGACCATGTCACATAGGACTTAGTTGTTAAGAGGAAATGGAAGATAACCATGGGTGCTCGATGGGGTATAAACAGGGCCGCAAAGTGATTACGACGATTTGTGAAAGGCTGCATTATTGAATGGAGACACAGGGGGCAGGCTACGGGATAATGAACGCCGAGAGCTTTAATGGAGAGGGATTGGGGTCACATGCGGCGCCGCCTGGTGGAGATTGAACCACTGGGTCATGGTGACAAAAGGGTCTGCGTGAGAGTACTTCCGATCAAGGCCCGAGGATTCTGGACACGTGGTCACCATGCAGTGCTGCCACCTCACGGCCGACGTCAAATGTTGTATTCAGCTGGTTTGACTCCGCTTAATGTATCTGACTTTAGACGCGACGTTTGTTAATTGATCTGCTTGCCGTTCGTTCAATGTATTAGTTGACATGGCGTGTTTGACACATACTGCATTGTTAGGTTCTATCAGCGCTAGTTGCGCCAAGTATGATGGCTCGATAACAAAGCATGATATATTGATAACAAAGTATCACACTTTGATAATTAAAGTATGACATTTTGATAAATAAAGTATGACATTTTGATAAATAAAGTATGACATTTTGATAAATAAATATGACATTTTGATAAATAAAGTAGGTTGACTGTATCCAAAAATGTGTAATGTAAAATAATACTTATGGGTTACCACCGCATAATGAATGGATTACAAAATCTTGTGTAGGAAAAACATGGTTTAGTAACTGGATAATATAGGATCATAAACAATATCAAAAAGTGTGATATCTGGACAACAAATATGATCAAAGGATGACATAATATGATCAAAGGATGACATAATATGATCACAGACAAAGAACGTATACGTTGTTACGCACGTGGTCCTTGCTCAAGACTCGTGTGTTGTGCATACTTACCCCAGTAACTAAATGTACCTCCCCATTGTTTTTTCTGTCATTACTTAAACCGGAGTCGTTGCATCACTGATCACCCACCGTTGCCCGTGGCCCTTATTAAACTCTCCCGGAAGATGGCGCCGTCTCCTCCGCAACACAGCGCCATGCTTCAACACGCCGGGGAGGCCGACGAGCCTGCCTCCCGGGCCTCAGCGATGGACGGTTACGTCTGGTGTCTTGTGTGGGGGTGTGGTGGGGGTTGGGGCTGGGGTATGGGGCTGAGGGGTGAGAGGAGGGGGTGGGGGCTTTCCCCGGGAGGCGGTCACACGACCGGGAAGGGGAAGAAACCGGACCAGGAAAAGAAAGGCGAAGAGAAGGTGTGGGAGCTACTGTTGGTTATCTGTAGCTGGCTTTCTTCTCCCGGGCGCTGCAGATGAGAGAGGTTTGGAAGAAGGTGGTGGAGGTGAGGGGGAAGAGGGAATGGGGCTAGATTGTAACCGAGTCTCTCCTTTTACTCTCAGCAGCTCCCCTGGGTAATTGCATTTAAGAGTCCTTATTGGAAGGTAATGGATGAATCAGTAATTGACAATGATAAAGTGGCTAATACCAAGCGTAGAATCAGGTTGCCATGTGTACCACAAAAAGATGTCTCAACATCTATGGTTTCTATGATAATGTAAAAGAATACTTAGGTAATTAATGTAGACCCCAGTCTAATAGTTGATCAGCATAGAACCTCCAATCACTCACCGCCAGACAAATGTGGTGTGGTAATTTGCTATATTCAAAACAATCCGCTTTTTTCTTTGCTTATGCACGGGACAAAATTTAGCATCAACTTTACGCAGACATCATTTAATTAGATAGGTTTAGTATAAAACGGGGCGACCAAAAGGAAAAAAAGAAAGAAAACTCTTAAAAGCTCTTAAAACGGTCCACCGCTGCCATCTTGACCTACTTCACGACTGTCGCACTTGTCCCCGAGCGCCAATATCAGTGTGCTTTGAGCAACAAAACGCGGTACCGCGAGCCGTGGCCTCACCATACATCATTAGGAATTGGACATGTGCGTTTATCCGTCCCTCTCCCCACCCCACTACTCTCCAAAGAGACAAGCGGCAAAGTATCGTCCATACTTGCTCGTAGCTGACATGTGGCGTTTTTTTGGACACACGCTACCTCGTTGCGCCAAGGCGTCTAGTTAAACAGGGACGGGGAAAACCCATGCCTTCGTTAATGAGCCAAGGAAGATGACATTTTTATAGAACTTTCCATCAAGAGATAATATGATTTATGTTTTAATCTGTCCGCTTTGGTGCCTGATGGTGCCTGGGTGAAAATTGGGGAATAAAAACTCTCTGTTGAATCTAGCAGATTATTGGAATACATTTCATTTGTCGGAATTATCATTAGTATTTTTAATTTTTGTTTTTAGTAATTTATTGGTTGTAAATAAAAATGCTTACATTCGAAATAGTCTGACAAAAAAAGTGCACAGTATAAGAGTATATTGGTCACAGTACGATGATTATGATTAATATAGGGTTATCCAAGAAAGACATTCACAGAACATTTAACCACTTGTTGTTGAGAGTGCGCAACATCTACATAAAATGACCGTTCCTCAGGCAACCGTGCAGATTATTATAATAATGTTAGTATTACGTTGTTCTTAAGAAACAAACCAGGTTCCTTATGTACCAAACGCTATTCAGGGGCCCGCCCGGTAGCTCAGTGGGTTAGAGCGCTCGCCTTGAGTGCTCTGGCCACCTGAAACCTAACGGCAGGCCGATCGATGGTTCGAGCCCCAATGTGGCCCTGTCTGTGTGGTCGCAGCTAGGATATATCCCATGTCTTTCTTCGCAAAGAGTAGGGGGAACCCACCGGGGCATGGCTCCACTCTCCCTACCTTCTATCATCGACGCGATATGGCCAAAAGTGGTTCAAGCGTACTGAATATACAACCAACCAACCCAACACAATATTCAATTAGGCCGCCAGCGCGCAGTACGGCGTAGCGGCAGGTGAGGCATTGTGCCCTGATGAAGACCATTCTGTCTCCGGCTACATTACCTGGGTGAGTTCGGGTATGCGAGCGGAGTAGTCGGACTCCGCGGAGTGCATAACCGAACGCGGAGATTGTGGTCCGATAGGGCGGTCACGTGCTACATTTTACTCCCAGACCTTACTCCCCACCCAGAGGAGGATCACGAGGATTTCCAACATGGCGTCCAGGCCGCACAATACATTTAATATATATATAGTAGTATTGCGACCTGCAAAAAATCTGTAAATAATATTATAACAACGAGAATAAGATAATGAAGACAATACGTATCCGTTGATTTATTTTATGGCGCTATTTAACGATCTGCAAAATTTGTGCAGTCCAGCAAGTGCAACATTCACGCGGACCACGGATTTGGCGTTCGCCTATTAGCGGAAAGAGTGAATCCGCATGCTCCAAATATCCGCGCCGATTACTCCCATCGCATATCCGAACTCACCCCTGGTGATTGCGATCGGTGCGCTGCCACCAGTCTGGGAACATGGTGTATCGCTGACTTGACTGACTCAGTATGTATGGCAGAGTGGATCTAAGGAACCTGGTACAAACATAAAACATTAGGATTAATATTCCGTGTTTAGTATTGTATTTCCTTCCCTTTGATGCGCGTCCAGAAAGTTGATTACCAATTAATTCCCGAGCGATATGAATATGACACTACGCCGAGCAACGCTGAAAGCCTACAACTATTCAGGTTAGCAAGAGGAATTAGTTATAGGCCTAGCCTGATTTCCAATTGCAAAATAAAAATATGTTTAAACCAACTATTCAGGTTGACCTTTGACTACTATTACCATGCCGCTGGGTGGTGTGTGATGTGCTACTCCACGCCGTCCAGGTGCTTTTGTGTGCAATGTATGTAAGAGATGTATTAGACAACCTCTCTTAGGGCTGGAGTCACTCACTACGTCTTGTGATTGTGTGCTGTGTGGTCTGCAGTCACTAAGTCTTGTGATTGTCTGATGTGTGGGCTGGAGTCACTGACTGCGCCTTGTGATTGTGTGCTGTGTGGGGTGGAGTCACTGACTGCGCCTTGTGATTGTGTGCTGTGTGGGGTGGAGTCACTGACTGCGCCTTGTGATTGTGTGCTGTTTGGGCTGGAGTCACTCACTACGTCTTGTGATTGTGTGCTGTGTGGGGTGGAGTCACTCACTACGCCTTGTGATTGTGTGCTGTGTGGGGTGAAGTCACTGCCTGCGCCTTGTGATTGTGTGATGCGTGGGCTGGAGTCACTCACTACGCCTTGTGATTGTGTGATGTGTGGGCTGGAGTCACTCACTACGCCTTGTGATTGTGTGCTGTGTGGGGTGGAGTCACTGACTGCGCCTTGTGATTGTGTGCTGTGTGGGGTGAAGTCACTGACTGCGCCTTGTGATTGTGTGCTGCGTGGGGTGGAGTCACTGACTGCGCCTTGTGATTGTGTGCTGTGTGGGCTGGAGTCACTAAGTCTTGTGATTGTCTGATGTGTGGGCTGGAGTCACTGACTGCGCCTTGTGATTGTGTGCTGTGTGGGGTGGAGTCACTGACTGCGCCTTGTGATTGTGTGCTGTGTGGGGTGAAGTCACTGACTGCGCCTTGTGATTGTGTGCTGCGTGGGGTGGAGTCACTGACTGCGCCTTGTGATTGTGTGCTGTGTGGGCTGGAGTCACTAAGTCTTGTGATTGTCTGATGTGTGGGCTGGAGTCACTGACTGCGCCTTGTGATTGTGTGCTGTGTGGGGTGGAGTCACTGACTGCGCCTTGTGATTGTGTGCTGTGTGGGCTGGAGTCACTCACTACGCCTTGTGATTGTGTGCTGTGTGGGGTGAAGTCACTGCCTGCGCCTTGTGATTGTGTGCTGTGTGGTCTGCAGTCACTAAGTCTTGTGATTGTCTGATGTGTGGGTTGGAGTCACTGACTGCGCCTTGTGATTGTGTGCTGTGTGGGGTGGAGTCACTCACTACGTCTTGTGATTGTGTGCTGTGTGGGGTGGAGTCACTCAATACGCCTTGTGATTGTGTGCTGTGTGGGGTGGAGTCACTGACTGCGCCTTGTGATTGTGTGCTGCGTGGGGTGGAGTCACTGACTGCGCCTTGTGATTGTGTGCTGTGTGGGCTGGAGTCACTCACTACGCCTTGTGATTGTGTGCTGTGTGGGGTGAAGTCACTGCCTGCGCCTTGTGATTGTGTGATGCGTGGGCTGGAGTCACTCACTACGCCTTGTGATTGTGTGATGTGTGGGGTGGAGTCACTCAATACGCCTTGTGATTGTGTGCTGTGTGGGGCGGAGTCACTCACTACGCCTTGTGATTGTGTGCTGTGTGGGCTGGAGTCACTGACTGCGGCTTGTGATTGTGTGCTGTGTGGGCTGGAGTCACTGACTGCGCCTTGTGATTGTGTGCTGTGTGGGGTGGAGTCACTCACTACGCCTTGTGATTGTGTGCTGTGTGGGGTGGAGTCACTGACTGCGCCTTGTGATTGTGTGATGCGTGGGCTGGAGTCACTCACTACGCCTTGTGATTGTGTGCTGTGTGGGGTGGAGTCACTGACTGCGCCTTGTGATTGTGTGATGTGTGGGGTGAAGTCACTGACTGCGCCTTGTGATTGTCTGATGCGTGGGCTGGAGTCACTGACTGCGCCTTGTGATTGTGTGCTGTGTGGGGTGGAGTCACTCACTGCGCCTTGTGATTGTGTGCTGTGTGGGCTGGAGTCACTGACTGCGCCTTGTGATTGTGTGCTGTGTGGGCTGGAGTCACTCACTACGCCTTGTAATTGTGTGATGTGTGGGGTGGAGTCACTGACTGCGCCTTGTGATTGTGTGATGTGTGGGGTGGAGTCACTCACTACGTCTTGTGATTGTGTGCTGTGTGGGGTGGAGTCACTCACTGCGCCTTGTGATTGTGTGCTGTGTGGGGTGGAGTCACTCACTGCGCCTTGTGATTGTGTGCTGTGTGGGGTGGAGTCACTCACTGCGCCTTGTGATTGTGTGATGTGTGGGGTGGAGTCACTCACAACGCCTTTTGATTGTGTGCTGTGTGGGCTTGAGTCACTCACTACGCCTTGTGATTGTGTGATGGGTGGGCTTGAGTCACTCACTACGCCTTGTGATTGTGTGATGTTTGGGATGGAGTCACTCACTGCGCCTTGTGATTGTGTGCTGTGTGGGGTGGAGTCACTGACTGCGCCTTGTAATTGTGTGATGTGTGGGGTGGAGTCACTCACTACGCCTTGTGATTGTGTGATGTTTGGGATGGAGTCACTCACTGCGCCTTGTGATTGTGTGCTGTGTGGGCTGGAGTCACTCACTGCGCCTTGTAATTGTGTGATGTGTGGGGTGGAGTCACTGACTGCGCCTTGTGATTGTGTGCTGTGTGGGGTGGAGTCACTCACTACGCCTTGTGATTGTGTGCTGTGTGGGATGGAGTCACTCACTGCGCCTTGTGATTGTGTGCTGTGTGGGGTGGAGTCACTCACTACGCCTTGTAATTGTCTGATGTGTGGGGTGGAGTCACTCACAACGCCTTTTGATTGTGTGCTGTGTGGGCTTGAGTCACTCACTACGCCTTGTGATTGTGTGATGTGTGGGATGGAGTCACTCACTGCGCCTTGTGATTGTGTGCTGTGTGGGGTGAAGTCACTCACTACGTCTTGTGATTGTGTGATGGGTGGGCTTGAGTCACTCACTACGCCTTGTGATTGTGTGATGTTTGGGATGGAGTCACTCACTGCGCCTTTTGATTGTGTGCTGTGTGGGCTTGAGTCACTCAGTACGCCTTGTGATTGTGTGATGTGTGGGATGGAGTCACTCACTGCGCCTTGTGATTGTGTGCTGTGTGGGGTGAAGTCACTCACTACGTCTTGTGATTGTGTGATGGGTGGGCTTGAGTCACTCACTACGCCTTGTGATTGTGTGATGTTTGGGATGGAGTCACTCACTGCGCCTTGTGATTGTGTGCTGTGTTGGCTGGAATCACTCACTACGCCTTGTGATTGTGTCCTGTGTGGGCTGGATTCACTCACTGCGAATTGTGATTGTGTGCTGTGTGACCTAAAGTCACTACGCCATGTGATTGTGTGCTGTGTGGGCTTGAGTTACTCACTACGCCTTGTGATTGTGTGCTGTGTGGGCTGGAGTTTGTTTCACTAAGATCCAGGGTCCCGTAACTGTCCAACCGAATCTAATCGCGATCTGCGCCGAAAGCTTACATCTAAAAATTAAATTGTCGAGTGCTAACACTTGGTTTCGGTCGACTGGTAAGGCGAAAAAAATAAGGCAACCCGCCCTCATCCATGTCGAGCAGCGCGCCAATTTGCCGGAGCAAGTGACCCTTCATGTGGCGCCCTAAGTTTTAACTGGAAGTTGTCTGGCGGAGGTAACTATTTACAGTGGAGGCACCCTTTTAGGGGAAACACGTGAAACGAGAGATCAGGGCCACGATTTAGGCATGAATTGCTCCAGTTCCAAGCCACGCAGTAGACCGTGATCTTAGTGCTTGATGGCAAATATCATCTAAACTAATTCCTATACGTCTTGCGATGATTGTCTCCGTAGAAATGCCATGATTGGAGTTAGAATCGCTGCTATTTATATTAGAAATGATAACGCGCTCTTGTTTTGCCCACACAGTAGGCGTCATTTCCGGTTAGAATATAATTAGAGTATCGCCTCCTGATTGGCCAATCGCGGACAGGCCTCCAAAAGGGATGCCGCCTGGTTAAGCGGCGAAATCGTGGCTGGCGGTAACTTCTAATTGTTATTGTGAGCTACAGACAGGACGGAACATTCTGTAATTTGGAGGATAGATACTTGAATCGGTAAAGCAGCGTTAGAGGTCAGGCTGGCGGCTTACTTATCATTACACAGTGATAAGCGTTATACAGCAATAAGCGTTATAAGGGATCTGGATGGGGAAATGGCGACACGCGATAGAGGCATATTTGAAAAATCGACATTCGACACTGACCCCCAAATTCCGACACTGAGGATCTGTAAAAGCGACATTGATACAGATTAAAAAAAAAACCACGCTGAACTTAGCCTAAAAGCGACATTGATACAGACGCTGAACTTAGCCTAAAAGCGACATGAAATGGCGAGGAAAATCGACATTCGGCTCTCCCTTGCGGAGCCCTGTTATATAGCGATAAGCGTTATTCAGCGACAAGCGTTATATAGCGACAAGCGTTATATAGCGATAAGCGTTATTCAGCGACAAGCGTTATATAGCGACAAGCGTTATATAGCGATAAGCGTTATATAGCGACAGGCGTTATACAGCGACAGGCGTTATATAGCGATAAGCGTTATATAGCGACAGGCGTTATACAGCGACAGGCGTTTTCAGTGATACGAGTTATACAGAGACAGCGTGCAGTCCTCTTCGTGCAGCCAATATTATCCAAATGAATTGTGCCATAGATTTAAACTGATAATTACGAAGAGCAAGTCGCGGAATTTGCTCAGGCAACCGGAAGCTGCCGAACGTATCAGTCGAACGTCCTCCGTGGAAGGCGCAGACCAATGCGTTATCGTAGTCGTATATTGGGTCTGTAGAGCGGACCCCTCCCTCCCTTGGGTGGGAAGGTGGGGGGGGGGGGTAAGGCAGAAACGAACGTATCAATCTAATCCTCCGTGGAAGGCGTAGTGGGGCGAGGCTGAGGCAGGAACGTCCAATGGTCATCATTACAGGGGAAAATATCCATGCCACCCTCCCTCGTTATGCGGCATGAATAACTGGTCAGTTCATTCGACCATGGATGTTTCTTTTACACCATTTTCATTTAAATCTAGATGCAATGTATATGATTCGACAGACATCCACGAGCCGACCTCGTTCTCGACCATGGTCTTGTCATTGCCCACCACTTGTGGCGCTGTTGCCAAGAACCCCTGCCGCTTTGTATTGTACACGGCAACATGCTGGAGCTAGCCTAGCTTGAGCCCCCTTTTTGGGAAGAAACTTAGGCTAGCAACACAGTTTTGTTTGTGTTGCTCCAACCACCAAGAACACACTTCTTCACCATCGAAGATGTGTCTTCGCTGCCGGGTACACTCTGAGAGTGGTGCGGGCAGTCGATTCGAGCGAGGCGCACTCAAAGCATGTTGTGACGTCACAATGGGCTGGCCTTGGAGACCCGGCACGATGGGCTGGCCTTGGAGACCCGGCACGATGGGCTGGCCTTGGAGACCCGGCACGATGGGCTGGCCCTGGAGACGCGGCACGATGGGCTGGCCTTGGAGACCCGGCACGATGGGCTGGCCTTGGAGACCCGGCACGATGGGCTGGCCTTGGAGACCCGGCACGATGGGCTGGCCATGGAGACCCGGCACGATGGGCTGGCCTTGGAGACCCGGCACGATGGGCTGGCCTTGGAGACCTGGCACGATGGGCTGGCCTTGGAGACCCGGCACGATGGGCTGGCCTTGGAGACCCGGCATGATGGGCTGGCCTTGGAGACCCGGCACGATGGGCTGGCCTTGGAGACCCGGCACGATGGGCTGGCCTTGGAGACCGGGCACGATGGGCTGGCATTGGAGACCCGGCACGATGGGCTGGCCTTGGTGACCCGGCATGATGGGCTGGCCTTGGAGACCCGGCACGATGGGCTGGCCTTGGAGACCCGGCACGACGGGCTGGCCTTGGAGACCCGGCACGATGGGCTGGCCTTGGAGACCCGGCACGATGGGCTGGCCTTGGAGACCCGGCATGATAGGCTGGCCTTGGAGACCCGGCACGATGGGCTGGCCTTGGAGACCCGGCACGATGGGCTGGCCTTGGAGACCCGGCACGATGGGCTGGCCTTGGAGACCCGGCATGATAGGCTGGCCTTGGAGACCCGGCACGATGGGCTGGCCTTGGAGACCCGGCATGATGGGCTGGCCTTGGAGACCCGGCACGATGGGCTGGCCTTGGAGACCCGGCACGATGGGCTGGCCTTGGAGACCCGGCATGATAGGCTGCCCTTGGAGACCCGGCACGATGGGCTGGCCTCGGAGACCCGGCACGATGGGCTGGCCTTGGAGACCCGGCACGATGGGCTGGCCTTGGAGACCCGGCATGATAGGCTGGCCTTGGAGACCCGGCACGATTGGCTGGCCTTGGAGACCCGGCACGATGGGCTGGCCTTGGAGACCCGGCACGATGGGCTGGCCTTAGAGACCCGGCACGATGGGCTGGCCATGGAGACCCGGCACGACGGGCTGGCCTTGGAGACTCGGCACGATGGGCTGGCCTTGGAGACCCGGCACGATGGGCTGGCCTTGGAGACCCGGCACGATGGGCTGGCCTTGGAGACCCGGCATGATAGGCCGGCCTTGGAGACCCGGCACGATGGGCTGGCCTTGGAGACCCGGCACGATGGGCTGGCCTTGGAGACCCGGCACGATGGGCTGGCCTTAGAGACCCGGCACGATGGGCTGGCCATGGAGACCCGGCACGACGGGCTGACCTTGGAGACCCGGCACGATGGGCTGGCCTTGGAGACCCGGCATGATAGGCTGGCCTTGGAGACCCGGCACGATGGGCTGGCCTTGGAGACCCGGCAAGATGGGCTGGCCTTGGAGACCCGGCACGACGGGCTGGCCTTGGAGACCCGGCACGATGGGCTGGCCTTGGAGACCCGGCACGATGGGCTGGCCTTGGAGACCCGGCATGATAGGCTGGCCTTGGAGACCCGGCACGATGGGCTGGCCTTGGAGACCCGGCAAGATGGGCTGGCCTTGGAGACCCGGCACGATGGGCTGGCCTTGGAGACCCGGCACGATGGGTTGGCCTTGGAGACCCGGCACGATGGCTGGCCTTGGAGACCCGGCCCGATGGGCTGGCCTTGGAGACCCGGCATGATAGGCTGGCCTTGGAGACCCGGCACGATGGGCTGGCCTTGGAGACCCGGCACGATGGGCTGGCCTTGGAGACCCGGCACGATGGGCTGGCCTTGGAGACCCGGCACGATGGGCTGGCCTTGGAGACCCGGCACGATGGGCTGGCCTTGGAGACCCGGCACGATGGGCTGGCCTTGGAGACCCGGCACGATGGGCTGGCCTTGGAGACCCGGCATGATGGGCTGGCCTTGGAGACCCGGCACGATGGGCTGGCCTTGGAGACCCGGCACGATGGCTGGCCTTGGAGACCCGGCCCGATGGGCTGGCCTTGGAGACCCGGCATGATAGGCTGGCCTTGGAGACCCGGCACGATGGGTTGGCCTTGGAGACCCGGCACGATGGCTGGCCTTGGAGACCCGGCCCGATGGGCTGGCCTTGGAGACCCGGCATGATAGGCTGGCCTTGGAGACCCGGCACGATGGGCTGGCCTTGGAGACCCGGCACGATGGGCTGGCCTTGGAGACCCGGCACGATGGGCTGGCCTTGGAGACCCGGCACGATGGGCTGGCCTTGGAGACCCGGCACGATGGGCTGGCCTTGGAAACCCGGCACGATGGGCTGGCCTTGGAGACCCGGCATGATAGGCTGGCCTTGGAGACCCGGCATTATGGGCACGACGGGCTGGCCTTGGAGACCCGGCATGATGGGCTGGCCTTGGAGACCCGGCATGATGGGCACGACGGGCTGGCCTTGGAGACCCGACATAATGGGCTGGCCTTGGAGACCCGGCACGATGGGCTGGCCTTGGAGACCCGGCACGATGGGCTGGCCTTGGAGACCCCGCACGATGGGCTGGCCTTGGAGACCTGGCACGATGGGCTGGCCTTGGAGACCCGGCCCGACGGGCTGGCCTTGGAGACCCGGCACGATGGGCTGGCCTTGGAGACCCGGCACGATGGGCTGGCCTTGAAGACCCGGCACGATGGGCTGGCCTTGGAGACCCGACATGATGGGCTGGCCTTGGAGACCTGGCACGATGTGCTGGCCTGGGAGACCCGGCACGATGGGCTGGCCTTGGAGACCCGGCACGATGGGCTGGCCTTGGAGACCCGGCATTATGGGCACGACGGGCTGGCCTTGGAGACCCGACACGATGGGCTGGCCTTGGAGACCCGGCATGATGGGCTGGCCTTGGAGACCTGGCACGATGGGCTGGCCTTGGAGACCCGGCACGATGGGCTGGCCTTGGAGACCCGGCATGATGGGCTGGCCTTGGAGACCTGGCATGATAGGCTGGCCTTGGAGACCCGGCATGATGGGCTGGCCTTGGGGACCCGGCATGATGGGCTGGCCTTGGAGACCCGGCACGATGGGCTGGCCTTGGAGACCCGGCACGAAGGGTGGCCTTGAAGACCCGGCACGATGGGCTGGCCTTGGAGACCAGACATGATGGGCTGGCCTTCGAGACCTGGCACGATGTGCTGGCCTGGGAGACCCGGCACGATGGGCTGGCCTTGGAGACCCGGCATTATGGGCACGACGGGCTGGCCTTGGAGACCCGACACGATGGGCTGGCCTTGGAGACCCGGCATGATGGGCTGGCCTTGGAGACCTGGCACGATGGGCTGGCCTTGGAGACCCGACACGATGGGCTGGCCTTGGAGACCCGGCATGATGGGCTGGCCTTGGAGACCTGGCATGATAGGCTGGCCTTGGAGACCCGGCATGATGGGCTGGCCTTGGGGACCCGGCATGATGGGCTGGCCTTGGAGACCCGGCACGATGGGCTGGCCTTGGAGACCCGGCACGATGGGCTGGCCTTGGAGTCCCGGCACGATGGGCTGGCCTTGGAGACCCGGCACGACGGGCTGGCCTTGGAGACCCGGCACGACGGGCTGGCCTTGGAGACCCGGCATGATGGGCAGGCCTTGGAGACCCGGCATGATGGGCACGACGGGCTGGCCTTGGAGACCTGGCACGATGGGCTGGCCTTGGGGACCCGGCATGATGGGCTGGCCTTGGAGACCTGGCACGATGGGCTGGCCTTGGAGACCCGGCATGATGGGCTGGCCTTGGAGACCCGGCGCGACGGGCTGGCCTTGGAGACCTGGCACGATGGGCTGGCCTTGGAGACCCGGCACGACTGGCTGGCCTTGGAGACCCGGCACGATGGGCTGGCCTTGGAGACCCGGCACGATGGGCTGGCCTTGGAGACCCGGCACGATGGGCTGGCCTTGGAGACCCGGCACGATGGGCTGGCCTTGGAGACCCGGCACGATGGGCTGGCCTTGGAGACCCGGCAGGGTGGGCTGGCCTTGGAGACCCGGCACGACGGGCTGGCCTTGGAGACCCGGCAGGGTGGGCTGGCCTTGGTGACCCGGAACGATGGGCTGGCCTTGGAGACCCGGCACGATGGGCTGGCCTTGGAGACCCGGCAGGGTGGGCTGGCCTTGGAGACCCGGCACGATGGGCTGGCCTTGGAGACCCGGCACGATGGGCTGGCCTTGGAGACCCGGCAGGGTGGGCTGGCCTTGGAAACCCGGCACGACGGGCTGGCCTTGGAGACCCGGCACGATGGGCTGGCCTTGGAGACCCGGCACGACGGGCTGGCCTTGGAGACCCGGCATGATGGGCTGGCCTTGGAGACCCGGCATGATGGGCACGACGGGCTGGCCTTGGAGACCTGGCATGATGGGCTGGCCTTGGAGACCCGGCATGATGGGCTGGCCTTGGTGACCCGGCGCGACGGGCTGGCCTTGGAGACCTGGCATGATGGGCTGGCCTTGGAGACCCGGCACGACGGGCTGGCCTTGGAGACCCGGCATGATGGGCTGGCCTTGGAGACCCGGCACGACGGGCTGGCCTTGGAGACCCGGCCCGACGGGCTGGCCTTGGAGACCCGGCATGATGGGCTGGCCTTGGAGACCCGGCACGACGGGCTGGCCTTGGAGACCCGGCCCGACGGGCTGGCCTTAGGGACCCGGCACGATGGGCACGACGGGCTGGCCTTGGAGACCTGGCATGATGGGCTGGCCTTGGAGACCCGGCATGATGGGCTGGCCTTGGAGACCCGGCATGATGGGCTGGCCTTGGAGACCCGGCATGATGGGCTGGCCTTGGAGACCCGGCATGATGTGCTGGCCTTGGAGACCCGGCACGATGGGCTGGCCTTGGAGACCCGGCACGATGGGCTGGCCTTGGAGACCCGGCACGATGGGCTGGCCTTGGAGACCTGGCACG
This sequence comes from Arenicola marina, assembly GCA_964019135.1. Lineage (NCBI taxonomy): Eukaryota > Metazoa > Annelida > Polychaeta > Arenicolidae > Arenicola > Arenicola marina. The sequence continues at coordinate 44,273,398 of OZ025251.1, forward strand.
ACGGGCTGGCCTTGGAGACCCGGCATGATGGGCTGGCCTTGGAGACCCGGCACGATGGGCACGACGGGCTGGCCTTGGAGACCTGGCATGATGGGCTGGCCTTGGAGACCCGGCATGATGGGCTGGCCTTGGAGACCCGGCATGATGGGCTGGCCTTGGAGACCCGGCATGATGGGCACGACGGGCTGGCCTTGGAGACCCGGCACGATGGGCTGGCCTTGGAGACCCGGCACGATGGGCTGGCCTTGGAGACCCGGCACGATGGGCACGACGGGCTGGCCTTGGAGACCCGGCATGATGGGCTGGCCTTGGAGACCCGGCATGATGGGCTGGCCTTGGAGACCCGGCATGATGGGCTGGCCTTGGAGACCCGGCACGATGGGCTGGCCTTGGAGACCCGGCACGATGGGCTGGCCTTGGAGACCCGGCATGATGGGCTGGCCTTGGAGACCCGGCACGATGGGCTGGCCTTGGAGACCCGGCACGATGGGCTGGCCTTGGAGACCCGGCACGATGGGCACGACGGGCTGGCCTTGGAGACCTGGCATGATGGGCTGGCCTTGGAGACCCGGCACGATGGGCACGACGGGCTGGCCTTGGAGACCCGGCATGATGGGCTGGCCTTGGAGACCCGGCATGATGGGCTGGCCTTGGAGACCCGGCATGATGGGCTGGCCTTGGAGACCCGGCCCGACGGGCTGGCCTTGGAGACCCGGCACGATGGGCACGACGGGCTGGCCTTGGAGACCCGGCACGATGGGCTGGCCTTGGAGACCTGGCATGATGGGCTGGCCTTGGAGACCCGGCACGACGGGCTGGCCTTGGAGACCCGGCATGATGGGCTGGCCTTGGAGACCCGGCACGATGGGCTGGCCTTGGAGACCTGGCATGATGGGCTGGCCTTGGAGACCCGGCACGATGGGCTGGCCTTGGAGACCTGGCATGATGGGCTGGCCTTGGAGACCCGGCACGATGGGCTGGCCTTGGAGACCTGGCATGATGGGCTGGCCTTGGAGACCCGGCACGATGGGCTGGCCTTGGAGACCTGGCATGATGGGCTGGCCTTGGAGACCCGGCACGATGGGCTGGCCTTGGAGACCTGGCATGATGGGCTGGCCTTGGAGACCCGGCCCGACGGGCTGGCCTTGGAGACCCGGCATGATGGGCTGGCCTTGGAGACCCGGCATGATGGGCTGGCCTTGGAGACCCGGCACGATGGGCTGGCCTTGGAGACCCGGCACGATGGGCTGGCCTTGGAGACCCGGCACGATGGGCACGACGGGCTGGCCTTGGAGACCTGGCATGATGGGCTGGCCTTGGAGACCCGGCCCGACGGGCTGGCCTTGGAGACCCGGCATGATGGGCTGGCCTTGGAGACCCGGCACGATGGGCTGGCCTTGGAGACCCGGCACGACGGGCTGGCCTTGGAGACCCGGCATGATGGGCTGGCCTTGGAGACCCGACACGATGGGCTGGCCTTGGAGACCCGGCATGATGGGCTGGCCTTGGAGACCTGGCACGATGGGCTGGCCTTGGAGACCCGGCACGATGGGCTGGCCTTGGAGACCCGGCATGATGGGCTGGCCTTGGAGACCTGGCATGATAGGCTGGCCTTGGAGACCCGGCATGATGGGCTGGCCTTGGGGACCCGGCATGATGGGCTGGCCTTGGAGACCCGGCACGATGGGCTGGCCTTGGAGACCCGGCACGAGGGGTGGCCTTGAAGACCCGGCACGATGGGCTGGCCTTGGAGACCCGACATGATGGGCTGGCCTTGGAGACCTGGCACGATGTGCTGGCCTGGGAGACCCGGCACGATGGGCTGGCCTTGGAGACCCGGCATTATGGGCACGACGGGCTGGCCTTGGAGACCCGACACGATGGGCTGGCCTTGGAGACCCGGCATGATGGGCTGGCCTTGGAGACCTGGCACGATGGGCTGGCCTTGGAGACCCGACACGATGGGCTGGCCTTGGAGACCCGGCATTATGGGCTGGCCTTGGAGACCTGGCATGATAGGCTGGCCTTGGAGACCCGGCATGATGGGCTGGCCTTGGGGACCCGGCATGATGGGCTGGCCTTGGAGACCCGGCACAATGGGCTGGCCTTGGAGACCCGGCACGATGGGCTGGCCTTGGAGTCCCGGCACGATGGGCTGGCCTTGGAGACCCGGCACGACGGGCTGGCCTTGGAGACCCGGCACGACGGGCTGGCCTTGGAGACCCGGCATGATGGGCAGGCCTTGGAGACCCGGCATGATGGGCACGACGGGCTGGCCTTGGAGACCTGGCACGATGGGCTGGCCTTGGGGACCCGGCATGATGGGCTGGCCTTGGAGACCTGGCACGATGGGCTGGCCTTGGAGACCCGGCATGATGGGCTGGCCTTGGAGACCCGGCGCGACGGGCTGGCCTTGGAGACCTGGCACGATGGGCTGGCCTTGGAGACCCGGCACGACTGGCTGGCCTTGGAGACCCGGCACGATGGGCTGGCCTTGGAGACCCGGCACGATGGGCTGGCCTTGGAGACCCGGCACGATGGGCTGGCCTTGGAGACCCGGCACGATGGGCTGGCCTTGGAGACCCGGCACGATGGGCTGGCCTTGGAGACCCGGCAGGGTGGGCTGGCCTTGGAGACCCGGCACGACGGGCTGGCCTTGGAGACCCGGCAGGGTGGGCTGGCCTTGGTGACCCGGAACGATGGGCTGGCCTTGGAGACCCGGCACGATGGGCTGGCCTTGGAGACCCGGCAGGGTGGGCTGGCCTTGGAGACCCGGCACGATGGGCTGGCCTTGGAGACCCGGCACGATGGGCTGGCCTTGGAGACCCGGCAGGGTGGGCTGGCCTTGGAGACCCGGCACGACGGGCTGGCCTTGGAGACCCGGCACGATGGGCTGGCCTTGGAGACCCGGCACGACGGGCTGGCCTTGGAGACCCGGCATGATGGGCTGGCCTTGGAGACCCGGCATGATGGGCACGACGGGCTGGCCTTGGAGACCTGGCATGATGGGCTGGCCTTGGAGACCCGGCATGATGGGCTGGCCTTGGAGACCCGGCCCGACGGGCTGGCCTTGGAGACCCGGCACGATGGGCACGACGGGTTGGCCTTGGAGACCTGGCATGATGGGCTGGCCTTGGAGACCCGGCATGATGGGCTGGCCTTGGAGACCCGGCATGATGGGCTGGCCTTGGAGACCCGGCATGATGGGCTGGCCTTGGAGACCCGGCACGATGGGCTGGCCTTGGAGACCCGGCATGATGGGCTGGCCTTGGAGACCCGGCACGATGGGCTGGCCTTGGAGACCCGGCACGATGGGCTGGCCTTGGAGACCCGGCACGATGGGCACGACGGGCTGGCCTTGGAGACCTGGCATGTTGGGCTGGCCTTGGAGACCCGGCCCGACGGGCTGGCCTTGGAGACCCGGCATGATGGGCTGGCCTTGGAGACCCGGCACGATGGGCTGGCCTTGGAGACCCGGCACGACGGGCTGGCCTTGGAGACCCGGCATGATGGGCTGGCCTTGGAGACCCGGCATGATGGGCACGACGGGCTGGCCTTGGAGACCCGGCATGATGGGCTGGCCTTGGAGACCTGGCACGACGGGCTGGCCTTGGAGACCCGGCATGATGGGCTGGCCTTGGAGACCTCGCATGATGGGCTGGCCTTGGAGACCCGGCATGATGGGCTGGCCTTGGAGACCCGGCATGATGGGCTGGCCTTGGAGACCCAGCATGATGGGCTGGCCTTGGAGACCCGGCATGATGGGCTGGCCTTGGAGACCCGGCATGATGGGCTGGCCTTGGAGACCCGGCATGATGGGCTGGCCTTGGAGACCTGGCACGATGGCCTGGCCTTGGAGACCCGGCATGATGGGCTGGCCTTGGAGACCTGGCATGATGGGCTGGCCTTGGAGACCCGGCATGATGGGCTGGCCTTGGAGACCCGGCATGATGGGCTGGCCTTGGAGACCCGGCATGATGGGCTGGCCTTGGAGACCCGGCATGATGGGCACGATGGGCTGGCCTTGGAGACCCGGCACGATGGGCTGGCCTTGGAGACCCGGCATGATGGGCACGACGGGCTGGCCTTGGAGACCCGGCACGACGGGCTGGCCTTGGAGACCTGGCGCGATGGGCTGGCCTTGGAGACCCGGCACGATGGGCACGACGGGCTGGCCTTGGAGACCTGGCATGATGGGCTGGCCTTGGAGACCCGGCCCGACGGGCTGGCCTTGGAGACCCGGCACGACGGGCTGGCCTTGGAGACCCGGCATGATGGGCACGACGGGCTGGCCTTGGAGACCCGGCACGATGGGCTGGCCTTGGAGACCCGGCACGACGGGCTGGCCTTGGAGACCCGGCACGATGGGCTGGCCTTGGAGACCCGGCACGATGGGCACGACGGGCTGGCCTTGGAGACCTGGCATGATGGGCTGGCCTTGGAGACCCGGCCCGACGGGCTGGCCTTGGAGACCCGGCATGATGGGCTGGCCTTGGAGACCCGGCACGATGGGCTGGCCTTGGAGACCTGGCACGATGGGCTGGCCTTGGAGACCCGGCAGGACGGGCTGGCCTTGGAGACCCGGCACGATGGGCTGGCCTTGGAGACCCAGCACGATGGGCACGACGGGCTGGCCTTGGAGACCTGGCATGATGGGCTGGCCTTGGAGACCCGGCCCGACGGGCTGGCCTTGGAGACCCGGCATGATGGGCACGACGGGCTGGCCTTGGAGACCCGGCATGATGGGCTGGCCTTGGAGACCCGGCACGACGGGCTGGCCTTGGAGACCCGGCATGATGGGCTGGCCTTGGAGACCCGGCATGATGGGCTGGCCTTGGAGACCCGGCACGATGGGCACGACGGGCTGGCCTTGGAGACCCGGCATGATGGGCTGGCCTTGGAGACCCGGCATGATGGGCTGGCCTTGGAGACCCGGCACGATGGGCACGACGGGCTGGCCTTGGAGACCCGGCATGATGGGCTGGCCTTGGAGACCTGGCATGATGGGCTGGCCTTGGAGACCCGGCATGATGGGCTGGCCTTGGAGACCTGGCATGATGGGCACGACGGGCTGGCCTTGGAGACCCGGCATGATGGGCTGGCCTTGGAGACCCGGCATGATGGGCTGGCCTTGGAGACCCGGCATGATGGGCTGGCCTTGGAGACCCGGCACGATGGGCACGACGGGCTGGCCTTAGAGACCCGGCATGATGGGTTGGCCTTGGAGACCCGGCACGATGGGAATGATGGGCTGGCCTTGGAGACCTGGCATGATGGGCTGGCCTTGGAGACCCGGCCCGACGGGCTGGCCTTGGAGACCCGGCATGATGGGCACGACGGGCTGGCCTTGGAGACCCGGCATGATGGGCTGGCCTTGGAGACCCGGCACGACGGGCTGGCCTTGGAGACCCGGCATGATGGGCTGGCCTTGGAGACCCGGCATGATGGGCTGGCCTTGGGGACCCGGCATGATGGGCTGGCCTTGGAGACCCGGCACGATGGGCTGGCCTTGGAGACCCGGCACGATGGGCTGGCCTTGGAGTCCCGGCACGATGGGCTGGCCTTGGAGACCCGGCACGACGGGCTGGCCTTGGAGACCCGGCACGACGGGCTGGCCTTGGAGACCCGGCATGATGGGCAGCCCTTGGAGACCCGGCATGATGGGCACGACGGGCTGGCCTTGGAGACCTGGCACGATGGGCTGGCCTTGGGGACCCGGCATGATGGGCTGGCCTTGGAGACCTGGCACGATGGGCTGGCCTTGGAGACCCGGCATGATGGGCTGGCCTTGGAGACCCGGCGCGACGGGCTGGCCTTGGAGACCTGGCACGATGGGCTGGCCTTGGAGACCCGGCACGACTGGCTGGCCTTGGAGACCCGGCACGATGGGCTGGCCTTGGAGACCCGGCACGATGGGCTGGCCTTGGAGACCCGGCACGATGGGCTGGCCTTGGAGACCCGGCACGATGGGCTGGCCTTGGAGACCCGGCACGATGGGCTGGCCTTGGAGACCCGGCAGGGTGGGCTGGCCTTGGAGACCCGGCACGACGGGCTGGCCTTGGAGACCCGGCAGGGTGGGCTGGCCTTGGTGACCCGGAACGATGGGCTGGCCTTGGAGACCCGGCACGATGGGCTGGCCTTGGAGACCCGGCAGGGTGGGCTGGCCTTGGAGACCTGGCATGATAGGCTGGCCTTGGAGACCCGGCATGATGGGCTGGCCTTGGGGACCCGGCATGATGGGCTGGCCTTGGAGACCCGGCACGATGGGCTGGCCTTGGAGACCCGGCACGATGGGCTGGCCTTGGAGTCCCGGCACGATGGGCTGGCCTTGGAGACCCGGCACGACGGGCTGGCCTTGGAGACCCGGCACGACGGGCTGGCCTTGGAGACCCGGCATGATGGGCAGGCCTTGGAGACCCGGCATGATGGGCACGACGGGCTGGCCTTGGAGACCTGGCACGATGGGCTGGCCTTGGGGACCCGGCATGATGGGCTGGCCTTGGAGACCTGGCACGATGGGCTGGCCTTGGAGACCCGGCATGATGGGCTGGCCTTGGAGACCCGGCGCGACGGGCTGGCCTTGGAGACCTGGCACGATGGGCTGGCCTTGGAGACCCGGCACGACTGGCTGGCCTTGGAGACCCGGCACGATGGGCTGGCCTTGGAGACCCGGCACGATGGGCTGGCCTTGGAGACCCGGCACGATGGGCTGGCCTTGGAGACCCGGCACGATGGGCTGGCCTTGGAGACCCGGCACGATGGGCTGGCCTTGGAGACCCGGCAGGGTGGGCTGGCCTTGGAGACCCGGCACGACGGGCTGGCCTTGGAGACCCGGCAGGGTGGGCTGGCCTTGGTGACCCGGAACGATGGGCTGGCCTTGGAGACCCGGCACGATGGGCTGGCCTTGGAGACCCGGCAGGGTGGGCTGGCCTTGGAGACCCGGCACGATGGGCTGGCCTTGGAGACCCGGCACGATGGGCTGGCCTTGGAGACCCGGCAGGGTGGGCTGGCCTTGGAGACCCGGCACGACGGGCTGGCCTTGGAGACCCGGCACGATGGGCTGGCCTTGGAGACCCGGCACGACGGGCTGGCCTTGGAGACCCGGCATGATGGGCTGGCCTTGGAGACCCGGCATGATGGGCACGACGGGCTGGCCTTGGAGACCTGGCATGATGGGCTGGCCTTGGAGACCCGGCATGATGGGCTGGCCTTGGAGACCCGGCCCGACGGGCTGGCCTTGGAGACCCGGCACGATGGGCACGACGGGCTGGCCTTGGAGACCTGGCATGATGGGCTGGCCTTGGAGACCCGGCATGATGGGCTGGCCTTGGAGACCCGGCATGATGGGCTGGCCTTGGAGACCCGGCATGATGGGCTGGCCTTGGAGACCCGGCACGATGGGCTGGCCTTGGAGACCCGGCATGATGGGCTGGCCTTGGAGACCCGGCACGATGGGCTGGCCTTGGAGACCCGGCACGATGGGCTGGCCTTGGAGACCCGGCACGATGGGCACGACGGGCTGGCCTTGGAGACCTGGCATGATGGGCTGGCCTTGGAGACCCGGCCCGACGGGCTGGCCTTGGAGACCCGGCATGATGGGCTGGCCTTGGAGACCCGGCACGATGGGCTGGCCTTGGAGACCCGGCACGACGGGCTGGCCTTGGAGACCCGGCATGATGGGCTGGCCTTGGAGACCCGGCATGATGGGCACGACGGGCTGGCCTTGGAGACCCGGCATGATGGGCTGGCCTTGGAGACCTGGCACGACGGGCTGGCCTTGGAGACCCGGCATGATGGGCTGGCCTTGGAGACCTCGCATGATGGGCTGGCCTTGGAGACCCGGCATGATGGGCTGGCCTTGGAGACCCGGCATGATGGGCTGGCCTTGGAGACCCAGCATGATGGGCTGGCCTTGGAGACCCGGCATGATGGGCTGGCCTTGGAGACCCGGCATGATGGGCTGGCCTTGGAGACCCGGCATGATGGGCTGGCCTTGGAGACCTGGCACGATGGGCTGGCCTTGGAGACCCGGCATGATGGGCTGGCCTTGGAGACCTGGCATGATGGGCTGGCCTTGGAGACCCGGCATGATGGGCTGGCCTTGGAGACCCGGCATGATGGGCTGGCCTTGGAGACCCGGCATGATGGGCTGGCCTTGGAGACCCGGCATGATGGGCACGATGGGCTGGCCTTGGAGACCCGGCACGATGGGCTGGCCTTGGAGACCCGGCATGATGGGCACGACGGGCTGGCCTTGGAGACCCGGCACGACGGGCTGGCCTTGGAGACCTGGCGCGATGGGCTGGCCTTGGAGACCCGGCACGATGGGCACGACGGGCTGGCCTTGGAGACCTGGCATGATGGGCTGGCCTTGGAGACCCGGCCCGACGGGCTGGCCTTGGAGACCCGGCATGATGGGCACGACGGGCTGGCCTTGGAGACCCGGCACGATGGGCACGACGGGCTGGCCTTGGAGACCTGGCATGATGGGCTGGCCTTGGAGACCCGGCCCGACGGGCTGGCCTTGGAGACCCGGCATGATGGGCTGGCCTTGGAGACCCGGCACGATGGGCTGGCCTTGGAGACCCGGCACGACGGGCTGGCCTTGGAGACCCGGCATGATGGGCTGGCCTTGGAGACCCGGCATGATGGGCACGACGGGCTGGCCTTGGAGACCCGGCATGATGGGCTGGCCTTGGAGACCTGGCACGACGGGCTGGCCTTGGAGACCCGGCATGATGGGCTGGCCTTGGAGACCTCGCATGATGGGCTGGCCTTGGAGACCCGGCATGATGGGCTGGCCTTGGAGACCCGGCATGATGGGCTGGCCTTGGAGACCCAGCATGATGGGCTGGCCTTGGAGACCCGGCATGATGGGCTGGCCTTGGAGACCCGGCATGATGGGCTGGCCTTGGAGACCCGGCATGATGGGCTGGCCTTGGAGACCTGGCACGATGGGCTGGCCTTGGAGACCCGGCATGATGGGCTGGCCTTGGAGACCTGGCATGATGGGCTGGCCTTGGAGACCCGGCATGATGGGCTGGCCTTGGAGACCCGGCATGATGGGCTGGCCTTGGAGACCCGGCATGATGGGCTGGCCTTGGAGACCCGGCACGACGGGCTGGCCTTGGAGACCTGGCGCGATGGGCTGGCCTTGGAGACCCGGCACGATGGGCACGACGGGCTGGCCTTGGAGACCTGGCATGATGGGCTGGCCTTGGAGACCCGGCCCGACGGGCTGGCCTTGGAGACCCGGCATGATGGGCACGACGGGCTGGCCTTGGAGACCCGGCCCGACGGGCTGGCCTTGGAGACCCGGCATGATGGGCTGGCCTTGGAGACCCGGCACGATGGGCTGGCCTTGGAGACCTGGCATGATGGGCTGGCCTTGGAGACCCGGCATGATGGGCTGGCCTTGGAGACCCGGCATGATGGGCTGGCCTTGGAGACCTGGCATGATGTGCTGGCCTTGGAGACCCGGCACGATGGGCTGGCCTTGGAGACCCGGCACGACGGGCTGGCCTTGGAGACCCGGCACGACGGGCTGGCCTTGGAGACCCGGCATGATGGGCACGACGGGCTGGCCTTGGAGACCCGGCCCGACGGGCTGGCCTTGGAGACCTGGCATGATGGGCTGGCCTTGGAGACCCGGCACGATGGGCTGGCCTTGGAGACCCGGCACGACGGGCTGGCCTTGGAGACCTGGCATGATGGGCACGACGGGCTGGCCTTGGAGACCCGGCACGATGGGCTGGCCTTGGAGACCCGGCACGATGTGCTGGCCTTGGAGACCCGGCATGATGGGCTGGCCTTGGAGACCCGGCACGATGTGCTGGCCTTGGAGACCCGGCACGATGTGCTGGCCTTGGAGACCCGGCACGATGTGCTGGCCTTGGAGACCCGGCACGATGGGCTGGCCTTGGAGACCCGGCATGATGGGCTGGCCTTGGAGACCTGGCATGATGGGCTGGCCTTGGAGACCCGGCACGACGGGCTGGCCTTGGAGACCTGGCATGATGGGCACGACGGGCTGGCCTTGGAGACCCGGCATGATGGGCTGGCCTTGGAGACCCGGCATGATGGGCTGGCCTTGGAGACCCGGCATGATGGGCTGGCCTTGGAGACCCGGCATGATGGGCTGGCCTTGGAGACCCGGCACGATGGGTTGGCCTTGGAGACCCGGCATGATGGGCAGGCCTTGGAGACCTGGCATGATGGGCACGACGGGCTGGCCTTGGAGACCCGGCATGATGGGCTGGCCTTGGAGACCCGGCATGATGGGCTGGCCTTGGAGACCCGGCATGATGGGCTGGCCTTGGAGACCTAGCACGATGGGCTGGCCTTAGGGACCCGGCACGATAGGCACGACGGGCTGGCCTTGGAGACCCGGCATGATGGGCTGGCCTTGGAGACCCGGCATGATGGGCTGGCCTTGGAGACCCGGCATGATGGGCTGGCCTTGGAGACCCGGCATGATGGGCTGGCCTTGGAGACCCGGCACGATGGGTTGGCCTTGGAGACCCGGCATGATGGGCAGGCCTTGGAGACCTGGCATGATGGGCACGACGGGCTGGCCTTGGAGACCCGGCATGATGGGCTGGCCTTGGAGACGCGGCACGATGGGCTGGCCTTGGAGACCCGGCATGATGGGCTGGCCTTGGAGACCCGGCATGATGGGCTGGCCTTGGAGACCCGGCATGATGGGCTGGCCTTGGAGACCCGGCATGATGGGCTGGCCTTGGAGACCCGGCATGATGGGCACGACGGGCTGGCCTTGGAGACCCGGCATGATGGGCTGGCCTTGGAGACCCGGCATGATGGGCTGGCCTTGGAGACCCGGCACGATGGGCTGGCCTTGGAGACCCGGCATGATGGGCAGGCCTTGGAGACCTGGCATGATGGGCTGGCCTTGGAGACCCGGCATGATGGGCTGGCCTTGGATACCCGACACGATGGGCTGGCCTTGGAGACCCGGCATGATGGGCTGGCCTTGGGGACCCGGCACGATGGGCTGGCCTTGGAGACCCGGCATGATGGGCTGGCCTTGGAGACCCGGCACGACGGGCTGGCCTTGGAGACCCGGCACGACCGGCTGGCCTTAGAGACCCGGCACGATGGGCTGGCCTTGGAGACCCGGCACGACGGGCTGGCCTTAGAGACCCGGCACGATGGGCTGGCCTTGGAGACCCGGCACGACGGGCTGGCCTTGGAGACCCGGCCCGACGGGCTGGCCTTGGAGACCTGGCACGATGGGCTGGCCTTGGAGACCCGGCATGATGGGCTGGTCTTGGAGACCCGGCATGATGGGCTGGCCTTGGAGACCCGGCACGATGGGCTGGCCTTGGAGACCCGGCATGATGGGCTGGCCTTGGAGACCCGGCACGATGGGCTGGCCTTGGAGACCCGGCATGATGGGCTGGCCTTGGAGACCTCGCATGATGGGCTGGCCTTGGAGACCCGGCATGATGGGCTGGCCTTGGAGACCCGGCATGATGGGCTGGCCTTGGAGACCCAGCATGATGGGCTGGCCTTGGAGACCCGGCATGATGGGCTGGCCTTGGAGACCCGGCATGATGGGCTGGCCTTGGAGACCCGGCATGATGGGCTGGCCTTGGAGACCTGGCACGATGGGCTGGCCTTGGAGACCCGGCATGATGGGCTGGCCTTGGAGACCTGGCATGATGGGCTGGCCTTGGAGACCCGGCATGATGGGCTGGCCTTGGAGACCCGGCATGATGGGCTGGCCTTGGAGACCCGGCATGATGGGCTGGCCTTGGAGACCCGGCACGACGGGCTGGCCTTGGAGACCTGGCGCGATGGGCTGGCCTTGGAGACCCGGCACGATGGGCACGACGGGCTGGCCTTGGAGACCTGGCATGATGGGCTGGCCTTGGAGACCCGGCCCGACGGGCTGGCCTTGGAGACCCGGCATGATGGGCACGACGGGCTGGCCTTGGAGACCCGGCCCGACGGGCTGGCCTTGGAGACCCGGCATGATGGGCTGGCCTTGGAGACCCGGCACGATGGGCTGGCCTTGGAGACCTGGCATGATGGGCTGGCCTTGGAGACCCGGCATGACGGGCTGGCCTTGGAGACCCGGCATGATGGGCTGGCCTTGGAGACCTGGCATGATGTGCTGGCCTTGGAGACCCGGCACGATGGGCTGGCCTTGGAGACCCGGCACGACGGGCTGGCCTTGGAGACCCGGCACGACGGGCTGGCCTTGGAGACCCGGCATGATGGGCACGACGGGCTGGCCTTGGAGACCCGGCCCGACGGGCTGGCCTTGGAGACCTGGCATGATGGGCTGGCCTTGGAGACCCGGCACGATGGGCTGGCCTTGGAGACCCGGCACGACGGGCTGGCCTTGGAGACCTGGCATGATGGGCACGACGGGCTGGCCTTGGAGACCCGGCACGATGGGCTGGCCTTGGAGACCCGGCACGATGTGCTGGTCTTGGAGACCCGGCATGATGGGCTGGCCTTGGAGACCCGGCACGATGTGCTGGCCTTGGAGACCCGGCACGATGTGCTGGCCTTGGAGACCCGGCACGATGTGCTGGCCTTGGAGACCCGGCACGATGGGCTGGCCTTGGAGACCCGGCATGATGGGCTGGCCTTGGAGACCTGGCATGATGGGCTGGCCTTGGAGACCCGGCACGACGGGCTGGCCTTGGAGACCTGGCATGATGGGCACGACGGGCTGGCCTTGGAGACCCGGCATGATGGGCTGGCCTTGGAGACCCGGCATGATGGGCTGGCCTTGGAGACCCGGCATGATGGGCTGGCCTTGGAGACCCGGCATGATGGGCTGGCCTTGGAGACCCGGCACGATGGGTTGGCCTTGGAGACCCGGCATGATGGGCAGGCCTTGGAGACCTGGCATGATGGGCACGACGGGCTGGCCTTGGAGACCCGGCATGATGGGCTGGCCTTGGAGACCCGGCATGATGGGCTGGCCTTGGAGACCCGGCATGATGGGCTGGCCTTGGAGACCTAGCACGATGGGCACGACGGGCTGGCCTTGGAGACCCGGCATGATGGGCTGGCCTTGGAGACCCGGCATGATGGGCTGGCCTTGGAGACCCGGCATGATGGGCTGGCCTTGGAGACCCGGCATGATGGGCTGGCCTTGGAGACCCGGCACGATGGGTTGGCCTTGGAGACCCGGCATGATGGGCAGGCCTTGGAGACCTGGCATGATGGGCACGACGGGCTGGCCTTGGAGACCCGGCATGATGGGCTGGCCTTGGAGACGCGGCACGATGGGCTGGCCTTGGAGACCCGGCATGATGGGCTGGCCTTGGAGACCCGGCATGATGGGCTGGCCTTGGAGACCCGGCATGATGGGCTGGCCTTGGAGACCCGGCATGATGGGCTGGCCTTGGAGACCCGGCATGATGGGCACGACGGGCTGGCCTTGGAGACCCGGCATGATGGGCTGGCCTTGGAGACCCGGCATGATGGGCTGGCCTTGGAGACCCGGCACGATGGGCTGGCCTTGGAGACCCGGCATGATGGGCAGGCCTTGGAGACCTGGCATGATGGGCTGGCCTTGGAGACCCGGCATGATGGGCTGGCCTTGGATACCCGACACGATGGGCTGGCCTTGGAGACCCGGCATGATGGGCTGGCCTTGGGGACCCGGCACGATGGGCTGGCCTTGGAGACCCGGCATGATGGGCTGGCCTTGGAGACCCGGCACGACGGGCTGGCCTTGGAGACCCGGCACGACCGGCTGGCCTTAGAGACCCGGCACGATGGGCTGGCCTTGGAGACCCGGCACGACGGGCTGGCCTTAGAGACCCGGCACGATGGGCTGGCCTTGGAGACCCGGCACGACGGGCTGGCCTTGGAGACCCGGCCCGACGGGCTGGCCTTGGAGACCTGGCACGATGGGCTGGCCTTGGAGACCCGGCATGATGGGCTGGTCTTGGAGACCCGGCATGATGGGCTGGCCTTGGAGACCCGGCACGATGGGCTGGCCTTGGAGACCCGGCATGATGGGCTGGCCTTGGAGACCCGGCACGATGGGCTGGCCTTGGAGACCCGGCATGATGGGCTGGCCTTGGAGACCCGGCACGACGGGCTGGCCTTGGAGACCCGGCATGCTGGGCTGGCCTTGGAGACCCGGCACGATGGGCTGGCCTTGGAGACCCGGCATGATGGGCTGGTCTTGGAGACCCGGCATGATGGGCTGGCCTTGGAGACCCGGCACGACGGGCTGGCCTTGGAGACCCGGCATGCTGGGCTGGCCTTGGAGACCCGGCATGATGGGCTGGCCTTGGAGACCCGGCACGATGGGCTGGCCTTGGAGACCCGGCATGATGGGCTGGCCTTGGAGACCCGGCATGATGGGCTGGCCTTGGATACCCGGCACGATGAGCTGGCCTTGGAGACCCGGCACGACGGGCTGGCCTTGGAGACCCGGCACGATGGGCTGGCCTTGGAGACCCGGCATGATGGGCTGGCCTTGGAGACCCGGCACGACGGGCTTGCCTTGGAGACCCGGCACGATGGGCTGGCCTTGGAGACCCGGCTCGACGGGCTGCCCTGGAAGGGCTCAGTCACCATAGCCAGGCGAGATAACCACGAGACCATTCAGCTGACTTCTATGTATATAAAAATTGACCAATAATTGGCAAACAGACATATTATTGGAAATTATGTTTGTAAACCTATATCTTGCCACACAAGATGTAAGAAACATATCCTTGGAGCATGTCTTGGGATTTTGTTCGAGTATATCATGCTCGGTTGGCAGGCTGGAATCTATGCAGATAAACAGGTGACGCGAGTGTCTTCGCCATCATTCTGTGGTTGCGTGACTCGGAGACTCGATACTGTTGAAATATATCCCAGGACATCTGGCCTAGGTTCACATAACGGTCAGGTCGAACTGCTGGCTGGACTTTCCCATGTGCTACCCTGACGTCACGAGGAAGGAGGTCCATTACATAATAACACAATCTGCACAACAGCTTGATACCGTGAGAAAAACAACTGTGTTGTTGGTGGAAAACAATCCCGAGAAGATTCATAACATCAACAATCGATTCCCATAAATACGACAATGGTTCGGAGGACTACGCACGAAATGCAATTTCACTTTTCACTAAATAGGTAAAATGTCTTCCTTTGAGCCTGGTTAATCTGGGTAATGGATAAACCTTATGTCCAACAATGATCACCCGCCGCCAGAAGATGACATGAGGCGGCGGTGTTTTGGGCCACTCATGTGCCCATGAAAGGGGGTCAAGTAAATTCCCGAAACAATAACATGTGGTTGGGTGAAACTTGATCCAGATGCAGGTGTCAGGTTTCAAATCCACGTCCTTATAAAGAGGGGATCACATGTTTTATATTACGGTTGATTTACTTCTAAATCATTTTAAGCCGTAGCATGTGAGGTGATTATATCTTTGCACACGGGAAGCTCGACCCCCCCCCCCCCCCTACGCTCGCTGGGCTTACCAGAGGTAGTAATACAAGCAAAAACGCAAGAATATATGGTGAACATCATTGTTTAAACATGAACCACTTTCCCGACGCGTAGTAATACACGGAGGAACGTCGTCTTTAAACATAGGCCAATTTCCCGACGCGTAGTAATATATTTGTAGACACCGCGATGCCGCGCGCTCTTAAATGTGAGGGATGCGTTCAGCTCTTTATTATTCGTATACGGGACGATGTCCCATTACAACCTAATCCGACACCCAAGCAACAACCAATGTACGGATGTAGGATCTCGTATATTACCGCCAGAGCCACTTTGCATATTAAACCGGCTGAGCAGGCACACCGTTCTTCAATACCCGGATGCGAATATCCCTGCGTGGGATAAAAGGCGTTTCCCTATGTTCTGCCATTTACGTACGCCATGCCACCGGAAGAAAGGGAGCGCCGGGGCTGGTCTGGTCTGGTCACTAGCTACATACACAGGACGCCAAGGTTAAGACAGGCCAAGGTGTATGCGCAATGCATGATGGGAGAGGACCGCGAGGACAACGTCTTGCCGATGCATTATGCACGTGATCAGTCTAATGGGTGTCTAATTAGTGACGGGGCGACCCGACGAGGAAATACGATCTGCTGTCCGCGGCCTCCGCGGCCTCCGCGGCCTCCAATGTCGCCGTTGTCCATACCACTGGCCTCTAAAGGTCGCGTTAACACGTCGGGGACAGCAGGAAACCCGGGCCTGGTGTGCCGTTTCACTGAAGGAAGCCTTCTCGTGTTTGGGTTGTTGATCCAAACGTTATAATGACACCGACATTTCTAGGGATTCCGAACCGGCTTTCATCGATGAAGAGCGTAATCATGGAGGATATCTTACACAGACATATGGGATGAGGGGGTAGGGAGCGCGTGGGGGGGGGGGATGTCAACCTGTGCCACAGCGCCGTGAGCAACACTAACCGTAGACAATGGGATGATGGTGGGATCCTCCTTATGCTCGGCATTGGGTGTCTAAAGCAAGGGCTTTTCGAGGCGAAGATGTGGTGGAGGCTCCACGGGGAGAACACTTTGGCCACTCCGCCTTAGGGTCATTCCGGGTCGAGTAGTCTACCCTGATTCTGTTCTGTGACAGGGCCTGGATGGATGGGTGGATACCGGGGCTGGGGGGTTGGGGTGTGGGTACAGGGATGGATGGGTGGACACCAGGGGCGGGGGATGGTGGTGGGGGGGGGGGGCTACAACGATAGATGAGTGACACCAGAAGGGGGTGAGGTGGGAGGAGGGGGTACAGGGATGGGTGGGTGGGAATGGGGCTGGATGGATAGGGTCAACCCACTGCCCACCACACTGCCCACCACACTGCGTGCCCATCACACTGCCCACCACACTGCCCACC
Organism: Arenicola marina; assembly: GCA_964019135.1. Lineage (NCBI taxonomy): Eukaryota > Metazoa > Annelida > Polychaeta > Arenicolidae > Arenicola > Arenicola marina. The sequence continues at coordinate 44,290,253 of OZ025251.1, forward strand.
ACACTGCCCTCCACACTGTCCACCACACTGTCCACCACACTGTCCACCACACTGTCCACCACACTGCCCTCCACACTGCCCACCACACTGCTCTCCACACTGCCCACCACACTGCTCTCCACACTGCCCACCACATGTCCCATCACACTGCCCACCAAACTGCCCACCACACAGCTCACCACACTGCCAATCACACTGCCCACCACACCGCCCTCCACACTGCCCACCTCACTGCCCTCCACTGCCCTCCACAGCCCTTACCAGTCCACCCACCCACCACACTGCCCTCCACACTGCCCACGACACTGCCCTCTACACTGCCCTCCACAGCCCTTACCAGTCCACCCACCCAGCACACTGCCCTCCACGCTGCCCACCACACTGCTCACCACACTGCCCACCACACTGCCTGCCCACCACACTGTCCATCACACTGCCCTCCACAGCCCTTACCAGTCCACCCACCCACCACACTGACCTCCACGCTGCCCACCACACTGCTCACCACACTGCCCATCACACTGCCTGCCCACCACACTGACCACCACACTGCCCTCCACAGCCCTTACCAGTCCACCCACCCACCACACTGCCCTCCACGCTGCCCACCACACTGCTCACTACACTGCCCCCCACACTGCCTGCCCACCACACTGACCACCACACTGCCCTCCACAGCCCTTACCAGTCCACCCACCGACCACACTGCCCTCCACCCTGCCCACCACACTGCTCACTACACTGCCCCCCACACTGCCTGCCCACCACACTGACCACCACACTGCCCTCCACAGCCCTTACCAGTCCACCCACCGACCACACTGCCCTCCACCCTGCCCACCACACTGCTCACTACACTGCTCCCCACACTGCCTGCCCACCACACTGACCACCACACTGCCCTCCACAGCCCTTACCAGTCCACCCACCCACCACACTGCCCTCCACGCTGCCCACCACACTGCTCACCACACTGCCCTCCACAGCCCTTACCAGTCCACCCACCCAGCACACTGCCCTCCACGCTGCCCACCACACTGCTCACCACACTGCCCACCACACTGCCTGCCCACCACACTGTCCACCACACTGCCCTCCACAGCCCTTACCAGTCCACCCACCCACCACACTGCCCTCCACGCTGCCCACCACACTGCTCACCACACTGCCCACCACACTGCCTGCCCACCACACTGACCACCACACTGCCCTCCACAGCCCTTACCAGTCCACCCACCCACCACACTGCCCTCCACGCTGCCCACCACACTGCTCACCACACTGCTCACCACACTGCCTGCCCACCACACTGACCACCACACTGCCCTCCACAGCCCTTACCAGTCCACCCACCCACCACACTGCCCTCCACGCTGCCCAACACACTGCTCACTACACTGCCCCCCACACTGCCTGCCCACCACACTGACCACCACACTGCCCTCCACAGCCCTTACCAGTCCACCCAGCAACACTAACCGTAGACAATGGGATGATGGTGGGATCCTCCTTATGCTCGGCATTGGGTGTCTAAAGCAAGGGCTTTTCGAGGCGAAGATGTGGTGGAGGCTCCACGGGGAGAACACTTTGGCCACTCCGCCTTAGGGTCATTCCGGCTCGAGTAGTCTACCCTGATTCTGTTCTGTGACAGGGCCTGGATGGATGGGTGGATACCGGGGCTGAGGGGTTGGGGTGTGGGTACAGGGATGGATGGGTGGACACCAGGGGCGGGGGATGGTGGTGGGGGGGGGGGCTACAACGATAGATGAGTGACACCAGAAGGGGGTGAGGTGGGAGGAGGGGGTACAGGGATGGGTGGGTGGGAATGGGGCTGGATGGATAGGGTCAACCCACTGCCCACCACACTGCCTGCCCACCACACTGCCCACCACACTGCCCACCACACTGCCCTCCACACTGTCCACCACACTGTCCACCACATTGTCCACCACATTGTCCACCACACTGTCCACCACACTGCCCTCCACACTGCCCACCACACTGCCCACCACACTGCTCTCCACACTGCCCACCACATGTCCCACCACACTGCTCTCCACACTGCCCACCAAACTGCCCACCACACAGCTCACCACACTGCCAATCACACTGCCCACCACACCGCCCTCCACACTGCCCACCTCACTGCCCTCCACTGCCCTCCACAGCCCTTACCAGTCCAACCACCCACCACACTGCCCTCCACACTGCCCACGACACTGCCCTCCACACTGCCCTCCACAGCCCTTACCAGTCCACCCACCCAGCACACTGCCCTCCACGCTGCCCACCACACTGCTCACCACACTGCCCACCACACTGCCTGCCCACCACACTGTCCATCACACTGCCCTCCACAGCCCTTACCAGTCCACCCACCCACCACACTGCCCTCCACGCTGCCCACCACACTGCTCACCACACTGCCCACCACACTGCCTGCCCACCACACTGACCACCACACTGCCCTCCACAGCCCTTACCAGTCCACCCAGCAACACTAACCGTAGACAATGGGATGATGGTGGGATCCTCCTTATGCTCGGCATTGGGTGTCTAAAGCAAGGGCTTTTCGAGGCGAAGATGTGGTGGAGGCTCCACGGGGAGAACACTTTGGCCACTCCGCCTTAGGGTCATTCCGGGTCGAGTAGTCTACCCTGATTCTGTTCTGTGACAGGGCCTGGATGGATGGGTGGATACCGGGGCTGGGGGGTTGGGGTGTGGGTACAGGGATGGATGGGTGGACACCAGGGGCGGGGGATGGTGGGGGGGGGGGGGGCTACAACGATAGATGAGTGACACCAGAAGGGGGTGAGGTGGGAGGAGGGGGTACAGGGATGGGTGGGTGGGAATGGGGCTGGATGGATAGGGTCAACCCACTGCCCACCACACTGCCCACCACACTGCCCACCACACTGCCCACCACACTGCCCACCACACTGCCTGCCCATCACACTGCCCACCACACTGCCCACCACACTGCCCTCCACACTGTCCACCACACTGCCCACCACACTGCCTGCCCATCACACTGCCCACCACACTGCCCACCACACTGCCCTCCACACTGTCCACCACACTGTCCACCACATTGTCCACCACACTGTCCACCACACTGCCCTCCACACTGCCCACCACACTGCCAATCACACTGCCCACCACACTGCCCTCCACACTGCCCACCTCACTGCCCTCCACTGCCCTCCACAGCCCTTACCAGTCCACCCACCCACCACACTGCCCACCAAACTGCCCACCACACAGCTCACCACACTGCCAACCACACTGCCCACCACACCGCCCTCCACACTGCCCACCTCACTGCCCTCCACTGCCCTCCACAGCCCTTACCAGTCCACCCACCCACCACACTGCCCTCCACACTGCCCACGACACTGCCCTCCACACTGCCCTCCACAGCCCTTACCAGTCCACCCACCCAGCACACTGCCCTCCACGCTGCCCACCAAACTGCTCACTACACTGCCCCCCACACTGCCTGCCCACCACACTGACCACCACACTGCCCTCCACAGCCCTTACCAGTCCACCCACCCACCACACTGCCCTCCACGCTGCCCACCACACTGCTCACTACACTGCCCCCCACACTGCCTGCCCACCACACAGCTCACCACACTGCCAACCACACTGCCCACCACACCGCCCTCCACACTGCCCACCTCACTGCCCTCCACTGCCCTCCACAGCCCTTACCAGTCCACCCACCCACCACACTGCCCTCCACACTGCCCACCACACTGCTCACCACACTGCCCACCACACTGCCTGCCCACCACACTGTCCATCACACTGCCCTCCACGCTGCCCACCACACTGCTCACCACACTGCCCCCCACACTGCCTGCCCACCACACTGTCCATCACACTGCCCTCCACAGCCCTTACCAGTCCACCCACCCACCACACTGCCCTCCACGCTGCCCACCCACACTGCTCACTACACTGCCCCCCACACTGCCTGCCCACCACACAGCTCACCACACCGCCCTCCACACTGCCCACCTCACTGCCCTCCACTGCCCTCCACAGCCCTTACCAGTCCACCCACCCACCACACTGCCCTCCACACTGCCCACCACACTGCTCACCACACTGCCCACCACACTGCCTGCCCACCACACTGTCCATCACACTGCCCTCCACGCTGCCCACCACACTGCTCACCACACTGCCCACCACACTGCCTGCCCACCACACTGACCACCACACTGCCCTCCACAGCCCTTACCAGTCCACCCACCCAGCACACTGCCCTCCACGCTGCCCACCACACTGCTCACTACACTGCCCACCACACTGCCTGCCCTCCACACTGCCCACGACACTGCCCTCCACACTGCCCTCCACAGCCCTTACCAGTCCACCCACCCAGCACACTGCCCTCCACGCTGCCCACCACACTGCTCACCACACTGCCCCCCACACTGCCCACCACACTGCCTGCCCATCACACTGCCCACCACACTGCCCACCACACTGCCCACCACACTGCCCACCACACTGCCTGCCCATCACACTGCCCACCACACTGCCCACCACACTGCCCACCACACTGCCTGCCCATCACACTGCCCACCACACTGCCCACCACACTGCCCTCCACACTGTCCACCACACTGCCCACCACACTGCCTGCCCATCACACTGCCCACCACACTGCCCACCACACTGCCCTCCACACTGCCTGCCCATCACACTGCCCACCACACTGCCCACCACACTGCCCTCCACACTGCCTGCCCATCACACTGCCCACCACACTGCCCACCACACTGCCCTCCACACTGTCCACCACACTGTCCACCACATTGTCCACCACACTGTCCACCACACTGCCCTCCACACTGCCCACCACACTGCTCTCCACACTGCCCACCACACTGCTCTCCACACTGCCCACCACATGTCCCATCACACTGCCCACCAAACTGCCCACCACACAGTTCACCACACTGCCAATCACACTGCCCACCACACAGCTCACCACACTGCCAATCACACTGCCCACCACACAGTTCACCACACTGCCAATCACACTGCCCACCACACTGCCCTCCACACTGCCCACCTCACTGCCCTCCACTGCCCTCCACAGCCCTTACCAGTCCACCCACCCACCACACTGCCCTCCACACTGCCCACGACACTGCCCTCCACACTGCCCTCCACAGCCCTTACCAGTCCACCCACCCAGCACACTGCCCTCCACGCTGCCCACTACACTGCTCACCACACTGCCCACCACACTGCCTGCCCACCACACTGACCACCACACTGCCCTCCACAGCCCTCACCAGTCCACCCATCCACCACACTGCCCTCCACGCTGCCCACCACACTGCTCACCACACTGCCCACCACACTGCCTGCCCACCACACTGACCACCACACTGCCCTCCACAGCCCTTACCAGTCCACCCACCCACTTCTTCAGCCCTGTCTAAATCAATGTTTCCTTTCGTACCGTACATATTTACGAGAACACCGGTGGCCCCAGCAGTTAGGGAAATGAGATGGCGGTAAGCAAGCGAAGGCGGCCGCCATGGGAGAGAGAGAGGGTAAGACGGCGCGTGGTCCGGGTGCCACCGTGGGGCTCGGTCGGCAGAAGCTACCCCCAAGCTACCTGGGTGTGAGACACACTCCCACCCCGTGTGGGTTGGTAGGGTGCATGGGAAGCCATGGCGCCCAGCCTTCCCTGCACGGCCCGCGTGGGCGTACCCTGGTGTCAGTCAGCATGATGGGCTGACCAATACATCAGGCACCTTTTACGCTGACCTTGTGGCCTATTCCCGATGACGCTCCAGCCATAGTCCAAAGGCAGCGATGCCAGGCTGATGTGTGCCGCTCATATTGCCGAGCATTTAGGGGGCGATAAAATGTTAATTATAAGAGAGCGGAATGTCTTCCAGCGAGGATGCCTCTCTTCCGCACGCCAGATGAATGGCCAGTACGCTGCGCGTCTGCACCGTGGAATGCTGTTTCCACTGGTGCTGCGCGGGGGGCTCGACGGGGTATTAGTATCAAATATATATTCACCATTGGTATTTAGTCAGAAGCATGGGTGAGAGGGAAGCCACCCAACGCAACTGACGACCGGTGTCGGGTGAGGTGTCTGAAAAACGAATTATCAGGAGGGGCGGTGTGGTGGTTGTGGTGGTGGGGGGCGGGCGGGGATTCGTTATTTATACGAATGCACCAGCAATCAGAGAAGGTAATACTAATAACGAACAATACATATGCAATAGAATGTTACATATTGGACGCCCAATGGATCCCTCCCCTCCTGCCACTTCATTTCTTAGAGGCATTTCCATCAGTGCATTTATCAATCCTTGATTTTGATGGATGACCCTTGATATGTATAGTTTATAAGCAATAAACTCTTGTCTTGCGGGGTTATGTCTTGTCGGGACGGTATCTTGGAAGAAAAGCACAAGTCTCCCTCTATGTATTTCTATGACGCCGTCACAACAAACATGTCACTCATACAGAAAGATGCAACCCCGGGGAATGTGGTTGGAGACAGGGAAAGGGTCGGGAGAGGGGGCGGGGTGATGTTACAGGCATAAGAGAACCTTCCGATGGACTCCGGGGAGTGATAACCCCCCCCCCCCCACCTCCCTCCATCACCCACCCCCTCCTCCATCAAAAGCGATCCGTGTTGGTTGTGTGTTTCAGGCAGTAACTGTCAAGATTTCCGTCGGGCTTCTCAAACAGATTCCTGTATATATTTATGGTCTATTTATGGCGCGGTTCCCCGGGCATAACCCCGACATTTATGCGTCACTTTAAGTGTGTCTCGTCCGGCAAACTATGGTCGATGTTATCAGGTGAACAACAATGGCGATATTACCAGATATGGTAGATATCTGCTGGCAGTAACACATTGCTGCAGGTCGGTTGGCTGTCGCAAGTTGGATGTCACTCTTCAGATAGAAAAGTGTGACATGATAGACCCAAAAGCCATGCGGCAAGTTATGATATTAATTTGAGGTGGCTGCATGGGCCGTCATCGCAGCCCTGGAAGAACTCGGCGGACCCGGTATGGGACACTGCTTGCTACGAGTCGGATCCTGCTATGCCGGTAAAATCACACGAAAGTGATCCACGCGTGACTGAACACATGTGTTATACGCGATCCACGCGTAAATGAACATGTGTGTTATACGCGATCTACGTGTGACTGAACATACGTGTTATACGTGGTCCACGCCTTACTGAACACGCCTGTTATATGTGGACATGTGTTATACGGAATCCACGCGTGGTTAAAGCAAGGTGATGCAAACTAAACACGTGTTATATGTGTTATATGTGATACACGCGTGGCTTTGCAGACGTATTGACTTCACACTCTTGTTATTCATGATCCGTTTGTGACTCGGTCAAGTTCGCAGTCTATTGATAGCTCCAGATTTTATGCATTGACGTTCTTACAGGATTGTGCGCCCTAAAAAACGGAGCCTTTCTGGTAAACAAATTCCTGCCTAATATCTGCGGCTGTCCATCTCAGCGGTTTTCCTGCTTTCATAACTGCACCACGTTAACCGGGGACTTTTATGTCTCCTCCGATGCCGCTTATTAAGCAATGATGGAGCGCTCCGTGCACGTAGCGGGCCTCTTAGCGCCCGGCAAGGCCATTCACAAAGTGCCGGATGGTAGGAGGGGGGTCGGCTCCTCGGGCCCACACCGTGTAAGTGGCGCTGCTTTAAAGATAAGGCAAATCGTTCTCCGGGGGGGAATATACCGGGTGCCTCGGTCAAGCGCGTCGCTATAGCGGCGACCGTGTGTGTGTGGGGGGGGGGGGGGCGGGGGGTTGTGGCAAGGGGTTAGTACGGCATGGTCGGGCAAAATGTTACGTACGGTTGCGGGAATATGGCTTTTTTGTAGCGGCAGCGCGGCCCTCATCGCCCCATCCCCCGCCCACCACTACCACCCCGAGCCCCCTCCCCTTCCCCCTCACCCTCCACCCCCCCCCCCCCCCCCACCCCAAACCCCACCCACTCACATACGGCTTGACACGGTATCAACTGTTGGGGCTTATGATCTGTTCGTCAATCCCGACCCACGGCATTCATGTATATTTAAAACTCTGGGCACGTGAGGTGATGACGAGACTGGCCAAAGATTCCCGTGAGGGTAGCCCCAGCCCCATCTGCCCTTCTCCACCCCTACCTCGCCGCTGGTATGACTCGCGCTCGGGGCGGACTAGGCAACCCATCAGCGCCAAGTGTCATCCCAGAAGGCCTCTTTCCGCTTCCGGTCTGGCCAGAGACTCGGCTGTCACGGAGTATCCGTGTGACAAGCAGATCGTCGCAAAAGTTTTCCTTCGAGGCGGTCTCCCCTTGTTGAGATGCGCCGGAGTACCTACCCTCTGTCACGTGACGAGTCATGCGATAGGACCCGGGGACCCCACCCTCCCTCCCGGGGACCCCACCCTCCCTCCCTTCCTCCCACACGTCAGGCAGCTATATCAGAGTACATCCCGTTTGAGTCTTAATCATGTTGTATTACCCCTCACCCCTCCACCTCTTAATCACCGTATAGTTTTAACAGCTAACCTGTAGATAGAGGACGTGGGCGGCGTGCTTGCCATGCTTACTGTGGTTTTGTTGATGCTGTTCTAACGTGGGCTACATGGTGATAAAATGAGTGACAAACCGTGGTTTTGTTGCCGTTGTTAACACGCACATGGTGATAAAATAAGTGACAAACCGTGGTTTTGTTGCCGTTGTTAACACGCACATGGTGATAAAATGGGTGACAAACCGTGGTTTTGTTGCCGTTGTTAACACGCACATGGTGATAGAATGAGTGACAAACCGTAGTTTTGTTGCCATTGTTAACACGCACATGGTGATAAAATGAGTGACAAGCCGTGGTTTTGTTGCCGTTGTTAACACGCACATGGTGATAGAATGAGTGACAAACCGTAGTTTTGTTGCCATTGTTAACACGCACATGGTGTTAAAATGAGTGACAAACCGTGGTTTTGTTGCCGTTGTTAACACGCACATGGTGATAGAATGAGTGACAAACCGTAGTTTTGTTGCCATTGTTAACACGCACATGGTGATAAAATGAGTGACAAGCCGTGGTTTTGTTGCCGTTGTTAACACGCACATGGTGATAGAATGAGTGACAAACCGTGGTTTGGTTGCCGTTGTTCTCACGCACATGTTGGTAGTATCAGTGACAAACACTTGCGTTGTGAAAGTTGCTCTCACGCTCATGGCGGAGGCATACAATGGAAGTGTTTAGGTGTGAGATGTGCAGTGTCAGTCCTTAGTATTGTTGTTCCTTTTTGTACACGGTCGACCTTGCGATCAATGGCCATGACTGACTCGTGATGAAGCTGCCCCTTGTTGTCCCCCCTTCGTAACGATATGGTTGAGATGGAGGCCGTATCGCCTTCTCATTGTCGTCACAAATGAGGCATCACACAATGAACCTACGTCACACAATGGACATACGTCACACGTGTTCCCGGGCTGACGGCGGAAGTCGGTCAGCATGGCGAGCCAGGTGTGAAACCTGCCCTAGTGTCAGGGCCATAAATCACGGGCTGACCTTGACATTAAAAGATGGCTGTCACCAGGGGACTCCCGCCCAAATGCCTCGCGCGCATCTGTTGTCGATTGCGGCTCAGAGGGTCGATTAAAATGTGTATGGACAGTGAGTTCTGTGTTCTGCATGGACAGTGAGATGGTTGTTGTACATAGCAAGACCAGGTGGTAAAGACAGGGACACGATCAATAACAAGGGTTTACTGTCATTTATTTTTAAAAAATGACATGTATTCTTATACTGGGCACTCGAACTTGCATTGGTTGCTCCACATTCATACAACCTTCTTGAATACCAAGGAGAAAGTATTGTACAAGGCGCGTTTCTATTTCATTTGCATCAGCATCACAGATTACGAGAGGTTTAAAAGAAATGTGTGAATTCATTTAAATGCGATGTGCTAATACATGTTATCTCAATGGAACACACTGAATAGACAAGAAACAAGTCATACATTTTGTTATCAATATATGATACATTTGAAAAATTGAGCATTCTATTTTCCAGAGAGCTTTGTCTCGATGCAACAAATATTTTGTCCATAAGATTGGAATCCCATTTGTTTCAAGTGTTACCTTTATTACAAACAATGAAAAGCCAAGCAGGATAATTGGGTTTGGCTCAGACATACAGATAAGGTCTGAAACGCTGCTTCGTCGCGTAACTGGAACATTAAGGGAAGCACCATGCCATTACAAATGCCTCACTTTAGTTGTACCGTAAGCTACATGTAATTAAAACGTCGGAAAAAGACGAGCTTGGGCTATTGAAACAGCGAAAAAGGCCTTACAGTTTTATTCCATCTACAATCGCTTTTTACCCTGCTTCCATCACCAAGATGATTTCACGAGCAACGATAAAAAGACGAGATTGATTTTTAGTTTCCTTGAGCTGTGCTAACTTTGATCGTGTGTTCAAAACGGCTTCTCCACCATTTTGCAAGAGCAACGTTTTATCAACTAAGTGAATGGCGCAGTCCGCCTTCGGCGATTTACAATCTCCTCCAATCACACTCAGGGGCTTTTAGGGCCACAATTGATTTTTAACATGTGAAAACCAAAAGCTAGACCATCTCTCAAAACCGTCCCCGGCCCTATCCAGCATATCTGGATCCGACCCTGACATTTATCTGCCAGTTCTCTAATAGCTGAGTGGATACAGCTTCGTTGAAATAACATAGGCACTGTTGACTTCACACTGCAGTATGATGTTAATATGATATATTGCTATATGTGTCTATTACTATATTTTTTTGATTATATATAGGATGTACTTATACCCCGATCGGATCTGTAGCCTACATCACTGATATAAAGAAGCTGTCGTAAGGGGCGCACCATTTCATATCATTGGGAAGGAGGGGGGGGGGGGGCTAGAAAATATTAAAAAAAAATAGTTTGTTGTGACTATTTGGGGGAACAAATACTTGCTTTTTAGATGCTACAAAAAAATAACTTGCTTTCATAATTCGATGAAGAATAATATTTTGATGACAAAGATACAAAAAATAAAAAAATGAAATGTCAATAAATTTGTAAAGAATAAAAAAATTGCATGGTAATTTATTTCTTGCCTCCTCCCCCCCCCCTGATATGAAATGGTGCGCCCCTTACGACATCTTCTTTATATCACGTATGTTGTCTCAAGGTTTGTCGCAATTACCACTAATATTTAAGCATATTATGTATGGAATAAATTATTTAATTGCGACCTGAATTACAGCAGGAAGATTTTGCAGACAAAAAGAGGCACATAGGTGTGCTTAGTGTGCGCTATTCGAACCTATTTTATTGTAGTCATTTTGTTCTACCCTATCCGGACAGATCTGGCGGTGTGCCACACTTGGAGTGCACACATATAGATGTATTACCGCAGTAAGTCGCGATATATTACTCATGATGGCGTGGACTGACCACGGTTGGGCTGGCGTAGTGTGTGTCCTCAAGGGTCACATTCAAGAGTGGAGAGAGCCTAAAAAAGGGGAATAGGGGGTGTAGGGGATATTTTGTGTTCCGGGGAGTCGGTCGGGTGTTCTCTTGAATTTGAAACGTACAGGTTTACGAAATATTGGTCATGTGCATAATATATTGTTATTTGAGTTAAAAAAGATGAAACTTATTTCTGTGTTCGGCCATAAGTACATGTACATTATTCTTCTCAGTTTATGAATAAATGCCTGAGTTTATTTTTTATTCCACCATTGTGCACATAAGATTTCACCAAAATTCACCAAAGAACTTCCTGGCATTGTGGAGATGATAGATTGGCTTTAGGCCATAGGCGACAAAGGGACACATGAACCCCCGAGGTGGTGATATGAAAGAAGACTCCCGGCGCAGGTGGGGTTTGAACCCACGAGCTGTCCTGCCCTGAGGCGATGGCTGGCGGGTTGCACAATGTCCACACAGGTAGACATATGATCAGGCTGCAGCGGGAGCTCGGCTGTGCCAGTCGCCGTTAGTCGCTTGGCACCTGGCGGGACTTCAAACACTAACCTGCGTTTTAGTATGTTTCCCTATTATAGGACAGAGATCGGTGTGTGTTTTATATCAGTGGATAATACTAAAATTTCTGAATGGTAGCCATATGACGATCGACGCGACGGTCGTGACGAGCGTTCTTCTGGTTTGTGCGGAATCCCCAATGCTACTCTTTCTCTGCAGGGTGACATATACGCCTCCATGCCATGCGAGCAGATGACATTTTACAAAGTGTCGGTTACTGCATGTCAAAATACTCCTAGTCATGAATAAACCTGGAAGGATATTGTCACGCACAATAAAGCCAAGGAGAAAAATGTATTGTCTGCAGCGAAACGGTTTGCGTAATTATTGCAATCCGATATTATCAGTGACTTTTACCTCCGTATACACTGCTCATGAAGCGTTCGTGATGCAATAGACGTATGTAGTAATGATGGTTAATTCTGGGATATTACTCTTATACATATACATACGCCAGGCTCGTGATAATCTTGGTTCCCGCCCTGGTGTACCTTGTCTGCACGCCACCATCGTGGGGATATCGAGGGGGGTAGGTGTCTCTCGATCCAGTAATTCTTGGAGATTCGCGATTAGCTGTTGGCATTTTTGGAGGATCGTTATCCGTACCATTCCAGGTTCAACGCGAAGACCCTGTCCCCATACAACACGATCCATTATAGCAGTCTGTGAACGCCTCGATATTCGCGATATCACCTTTAAGGGGTTTTTTTTCGGTCCCAGTCTTGACCAGTCCTGATCTTGGAGATTCGCTATTACTCCGGATTCTTGGGGATTCGTGATAACACCCCCCCCCCTACCCTTCCCCAATCGATATCGACTGGAGAGATACTGGGCCAGCAGCAGGTGTCGGTGTGGGGCAATGCACATCGTACCGCACCAGCAGCAGGTGTCGGTGTGGGGCAATGCACACCGTAAACGCTTGCTGGAAAAATCCTCATTTTTTCCTGCTGATCGGGGTGCCGTTTATATTGGCCTTCGAGAGACGACCATCCCCCCTCCCCCCCCCCCCCCCCACAAGAGGGACATGCATATATGCCAGCTCCCCGCACGGTGGCGCCACGCAAACTCTTTTACCGCTGCTGGGGGCCGGGGGCAAATTTCAAGACTCTTAAAAACCGGTCATATCAGCTATGTTTAAAACATAAAATAACGAGCTTGGTGTATTTATTACAGCAAAAAAAGAAAAATTGTACCCTTCCGAAAAAGTTATAATTGTGACTGAACGTTTCATCACCTGATACCGTGTTATTAGGCTTAGGCTGGGTCTCCGGTACTAATTTGTACAAAATGCGCGGTGAATTTCCCCCATCAATTTGCGCAGCGCCGCCCTGGCGAGCGAATGTGAAAATGTATTGTGAAAGTAGGCGACAACAGAGATATAATGGAGCCCTAGCGGAGTGAGTCAAAGGCAGAGAGTGGCATATGTGTAATAATGAGCCAATTACAGAAGCGTATTCCACCCGAGAGCCTAACGGTGTGGTCGCAGGATAAATATCTCATGGCCTTCTTCGCAAAGAGTAGAGGGGTTACCCCCGGGGACATGGCACTGCTCTTCCCTTCCTTCTCCCATGGACGCGATATGACCAAAAGTGGTTGCAGCGTCCTGAATACCGCTGATAAAGATCCCATGTCCTTCTTCGCAAAGAGTAGAGGGGTTACCCCCGGGGACATGGCACTGCTCTTCCCTTCCTTCTCCCATGGACGCGATATGACCAAAAGTGGTTGCAGCGTCCTGAATACCGCTGATAAAGATCCCATGTCCTTCTTCGCAAAGAGTAGAGGGGTTACCCCCGGGGACATGGCACTGCTCTTCCCTTCCTTCTCCCATGGACGCGATATGACCAAAAGTGGTTGCAGCGTCCTGAATACCGCTGATAAAGATCCCATGTCCTTCTTCGCAAAGAGTAGAGGGGTTACCCCCGGGGACATGGCACTGCTCTTCCCTTCCTTCTCCCATGGACGCGATATGACCAAAAGTGGTTGCAGCGTCCTGAATACCGTTGATAACGATCCCATGTCCTTCTTCGCAAAGAGTAGAGGGGTTACCCCCGGGGACATGTTTCTGCTCTTCCCTTCCTTCCCCCATTGACACGATATGACCAAAAGCGGTTGCAACGTCCTGAATATACAACCAAACCAACCAGCTTCGCAGAGAGTAGGGAGGTACTCCGGGGGACCTGACTCATCTCAACCTTGACCCTTTCTTTGTCACGATATGAGCTACAGAGGTTAAAGTGTTATACTTAAGCAATCAATCAAAGTAATTCAGTGCTGCCTGTCATATTTGATTTGAATTTCATATCCTATCCCACACATGGGAGGACTTATACAATGTGAAAAACGAGGCTGTTAACAGTACGTACTGTACACAGTATTGTTAACAGTATTGCACAAGCAAATGTCATACAAGCGTAACATATATATATGGACTTGTTTAAGTAAAACCTTTTCTCGGCACATGATAAAATGTTAGCAAGTAACTGCTTCTGACAAAAATATATTGTATGCCCGTATAATCTTTTGCAATGTGTTATACAGTCGCTTACATCGTACATGCATGTAAACAACCACCTCTCCCTGGTTGGTCATTGGAACACACATGTAAACAACCACCTCTCCCTGGTCGGTCATTGGAACACACATGTAAACAACCACCTCTCCCTGGTTGGTCATTGGAACACATATGTAATCAACCACCTCTCCCTGGTTGGTCATTGGAACACACATGTAAACAACCACCTCTCCCCGGTTGGTCATTGGAACACACATGTAAACAACCACCTCTCCCAGGTTGGTCATTGGAACACACATGTAAACAACCACCTCTCCCTGGTTGGTCATTGGAACACACATGTAAACAACCACCTCTCCCAGGTTGGTCATTGAAACACACATGTAAACAACCACCTCTCCCTGGTTGGTCATTGGAACACACATGTAAACAACCACCTCTCCCTGGTTGGTCATTGGATCACATGTAAACAACCACCCCTTCCTGGTCGGTCATTGGAATCCATATGTAATCAACCACCTCTCACTGGTTGGTCAATTGAACACACATGCCAACAACCGCCTCTCCCTGGTTGATCATTGGCACACACGTGTAGACAACCACCCATCTACCATTAAGAATTATCAAGGAACAAATGGTTTTGATATATCATCGTTAAAGTTGCATATCGAGCTCTTTCGCGCCAAAACTAAAGAGGTCAAAATACAAATAAGAATCAGTTCTAGAAGCATCTAAAATTTCGTTCGTCTATATTACACGCATGGCCAAATGACTGCCAAATGGAGCCTCTTAGTTTTGCCCGTAATATCAATTCCCCACAGGTTTTCAACTTAGTGATAAATGTGACCAGTTTGTGTGCTTCGCGATGCTTTGTTGTAAGTAGCAGTACCGCGGCAGAGTTCTGCGGTGTGCCGGGATAGACGGGTTTACCACATCACAGCCAAAACGACGATGTTTATTAGGTTTCTAAATTGATAGAATGAAACAAGAGGTTTCTGCAAATTGATATATCTATGTCACCTGGGCTTAGTTTTGGCGGGAAATAACTCGATATGCAACTTTAAATGACCATAGCCACCGATTCTATTATGTTAAATGACAATAAATGGTTTCTCTGAACTGTGAATTACGCAATATCCTACTATTGTCGGTAGAACAAAGCGAGTACATGTGCTCGCCCGTTGTTCTATCGGGAAAGCTTCTCGTGCGCAGAAAAAGACCTTTATTTATGGGCAACCCTGGCTGCTTCGAGCCTCCAGGGTGGACAAGCCGTGGAGACACGCCAAAGGGTTAAGCCGACTGAAAACACAGCTGAGACACTTCAAATCCGGTTCCGCGGAGTCGCAGCCCTTGGCCTCTTGCTGAGTACTGAGCAACCTGTTCCTGTTGTCGCTTTCAAAGTGGCTCCAGTCAAGTCGTCGTCTGGCGTCCTTGGCGGTGTCTGGGAACCAACACAAGGGAAGGCGTTTCGGAGGGGTCGGGGGCGGGGGGCGGGGGGTAAAGGGGGGGGGGGCCTAGGGGTGGAGGGGGACCTTGGCGGTGTATAGGAGCCAACAACAGGAAAAGCGTGAGGGGGGTAAGGGGCGGTAGGGGTGGAAGGGGACCTTGGCTGTGTTCGGAAGCCAACAAAAGGGAAGTGGGGGGGGGGGGGGGGGGTAGGGGTGAAGGTGCTGACAGGGGGTGGTGGGGGGGGGCTTTGCTGACTGCCACCAGAAAACAACTATCTAACAAAGCCGAGAAGTGTTTCCTTCCTCCTGTCTGACACCCACCCTCAACCTTACACCTTCCATGGCTGGAATCTCTTCCTGGAATAACATGCTCATCAAAACAAAGATTTGTTTAGGTCTCTTGTACTCACTCAGGCGTCTTTCCGATGAACTCGCCCGCTTTGAAATAACGTCACGGTTGTGACGACTAAAAAAGGGGGATTAGAAACATACAAGGAAACCTAATCACCGAGGCACGTGCAGGGCGATGCACATCACAGCAGGGGGTTTGGCCTGAGCAGGCTTACCTTGCATGTTTATCCCACCCTCAGCCACGCCCCGCGCTGCTGACATGCTGACATGCCGTGAGCTGACAGCGACAGATAAGAGTGTTTTGACGTGATGACATTGACGTTGTATGTTTCACGCATGAGCGTAGGCTTGGTGTAGAGTTCTACAGATAAGTGTCTTTCTCCGATTGTTCGATTGGTGGGATTATTTAACACCATGGTGAACGAAAACCGGGGGGTGGAGGGGCAAACGGGGGGGGCGGGGCAAACCGGAGGGGGGGGTGAAGATGAACGTTTTCGTTTGTGATGTAAACGTTTCCAGTTGGCGCGGATCTACCCCCCTTCCCAACTCTCCCACCGAAATCCGCCCCCCCGCCAACTCTCCCAGTTCAATCCCCACCTCGGCCGGGAATCGCCTGGTTCCACCTCCACCCCGGGTAATGGCAGTTAATGGGTCGGCCAGCGGCAACACGACTTTAGCAGCGTTGAATGAAATCGATCAACTGTTTTTAGTCTCCCAAGAGGAACAGAGACGCTAACCGAGCCGGGTGCGTATTTTTCACCACTGCTGTTGCGAACCGTACGTCACTTCCTGTTCCTACCCCCGCCCCCCTCCCCACAAACACACACACACCTCCGTCCTCCTCCGTCCACCTACCAACGTTTTTTCGTCGTCATTAGTGTATACTCCATCCCACAGCATATAGGGGGAGGGGTAGGGCGGAGGCTTCAGTTGTTAAAAACAATGGTCAGTTCGCTTGGTAGTCGCGACTAAAGCTTACAACGTACGCACCAATTCTAGCGGTATTAGCATTCACACTACAGGGCCCGGGTTGTAAGGAGTAATGCCGACTTCACTCAGCGGGGACCCGTGCCGTGCCGACTTCACTCCACGGGGACCCGTGCCGTGCCGACTTCACTCCACGTCTTTATAACGACCGGGTGAGACACATCTCACGATTGTGATTGGCTCGCTTCTCAAGACCAACCATTATGATTGGCTCGCTCTTCAAGACCAACGATTATGATTGGTCCGCTCGTGAAGACCAACGAATTATGATTGGTCCGCTCGTGAAGACCAACGAATTATGATTAGCTCGCTCGTCAAGACCAACTATTATGATTTTTACATTCCGCGATCTTCCGCTATGTTAAAGCACAATGTGCAAGCGCGAAATGTCGCATCACAAGTCCATTTATTATTACTAAATTTAAAATGTAAATCCATCACTGATAAAAGACATTAGGACGTCTTTATTTGCATATCTCCCAAATTATGGTGTACAGGGCTGAGTCGCTTGAGCATATAACATAAACTATGAAGGTGCGAGCAACAGTCTTAGCGTTGGTCTCCTAACTTAATTATTATTTGGTTGAATAAAATGAATTGAATTGAAAAGTTACCAGCTCAACTAATATTAGCATGTATTTTTTTCTGCTAAACATCATTTATTTCCTGAGGTTGCCAACAATCGCATACACATGTAGATGTCAATACTCCCAGTGATATCCTCATTTATCAAATGAAGTACATTCCTAAGTTAACACTGACACGGCTTGGATTGCAGACTGGAATTAACCGCCTATGGTCGGTGATGTATCACCAGAACGGTAGTGTCACTAAGCCATGAGTAATTGGCGGCCGTGGGGTACATACTGGTGGCAAACTGGAGTCGTGGGAGAGCAGCGGATGTTTCAGATAGTTGTTAGCCCTGCGCCAACCCGCATAGCCTCGACAAACGTGCGGGAGCCACCCCAGCCAGCCAACAAGAAAACCAAACAAGAAATCGCCCAAATAGGGGACGTGGAAGAAACCAAGGTTGATGTCATGTGATAGCAAAGACGACGGCTTCTATCTTTGCGACCCCTAGCGGCAAGGTCAAGGTTTTGTTTTTTCTTTTGGAGTTTTTTCTTCTCCCCAGATGGCGGGACCCATCCTCCTCGGTGGGCCCTTCAACGATGTCCGTTGAATGTGAATATGTCTGTAGAATGTAAATGTCTGTGAGATGTAAATATGTCTGTAGAATGTAGCAATGCTCCGGAATCCATGTAGATACATTTAATCGGGGGGAGGGGGGGGGAGGCGGGCAAGGGGGGATAGGTCGTGTTCCCAAATCACGAATAATAAATGTCTTTATTCCCAGGTCACGATGAATTAAATGGACTTACTGCATACATTGGAAGGGGTAGGTACATGTGGATTTCCCAATTCACGGTTATTTAATATTAAAATGATCAGTTTATGATTTATGATTTGATCACGACGGTCGGCTAAAATCCCATTTCCAGTTCCCAAAACATTATTTTTCTCATTCCCAGTTCACGGTGCAAGGAAAAACCCATTCCCGAGGAACAGAAATACGCCTTGCCCCCACCCCCCCTAATACATTAGCAATCGGTGTACCGTAATTCCTACGCATTCGACTTGTGAGATTGGCTGCAGCTCAATGTGTGTGATGGTTAATGGGATCGATGCATTAAATGGAGACATTAACGTGTACAGTGTAGGAACGTCTCTACGAGCCAATCGCAACCTGTCCTCCCGTGCCCCCGGCCTCGAACCATCTCGCCCCAACCCCTGCCTCCTGACCCTCTCACTCCCACCCCTGCCTGCTGACCCTCTCACTCCCATCCCTGCCTGCTGACGCTCTCACTCCCACCCCTTCCTCCTGGCCCTCTCACCCCCATCCCTTCCTCCTGACCATCTAATCCCCACCCCACCCAAAGCAGATAGAGTAGTTGGAGCGGTGTGGGGTCCCATCGGGGATTGTACATGAAATGGACAGGATAGGACGGGTGTAGGTTGGGGAATGTTGTGGTAGGGATTGGCTCCTAGTCCGACACAGTGGTCCTAAATAGCGTCAATTCACTGTTTCCACTGTGACTAAATACATGTCTTTAATCAGCTTTCTTTCATGCGTCAACTAACTTCCACGTATACATAATGATAAGCTGTCTACTTAGTTTTCGATCACATGTTTATTTTTCAAACAGTCTGAGAAGTCATCGTAATTGTCTTTACATCAATACATGGGGGAAGCTAACTATTGTGTGTTAAAGCTCATCATACAATAATTTGTCACGCGGGTCCTTTTTCCATGTTAGACCCCGTGGAACGGATTATTGTTGCAAACGGTAACCCTGAGGCATACGTGAGCTATGCTGAATCTATGGTTCGCCCAAACACGGAAGAACGACTGTCACCCGTACAGTGACGTTGTGTCTACTGGAAAAAATACGTGATCTCAATAGTCGTGTACGTATCTTGTACGCATTGTCATCTTCTATCATCATATTTATGTAATAGATACAGAAAAATTCAACGATGTCAAACGATTTGGATTGGGTAGTAGGGCTGCACAAAATTAGTCGGGTTGGTTGTATATTCAGAACGCTTTAAAAACTGTTGGTCATATCGCGTCAGTTGGCTAGTAGAGGGCAGTATTGTACTGAATACGGGTGTATGAAGTCCGGCAAGGAAGTTGGCTAGTAGAGGGCAGTATTGTACTGAATACGGGTGTATGAAGTCCGGCAAGGAGGTGCAATGACCAACTACCTCCCATTCGATAAGTTAATAGTTTCCCCAAGACGCAAACGAACGTGGATGTTTCCTGTGGGACTCTCGTCTCTGCCTTCATTATGTATTAATGCTGAGCCGCATTACCCTCTTGGACAAACAACTTAACACGTCACATGTGATTGACCTGCACAGTTATTCATCATTTGATGGGGTAGCGACGACTAATGCGCGACTATATTTTTTGGCTGAAATCTCACGAGAATTGACCGGGTGCCGTGAGTTTGGCTACGACCCGGAAACGTGAGCGGGCAGTAGGAGCCGGGGAGAGAGAGAAGTAGGTACCACGTGACAAATGGCCCAATCGATTGCCTCGTGTTCTTGATCCCGGATGTTGGGGAAGTCACCTGGAGACCTGGGCTGGTTAGGGAAGGGGGGGGGGGTGGAGGGGGATGGGGGTTCGTGTACAAAATGCTTTTACGTCAGAGAAGGGAAGTGGCACCTGAATGAGGTATAACGGTAGCAGAGCGGTAGGGGTGGGGTGTCGAAACAGATGGAGTATATTGGGTACATTGACCGTCTCTGGGGTTATAAAGAGGTAGAGGTAAATAAATCAAGGTACAATGACAGACACGGGGTTGAAAAGGGTAGGGTATGCAATGTACATTGACAGAAACTAGGGAGGGGGTTGGGTGAACGACTTGGGGGTATGCAGGATACATGGTCAAACGCGTGGGATATGTAAGGTACGTTGAGAGACACTAGGAGTTGAACGACGTAGGGTATGTAGGATACGTTGAGAGACATTGGGAGTTGAAACACGTGGGGTATGTAAGGTACGTTGAGAGAATGGGAGTTGAAACTCGTAGGCTATGTAGGGTACGTTTGGAGACACTGTTAGTTGAAACACGCAGGGTATGTAGGATACGTTGAGAGCCATTGGGAGTTGAATCACGTGGGATATGTAAGGTACTTTGAGAGACACTGGGAGTTGAAAGACGTCTGGTATGTAGGGTACGTTGAGAGATACTAGGAGTTGAAAGTCCTAGGGTATGTAGAGTAGGTTGAGAGACATTGGGAGTTGAAATACGTTGGATATGTAGGGCACAGGCACAGACACTGGTAGTTGAAACACGTGGGATATGTAGGGTACAGGCACAGATACTGGTAGTTGAAACACGTGGGATATGTAGGCCACACTAACATAAAGAGTGAGGGTCGGAGCCTCGGCGACCCCATGAGATGAAAGGGTACAGCGAGGACATGGCTTATCTCTGCTTGGGAGAGCCATGGAGATATTACCGCCCCCGTGGGATTCCTACTTTTTCTTATGACACGGAGGGACGTACCAGGCACAGAGACCGCTACCCACCCACCCACCAACTAGCGTACCCATCCGCACCGCCTTCCCCCATGCACTCCTGCCGCGGACATAAAATCGAAGCATGGAGATTTCTTTTGAAGGTGCCGTCTATACTATAATCTATTTGACAGCGCCACTCCTCGGAGCCGGGAGAACCGGCCCAGGCGGCCCAAGCGCGTCTATCGTGTCACGTGACCACCCTGATCAGATCTCTGAGCCGTGGACACCAGCGTCCGTTGACGTGACGAGTCTCCAAGGTGATACCCATGGATATTCATCGCCATGGTTACGTGGGAAGTTACATCGTCATGGGTCATTTTCCCGTTTCCCGTTTCACGTTATAGGCATATACATAGGAGCTTAAAACCAGCATTGTTGCTATTGGAATTATATCTCTCTTATTGCACTACTAAGACGAACATATTTAATTTATATCCATATAGCTGGCAAAGGCATGGCATTACCTGAATACTACTACCACTACTACTAACACTACTTACTACCACTACCGCTACTCTTAATTCTACTACTACTACTATTGTCACTGCTACTGCTACTACTACTACTATTCTTACTGCTACTGCTACTACTACTACTATTCTTACTACTACTACTACTACTGCTACTACTACTACTATTGTCACTGCTACTACTACTACTATTCTTACTGCTACTACTACTACTACTGCTACTGCTACTACTACTACTACTATTCTTACTGCTACCACTACTACTGCTACTGCTACTACTACTATTCTTACTACTACTACTACTACCACTAACACTATTACTACTGCTACTCTTACTGCTATTGCTACTACTACTATTACTACTCTTACTGCTACTGCAGCTACTACTACTACTATTCTTACTGCTACCACTACCACTATTAATACTACTACTACTACTACTACCACTACCACTAATACTACTATTACTGCTCTTACTCTGACTGCTACTGCTACTACAACTACTACAACTACTCTTACTGCTTCTGCCACTACTACTACTAATAATAATACTAATGCAGATATGACGAATCGTGAGTCAATGACATCATTTTGCTTTCTCCTAAAATTTATCTAGGAAGCTATGCAATCTATGAATATTACTGCTAAGTACTATTTAGGCTTCATAACTTAGAAATATAGGCCCGAAACGGGTACACACACGAGAGAGCTATGAGCTCAATTGGTATTGGCGTGTCACCATCTGTTTAAAAAGTGATATAATTGGCCATATATCGTAATAATTCAACAGCCATGAATCACGCTTGGAGTGTACACCGGGAGGCCAGTTCCTGATGACGTCATGTTACATTACGGGGTCACCGATCTGCCGAGTGTGTAGGTTTTCGGCGCTATACCCTGACCACCCTCCTCCGCCCCCGCCCCCCCTCCCCCTCCATCTCGCCTTGTGGCGCTGCTGGCGCCAGAGTATGTGATTACCGGGGCCATACGTTGTTCTGTCTGCGGGCAATGAGAATGCCAGGTGCAGTTGCCGTCGAGAAGCTTAGGTGTGATGGGACTCGTTCGGATCGTCTTATGCCGTCCATACTTGTAAGTATTCTGCAGGAAGGAAAGTTGATAAAATTGGATTTTGTCTTGCGTCTTGCTGTTCTCCATCCGCCTAGGTCTGCAGTATATATAGGTGAGTGGCTGGAGGCAGGGGAGACAAGGTTCTTTACCACACATACAAAGAGATGGACGAATGGCATTAGTTTCAGGCGACTCTTGCAGACACCCGCGCAGCCTGCAGGCACGGTCTGACCTCGTATAAAGCGACTAATGAACGGGCGAGGCGAAGGGGAGAAATAAGAGGAGGGGGCGGAGTGGGGTGGGGGAGAATTAGTCATACCCCACTTCGCTCCACCCTGCCACACTGAACTGCGCCCCGTGTGACCCTGTACCCGCCCCACTCCGTCCACTCCACTCGCCACGAGCGGCGTCGACTCATGCCTTCAAACTAAAAAAGCTGTCCCCCTCCCTGGCGTCCACCCTCCCTCCCCTAACCTTCCTACCCCATCGGCCGTGAGCTTTCTGTGAATCTATAACAGGGCTAATTTGGCCGTGGGTTACGAAAGGTGTCCACGTTGAAGGACGCGAGAAGGGCAAAGAGCTGTCATCATATACGGACTCTCAATTACAGCTAAAGTACCGCGGGGACAGCGACCGCCCCAGCCTGCCCCAGCCTGCCCCACCGTGACTCCAGCCTGTCCCAGCCTATCCCAGCCTGACCCCATGCTGACCCCAGCCTGCCCCAGCCTGCCCCCATCTTGACTCCAGCCTGCCCCCATCCTGACTCTACCCTGCCCCAGCCTGCCCCAGCCTGCCCCCATCCTGATTCCAGCCTGCCCCCATCCTGACTCTACCGTGCCCCAGCCTGCCCCAGCCTACCCCCATCCCGATTCCATCCTGCCCCAGCCTGTCTCTGCCTACCCCGTCCTACTCCAGTCTGTCCTCTGCCCGCACCCTGAATCCCGCCTGCCCCAGCCTGCCCCAGCCTCCGCCAGCCTGCCCCAGCCTAGCCTGCCCCAGCCTGTTCTCAGTCTACACACAACCTGTACGCAGCCTGTCCCAGCATGCCTTGTGAACGATTTGTTTCCAATTTGTCCCCAGTTTATATCCAGGTTGTCCTCGGTTTATTCCCAGTTTATCCCTGGTTTGTCCCCGATTTGTTTTCCAGTTTTCCAGGGTTGTTCCCGGTTTGTTTTCCAGTTTGTCCTCAGTCTTCAATTTTTGTCCCCAGTTTGTTATGGCTTTAACCTCGGTTTGTCCCCGGTTAATCCCGATTTAGCCCGACTCAGGCAGGGCCATTGACCGCGCTCTGGCGCCAGCCAGGCCAGAGAGACGAGTATTGCCTCGCCCACACCCCAGAACCGAGTGAAATGAAGTGTAAACCGGCAGGCCGGCGTCATCTGCCGTCCAAGATGGCAGCTTCTCTAAACGAGAATGGAAAGCAAAATTATCGGCTGTGATAATGAGTCTGGCACGAAAGCATTGCGCAAAACCGGCAGATGTCGCCCAGTGCGAGCTCTTTGTCGCGTGGGCGTCGTCTTCAGGAGCACGGCTAGGACAGATACGACAGCGACTTCGTCTCTTGTACAAAAAATGGTCGAGCTTTCTTTTTTGTTCGTTGGGCAGTAGATGAAGAGCTTTGGGGTTGTTGGAGGAGAGCGCTGCTGTTTCCTAGTAATAATGTGATGAAACTTTTATGTCTCGAGTCAAACGCCGTCCCATGGTGCCATTGACGGGGACACACAGCTTGGCGAGCCTCATGGCGGATATCCTAAAACACTCATTAAATTCGCAACAATGGCGGATGGGCAGAATTGTCATTTCGACGCCGAATTCCGCAGAAACCACGTGGAACAGTGGCGCCATCTGTGCCATCTGTGCCATCTGTGTATGAAAGAACTCATGCGCGACATGTACGAAAAGCCGCCCTCTGCGCATCAGTGACTTAATGAATCGGCCGGTGGAGGGCGCCATTGTACTTGGCAGTATACTGTATTTGGAATGATATGAACACCTTCCATTGTAGCAGAATCTTTTTCGCACGATCGTCTGTCATGAACAATATATTTCCTTAATTGTTTCGGTGGGCCATGCTGCTCGACACCGTCATGGAAGAGAACATTTCGTTTCGACGACAAAAGGCTAGGCGACACCGCGGCACGAATGTCGACTAGGATGTGTGTGATACTCGCCCTTGTGTATATTGACATATAACTGGCAACGCAATCTGATTCTGGTAACCAACCTAGAGTTGTGGAAAATGTCGTGAGCGATATTATAAGCAAATTAAAAGGAAAGCTGATATATATAGCCTTGTTAGTCTGGTAAAAGAAAGAAACGATCAAGCAGTGGTTCAAACGGAAGAATGATGTCTGATACCTCTGAGTTTTTGGTGGACAACTTCGGTCGTAGTGTCCTGTGTTTCTCGCGAACGTTGACCGAAGCCGACGTGCTGTGCGGCCCACAGGTCAGGCAATGAAAAACCCCGCCCCCAAACACCCCGTCCACAACCTCGTGCGCAACCCCACCTTCATCTTACACCCTTACCCCCTCACATTCCGCCCACCTTCGCCCATTCCGGACACACCTTTTCTCCCCACGGTAAGTAATGCGGTTTATGCGTAGGTGGCATTGACCTAAGCACCCCAACGGCCAGGCTTGCATCCGGCGCTTACGCCCGAGACTTCAATTTTTGTCCCCAGTTTGTTATGGCTTTAACCTCGGTTTGTCCCCGGTTAATCCCGATTTAGCCCGACTCAGGCAGGGCCATTGACCGCGCTCTGGCGCCAGCCAGGCCAGAGAGACGAGTATTGCCTCGCCCACACCCCAGAACCGAGTGAAATGAAGTGTAAACCGGCAGGCCGGCGTCATCTGCCGTCCAAGATGGCAGCTTCTCTAAACGAGAATGGAAAGCAAAATTATCGGCTGTGATAATGAGTCTGGCACGAAAGCATTGCGCAAAACCGGCAGATGTCGCCCAGTGCGAGCTCTTTGTCGCGTGGGCGTCGTCTTCAGGAGCACGGCTAGGACAGATACGACAGCGACTTCGTCTCTTGTACAAAAAATGGTCGAGCTTTCTTTTTTGTTCGTTGGGCAGTAGATGAAGAGCTTTGGGGTTGTTGGAGGAGAGCGCTGCTGTTTCCTAGTAATAATGTGATGAAACTTTTATGTCTCGAGTCAAACGCCGTCCCATGGTGCCATTGACGGGGACACACAGCTTGGCGAGCCTCATGGCGGATATCCTAAAACACTCATTAAATTCGCAACAATGGCGGATGGGCAGAATTGTCATTTCGACGCCGAATTCCGCAGAAACCACGTGGAACAGTGGCGCCATCTGTGCCATCTGTGCCATCTGTGTATGAAAGAACTCATGCGCGACATGTACGAAAAGCCGCCCTCTGCGCATCAGTGACTTAATGAATCGGCCGGTGGAGGGCGCCATTGTACTTGGCAGTATACTGTATTTGGAATGATATGAACACCTTCCATTGTAGCAGAATCTTTTTCGCACGATCGTCTGTCATGAACAATATATTTCCTTAATTGTTTCGGTGGGCCATGCTGCTCGACACCGTCATGGAAGAGAACATTTCGTTTCGACGACAAAAGGCTAGGCGACACCGCGGCACGAATGTCGACTAGGATGTGTGTGATACTCGCCCTTGTGTATATTGACATATAACTGGCAACGCAATCTGATTCTGGTAACCAACCTAGAGTTGTGGAAAATGTCGTGAGCGATATTATAAGCAAATTAAAAGGAAAGCTGATATATATAGCCTTGTTAGTCTGGTAAAAGAAAGAAACGATCAAGCAGTGGTTCAAACGGAAGAATGATGTCTGATACCTCTGAGTTTTTGGTGGACAACTTCGGTCGTAGTGTCCTGTGTTTCTCGCGAACGTTGACCGAAGCCGACGTGCTGTGCGGCCCACAGGTCAGGCAATGAAAAACCCCGCCCCCAAACACCCCGTCCACAACCTCGTGCGCAACCCCACCTTCATCTTACACCCTTACCCCCTCACATTCCGCCCACCTTCGCCCATTCCGGACACACCTTTTCTCCCCACGGTAAGTAATGCGGTTTATGCGTAGGTGGCATTGACCTAAGCACCCCAACGGCCAGGCTTGCATCCGGCGCTTACGCCCGAGACTTAGTTCTGGGTACCCTCAGGCGGCATGGCGGCCGCCACCTCGCGGGGGTCCTTTGTCTGTCCCCGACACCGTGCTCTGGACTTTTTTTCCTGCCCCCGTCCACTCCCCCCCCCCCAACCCCTGAAGGCCTAGGGAAGAGATCTGATCAGCATGAACTCCACCGGAAACCGCCGCTCTTTGTTAGCGGGGAGATCATTACCTGTGATACACCTCATTGCAGCCTGCCATTGCTTGTGATACCGCCAGCCTACTGACAATGTGCTTCCCAACCACACTGCCATGTGGTCGGTCAAATCCAATAGCCGCATCGCGACGAAAGGGAATTTTTCTCTGAATTGTACGTCTGATTTAAGGTAGTACGCGGGATCACCGTGGCGCCACCTAGCATTGTTTGCTACGAAATCTAAATATTAATACAATGTACATAACAGGAAATAATATAAACTAAAAATATCAATACTTTTGGCCAATTTTTTTTTCACGTTTTTTTATGCCGTAAATTCTGTGACAATGCTGAGTTTCCATAAGGGGGTTCAGGTGGGACGGTTCAAGCTCACATTGCAAAAAAAAACTAGCCTGAAAACATATCAATTTTATTGTATTATTTTTCTAAGTACATAACAAAGTACTCCTTGTGCAAAATCAGCATGTTTTACTGTCTTGTTTTGTTTTTACAATAAAAAATAAGCGAAAATATCTGAAACTCGCATAGGCCGCCATGTTAAAGTGTAATAGGGGGGTGGGGTACTTCCGCTTTAGTTTTTAAAAAAAGTAGCCTGAAAACTACTTTTTTTTATTACTGCGTTGTAATCTATATAATATATATATAGCATATATAAAGATATATCTGGTGAAAATGTCACAATCTTTTACCGTAAGTTTTGAAATGTAGCATACTACCTTAAAACATGCGGGGATAACACGCGACGCCAATGCCCTGGCATGTGAGCTTCAACCATACAATTATAGTATAAGTAATCTTTTCCAGTAGCTATCGAAAAAAGATGCGCCAATATAGTAGGGTGTACCCAATGTCGCTTTTTTGCAGACGTTGTTCTGATAGTCCATGAATATATTTTACCAGTTGTTATTTTCAATATCACATCTCATACAGATTTAAAGAAATCCCTGCGGATCGTGTGCGCCTGCTTTCATTAGAGAGCGTGTGAAGTTCACCGACACGCGTGTGATCTGTGTTTTAGTACAACTGGTACGTGACGCGACTTGTCATTGCGCCCCGCGCATTAATACATCCCTCACTGCCACGCCCGGCGGTGCCATTAAAACCACCAAAACTAACGCCTGTCGCCTCCCAAGGTGTGTGGCGCTGGGTGTGGTCCGCCCTGGCACCGGGAAAAAAGCATGTCGTAGTTATTTTCTTGTTGGCTTCCGTTAGTGATAAATCCGGCGAAAAAAAGTTCTTGCGAAGTCAGCTCAGCGCAAAATGCGATCGGCAAAATCACGTCTAACAAGAGACGTTCCGTCTGCGCATCCTCGCCTCCCAGCTTCCAGAGGCCAACCTCCCTTCCCAGAAGACCCCGCGGGGAGGAGGACCGGGGAGGCGATATTCGGGGATGGGTGGAGGGGAGGAGGGGGCAACAAGTTTCGTAAGCACCGACAGCGTGGCTGTAATCTCGGCAGATCTCGGCAGTGCCATTGGGGAGAGCCATAAAATGTTTATGTCTCGGTGATGAGTTGATATTTACAGTGGCTCGAGTCGCCATCCATGGATGCAGACTCCCCTCTCATCGAACCACAAGGGTATCAATAAAGCCCGTAACCTTGACCAGGAACCAGATGTTTTTCGAGACGACATTCACGTGGCATGTTTGGGATGGTTGGCCTCGCACCAGTGCGCCATCGGCTCTGCGCCGTAAGCCGGTTTATTGGCATTCATCTTGTTTTGTGTCGAATGAAAGACTACCGCCACTTTCACTTTATTATCATACACCGCCGTGACCTATGACCCATGGCTTCTGGAGCCGGAGGAGTATGCCCTGACGGCTCGACCTCGTCCGTCTGGGGGGAGTTTACAGACCGGATCACTGGAGCGTGGCTGAGGATCGGGCACCGTGAGAACTGGTGCAGTGTATATGCCCTGGCTGTACGGTAGGCTTATGGCTGTGCACTGCCGGCAGAGGTTATATGAAGGGGCGGATCTAAGGTGGTGGGAGGGGGGGGGGTGGAAACTTGAGCATACACTCTAAAAGACGAAGTACATAGCAAAGTGACATTTTGTAGACCAGTGGAGGATCAAGGGGTCCCCTGAAGCAAGGGAATCTTAAGGACTGAAGGGGTCTGGCAGGGGGTACAGTGTCTTGTGTTGATTTTTCACGACGTTCCGTGTCGCGCTAAATTCAATGTCGATTTTTCTAAAATACTGTGTCCATGTCGCTTTTTCAGATCCCCACTGTCGGAATTTGAAGGTCAATGTCGCCATTTGCCCCGTCCAGACCCCTTTTAAAGGCCCTTACTGAGGAAGGATGCCCTCCTCGCAGTACCAAGCCATCAGAGAGCAACCCCCCCCCCCTTGGTACCAAGTTTTTAGAGAGCACCCACCCCAGGTCAGAAGTTATCAGAGCCCCCCCCCCCGTACTCATTTTTTAGAGAGCACCCACCCCACGATCACAGGTTTTGAGAGGGCCCCCCCCCACCCCCCCCCCCCTACCCCCTTTGTAAATTCCTAGATCCGCCCCTGATATGGTGTAAAGGTAGCAACACCATCAGGTCGGTTAAGTGCAGTCCACAATGGGTTACCCTTCCCCCGCACCCTGGCAACAATCAATTCATCCTGGCCCCACCGCTTTCTCACGCCAATTTCCACCGATAAACGCTTAACCTTGACTGGCGCTGAAATTCTTCGGCGTAAAATATGTTTATAGATAATGTGGTTTTAATAAATTCCACCTGTATTATCCAAGGGGCGGAGGCTGGGATGACGGGGGCGGGGGCGTCCAAACAGATCGGTAAAGACCGGGTCGGTAAAGTCATTTTTGCCGGATTAGTGCAGATGTCCTTCAACAACCGAACGGGGCCGGCCCGGTAGCTCAGTGGGTTAGCGCGCTCGCCTTGAGTGATCTACCCACTTGAGAGCCTTACGGCCCGAGGATCGATGGTTCAAGCCCCGCTGTGGCCATGTCTGTGTGGTCGCAAAGAGATCCCATGTCCTTCTTCGCAAAGAGTAGGGAGTTACCATGGGGACATGGTTCCACTCTCCCTTCCTTCTCCTATTGACGCGATATGACCAAAATTGTATATATATATACAATCAACCAATCAACAACCAGACTATTTCTAAAATATTTTCATTTGAATGAGTTGGCCTTTGTTCTGTGTATCATGCCAAGTTTGATAAAAATAACGTCAACACGATATTGCAATCTTAATAAATTATAATCCACTTGACATTAGGTATAGAGGCCGGGAGAAAATTACGACGCTGTTTATTTTTTGTAAAAAAAAAAATCTGTCTGTGAGTTTAGTAAAATCTCGCTTTGCCTGTTACCGAATAAAATGTGTACACACTTTAATTCTGAAAAGAGAAATACTATTAAACTGGATACAATTTGCAGATAAAAGCAACAAATCGAACCATTACAAGAACCCAACGAAAATTTGATCGCCCCCTGGGCAAAAACTTGATTCACTCCAACATCCATCCCACACACCATGACATGTCCTGTGTCCAGACTCTATCATGCCGGATACAGATCACTAAGCCTGAACTGGACTGTACTGT
Organism: Arenicola marina; assembly: GCA_964019135.1. Lineage (NCBI taxonomy): Eukaryota > Metazoa > Annelida > Polychaeta > Arenicolidae > Arenicola > Arenicola marina. The sequence continues at coordinate 44,321,148 of OZ025251.1, forward strand.
AGTCGCCATGATCAACCCCCTTAGCGCCATGTGTTGGGGATATCTTGAGGCGGCCACCGAACTATCATTCAGTGGTTTCCTTAAAGGCGCCCCGGGTCTGTCTCGTCCCCGCCCCGCCCCGCCCTCTCGTCCCCTGCCCACTGCTTCCTTAAAGGCGCCCCGGGTCTGTCTCGTCCCCGCCCCGCCCCGCCCTCTCGTCCCCTGCCCACTGCTTCCTTAAAGGCGCCCCGGGTCTGTCTCGTCCCCGCCCCGCCCCGCCCTCTCGTCCCCTGCCCACTGCTTCCTTAAAGGCGCCCCGGGTCTGACTCGTCCCCGCCCCGCCCCGCCCTCTCGTCCCCTGCCCACTGCTTCCTTAAAGGCGCCCCGGGTCTGACTCGTCCCCGCCCCACCCCGCCCTCTCGTCCCCTGCCCACTGCTTCCTTAAAGGCGCCCCGGGTCTGTCTCGTCCCCGCCCCGCCCCGCCCTCTCGTCCCCTGCCCACTGCTTCCTTAAAGGCGCCCCGGGTCTGACTCGTCCCCGCCCCGCCCCGCCCTCTCGTCCCCTGCTCACTGCTTCCTTAAAGGCGCCCCGGGTCTGTCTCGTCCCCGCCCCGCCCCGCCCTCTCGTCCCCTGCCCACTGCTTCCTTAAAGGCGCCCCGGGTCTGTCTCGTCCCCGCCCCGCCCCGCCCTCTCGTCCCCTGCCCACTGCTTCCTTAAAGGCGCCCCGGGTCTGTCTCGTCCCCGCCCCGCCCCGCCCTCTCGTCCCCTGCCCACTGCTTCCTTAAAGACGCCCCGGGTCTGTCTCGTCCCCGCCCCGCCCCGCCCTCTCGTCCCCGCCCCGCCCCGCCCTCTCGTCCCCTGCCCACTGCTTCCTTAAAGGCGCCCCGGGTCTGTCTCGTCCCCGCCCCGCCCCGCCCTCTCGTCCCCTGCCCACTGCTTCCTTAAAGGCGCCCCGGGTCTGACTCGTCCCCGCCCCGCCCCGCCCTCTCGTCCCCTGCCCACTGCTTCCTTAAAGGCGCCCCGGGTCTGTCTCGTCCCCGCCCCGCCCCGCCCTCTCGTCCCCTGCCCACTGCTTCCTTAAAGGCGCCCCGGGTCTGTCTCGTCCCCGCCCCGCCCCGCCCTCTCGTCCCCTGCCCACTGCTTCCTTAAAGGCGCCCCGGGTCTGTCTCGTCCCCGCCCCGCCCCGCCCTCTCGTCCCCTGCCCACTGCTCTATATCATGAGGGGGACGACACGAGTTCAAAGCTAAGCCTTTGAACAGTCACCGGGGCGGGATTTCCACGGAAAAGTCCGACCCGTACCTACCCGACCGTGGGCGATAATCGAAGCGTCACTCGATCTGACTGGCAGACAGCCAGGGCAGAGAAAGGGAATTGGCACAAGACATGGGGCGGGGGTGGAGGGTTCTAGTGTAGGGGCATGCTGGGGTCGGTCCAGAAAAGGATGACAGCATCTCTTTACTTGACGGTGACCGACCGTGAAATGACCCCCGGGCCCGAGTTACAATGCCTGAAGACGTCCACCCCCCGCCCTTCTACCCCGCCCCCCCGCCCTTGCCCCATGACCCTTACAGACTGTGGGGTCAGTGAGTGGGTCTCCTGGCTGTTCAGAACAGACACCTTAGTTTCCGGACAAGGCCATTTAAGGGTTGAAGCAGACCAGCACAGCAGCAAGGCTGTGCGATAGACGAACAGGAATGTGAAACTCCAACTGCGTCAACCACCAAAGAAGGCGGCTCTAGCACAGGAAAGGAGTCTACCTCCACAGTCAACGAGTCTACTACCTAAAGTAGTCACATAATGCCACAAATTAAATACCGCGATCCAGTGATTTTTTTGTCGCTTTGAATAGCCCGGTAATATCGTGAAAAGGTGTTGTACATTAATCATACTTCAGTAAAATTCTACTTGGGTTGATTAGGTGTTTTGTGTGTGTCACTCAGCAGATGTAATAATGTGGATGCGATTATTGCCCAACGACGCAAATTGTTCTAAATCCTTGGTGGGGGGAGTGGGGGGGGGCGGGGTCAGTACGACATCCATTGTGCCGATCAAACGAGACACTCATAACACAAGGACTAGGTCAACCCTAGGTCGGCACCGGTGGCAACATCCTACATTTGACTCTCAGTCCCTAGGTCGGCATCAGTGGCAACATCCTACATTTGACTCTCAGTCCCTAGGTCGGCATCAGTGGCAACATCCTACATTTGACTCTCAGTCCCTAGGTCGGCATCAGTGGCAACATCCTACATTTGACTCTCAGTCCCTAGGTCGGTATCAGTGGCAACATCCTACATTTGTCTCTCAGTCCCTAGGTCGGCATCAGTGGCAACATCCTACATTTGACTCTCAGTCCCTAGGTCGGCATCAGTGGCAACATCCTACATTTGACTCTCAGTCCCTAGGTCGGCATCAGTGGCAACATCCTACATTTGACTCTCAGTCCCTAGGTCGGTATCAGTGGCAACATCCTACATTTGACTCTCAGTCTTTAGACCGGCACCGGTGGCAACATCCTACATTTGACTCTCAGAGTCTGGGTCTGCACCAGTGGCAACATCCTACATTTGACTCTCAGTGTTTAGACCGGCACCGGTGGCAACATCCTACATTTGACTCTCAGTCTTTAGACCGGCACCTGTGGCAACATCCTACATTTGACTCTCAGTCTTTAGACCGGCACCTATGGCAACATCCTACATTTGACTCTCAGTCTTTAGACCGGCACCGGTGGCAACATCCTACATTTGACTCTCAGTCTTTAGACCGGCACCTGTGGCAACATCCTACATTTGACTCTCAGTCTTTAGACCGGCACCTATGGCAACATCCTACATTTGACTCTCAGTCTTTAGACCGGCACCTGTGGCAACATCCTACATTTGACTCTCAGTCTTTAGACCGGCACCTATGGCAACATCCTACATTTGACTCTCAGTCTTTAGACCGGCACCGGTGGCAACATCCTACATTTGACTCTCAGTCTTTAGACCGGCACCTGTGGCAACATCCTACATTTGACTCTCAGAGTCTGGGTCGGCACCAGTGGCAACATCCTACATTTGACTCTCAGTCTTTAGACCGGCACCTATGGCAACATCCTACATTTGACTCTCAGTCTTTAGACCGGCACCTGTGGCAACATCCTACATTTGACTCTCAGTCTTTAGACCGGCACCTATGGCAACATCCTACATTTGACTCTCAGTCTTTAGACCGGCACCGGTGGCAACATCCTACATTTGACTCTCAGTCTTTAGACCGGCACCTGTGGCAACATCCTACATTTGACTCTCAGAGTCTGGGTCGGCACCAGTGGCAACATCCTACATTTGACTCTCAGTCTTTAGACCGGCACCTATGGCAACATCCTACATTTGACTCTCAGTCTTTAGACCGGCACCGGTGGCAACATCCTACATTTGACTCTCAGTCTTTAGACCGGCACCTGTGGCAACATCCTACATTTGACTCTCAGTCTTTAGACCGGCACCTATGGCAACATCCTACATTTGACTCTCAGTCTTTAGACCGGCACCGGTGGCAACATCCTACATTTGACTCTCAGTCTTTAGACCGGCACCGGTGGCAACATCCTACATTTGACTCTCAGAGTCTGGGTCGGCACCAGTGGCAACATCCTACATTTGACTCAGTCTTTAGACCGGCACCGGAGGCAACATCCTACATTTGACTCTCAGTCTTTAGACCGGCACCGGTGGCAACATCCTACATTTGACTCTCTCAGTCTCGGCTTATTCCAGCACACTGCAGCATAACGCTATGCATGTGTCTTTTCGTGTATCTACCCAACTTGTACACAGCTCAGCCTCTACGGTTACGACGGACTATGATTGAGTAAGTACTCCAATAGGTAAATAATCATCATAGCATAAGCTAGCACTACCTCGGATATTCAAAACATTTCATATGCAGATCTTCCTTCGATGATTACTAGAACATTGACATTAGGTATAGAGGCCGAAAGGAAATTACGCGACGCTGTTTATTTTTTGTAAAAAAAAAAATGTGTCTGTAAATTTAGTAAAACCTCGCTTTGCCCTAGAATAGTGCATACCGCCAGGGCTGTAATATATGGATTTCTTCTCTGGTTGCATGTCATTCAAAGTGCATCACACTGGATGACCTATGAGTGACCCCAGTGACACATCCTATATACAGATGTGGAGAGCAACTGGGGAGACCCTCACTTGCCACCGAAGTGGGACAGTTTACTTCGCCGAGATTCAGGCTCGACGCGTCTCACCACGTTTCTTTCTATCCTTGACATGAACTCATAAATCGGTAAAATGAAACGGCGATTCTATTTTGAAGTGACGCATAACTGAATGTGCAATAACTGCGAAGAGAAACTGATGAAGGTGGTATAAAATAGAATGTTCCCGTCGCCCATAAAACATTTCTTGTCTGATCAGATTTACATGTTGGGTTCCAGATGCCGAATATTGGCACTGGATGAATTGACGAGAGCGAGCGAGTGAGGGGCGAGAAATTGTTGCCCGATTATTTTCCTTTCTTTTCTATCACCGAGTAGTTTTTAACGTAAGTGTGAATCATTGCGACTTCGCGGCCTCTAGACCACGGCTTGACCGGTCTAGACTCTCTACGTCACGCAAGAAGTATTATCGCTATATTTCCCATAAATCTCCGCGGCATCTGTCTGGGATTGTGCGACACATCGTCTCCACGCTGTCCAAAGGCATTCCGCGGGAAACCCAGTTGTCGCGAGAAATTATTATCCCTCGAAAACGAATATATTCAGTCTATTACGACATTATTGCATTAAAGAGGCTGCAACCCTCTCTGGCGAAGCCTATTGCCGTCGTATGTGAAAAGTACCTGCCTTGACATGGTTAACTATTTATCATCGGCATACTCAATATGCCATCAACTAAAAAACTGACACCCATTGTGCCCCACATTACGCCTTCCATTGCGCTATTTCATAGCCGCGTCCCGCAAAACTCAATGTTGGATCGCGCGTTCCGTTATAGGGATGACAGGACCATCAACCATGCATTCAAAACGAGAAATGCTCATGGTGCCCCCCGAGTGAGATACCGCTCCCCCGCTGCATGATAATGGGACCAACGCAAAACACAGTCACTCCACAAGCAGATTTTTTTCAAGAAAGCTTCAAGCGGCGGATGCAAAGTTTAGTTCTACTGGGGTCGAACGACGTTATGAATCCGGATGAAAGTTTATCAAAAACTCATTTCTTCTCTCCTGATCCATCTGCGATGATGTAATGGATCCATACCGAGACCCAGCAAAACTGCCAGAATGCTCGTGTCTGGTGGGCTAGATGTCGCAGTTTACGCTAAGACGAATTCATCGGCTCGGCGGAAGTCGTGTTTTTACTAGCTTCCGCTCAATGAAATTATCCGAATGGCAATATTCATTGCCCAGACGACGTTTGTTACATCCACGTGGTTACCCGAATACACGTCAAGATCGCCAGTTTTTGCGCATTAAGGCGCAAAATCATCATAGGATTATATGATTAGCAGAGTATTTAGCACGTTTGCCCCGATAAAACATACTCCGTTCCTCTGCAAGAAGATGACGTCAATTGCTTTTAGGCGATCTTACAATTTTGTTTCTAGCCAGTCAGAATATCAGAAGGCGAAAAGGGCCACAATGTTTGAATTTTGATGACGTAGTACACAAGGAAGATGACGTAGTACACAAGGAAGATGACGTAGTACACAAGGAAGCCACATCTTCCCGCACGACAGTTGGCAAAACTGCTTCTCTAGAAACATGTTTTTCATTTGTTGTTTATTATGTTGTCCTTTTTATGAAATAAGGACCTGTAGTCCTTTAATTTACACTTAATAAATAAATGTTTTTCTGGTTAAATATCACTATATGAGCAGCTTTAAGAAAACTATTCTAGCGTGTGACTAATAGACGTCTCAGTAATTAAAAATCACGCCTTTGTTAGAACGTGTCCCGAGCTGTACATTAAATTAGCGGACCCAAAGTAAAAAAAAAGTGCATAATTTAGGACCCATTGTCGTACTAAACTGCCCAAAAAGGACACCCTTTCCAGCGGCACGTCTCCAGCAGTCCATTATCTTGAGATCCCCCCCCCCCACCCCCCTAGGCTTTGTCTTTGACAATAGTTCTGCTACGCGTGGTGCTAGAGGTAATTCCCTGAGGGCCTGGGGCTGACACTCCATGTATAAATAAATATTTCACTAAATGATGTGGTATCTCACAGATCAGTATCGCTGGTGGGTACGGTATTTCCCAGGTAAGTTTTAGTACAACATTGGTTGGGGATAAATATCCCAGGTATAAGCTTATGCATATCGATGGCAGGTTTTGAATTTCCCAGGTAAGCTTAAATATATCGTAGGTTTCGTATCTCCCAGTCACCTTAAATATAGCAGTGTTTTCGTGTCTCACATTTAGCTTAAATATATCGTAGGTTTCGTATCTCCCAGTTGGCTTAAACATAGCGGGGTTTTCGTATCTCCCAGTTGGCTTAAACATAGCGGGGTTTTCGTATCTCCCAGTTGGCTTAAATATAGCGGGGTTTTCGTATCTCCCAGTTGGCTTAAATATAGCGGGGTTTTCGTATCTCCCAGTTGGCTTAAATATAGCGGGGTTTTCGTATCTCCCAGTTGGCTTAAACATAGCGGGGTTTTCGTATCTCCCAGTTGGCCTAAATATAGCGGGGTTTTCGTATCTCCCAGTTGGCTTAAATATAGCGGGGTTTTCGTATCTCCCAGTCACCTTAAACATAGCGGGGTTTTCGTATCTCCCAGTTGGCTTAAATATAGCGGGGTTTTCGTATCTCCCAGTTGGCTTAAATATAGCGGGGTTTTCGTATCTCCCAGTCACCTTAAACATAGCGGGGTTTTCGTATCTCCCAGTTGGCTTAAATATAGCGGGGTTTTCGTATCTCCCAGTTGGCTTAAACATAGCGGGGTTTTCGTATCTCCCAGTTGGCTTAAATATAGCGGGGTTTTCGTATCTCCCAGTTGGCTTAAACATAGCGGGGTTTTCGTATCTCCCAGTTGGCTTAAATATAGCGGGGTTTTCGTATCTCCCAGTTGGCTTAAATATAGCGGGGTTTTCGTATCTCCCAGTTGGCTTAAATATAGCGGGGTTTTCGTATCTCCCAGTCACCTTAAACATAGCGGGGTTTTCGTATCTCCCAGTTGGCTTAAATATAGCGGGGTTTTCGTATCTCCCAGTTGGCTTAAATATAGCGGGGTTTTCGTATCTCCCAGTTGGCTTAAATATAGCGGGGTTTTCGTATCTCCCAGTCACCTTAAATATAGCGGGGTTTTCGTATCTCCCAGTTGGCTTAAATATAGCAGTGTTTTCGTGTCTCACATTTAGCTTAAACATAGCGGGGTTTTCGTATCTCCCAGTTAGATTAAATATAGCGGGGTTTTCGTATCTCCCATTTAGCTTCAATATAGAGGTATTTTCGTATCTCCCAGTTGGCTTAACTATAGCGGGGTTTTCGTATCTCCCAGTTAGCTTCAATATAGCGGGGTTTTCGTATCTCCCAGTTAGCTTAAATATAGCGGGGTTTTCGTATCTCCCAGTTAGCTTCAATATAGCGGGGTTTTCGTATCTCCCAGTTAGCTTAAATATAGCGGGGTTTTCATATCTCCCAGTCAGCTTAAATATAGCGGGGTTTCGTATCTTCCCGGTTAGTTTGTGTATATCATAAGTAGCTACTGTATCTCCCAGATAAGCCTAAGTATATCGTTGTTAGTTTCCCAAGTAAATCTGAGTGCATTATTGGTGGATGATGATTCTTCCGGGTAAGCGTATGTACATCGCTAGTAGTTATCCGGCCTCTCAGGTGAGTTTAAGTACATGAACGACCGGTACACCTTGATGTGACCTCTCCGGTCAAGGCTATTACTTGCCAAAGTCTTCTTCTTCATTGGCCAGTGGCTCCTGGCTAGAAAAGCCTATCACTGTCGCAGTGCCGCTTGTAGCCGCTTGGTGAAGCTGTAAGTAGCTGCCCGGTGCTCACATTTCATCTCGCTGCGGGAGAGTGCGCCATGAAAGACTCACCGTATCCGGCCTCATGAAGCCCACTGACAATAGGGCTATACAGTTCTCGCGATCGGGCCGCGAGACTTCAGTTTTGGGGACAAACAAACACACGTGCTCCATGTTGAAGTATAGGCAGCTATCAGGCAATTTCTTTCCAGGTTTATTCTAAAGACTATGAGTACCATTTCACTAAACATGGCTATGGGAGATATAGGTTAAAATATTTGGAGGCGATGAAGCGCAGAACTTTGGGAATGTATAAGGAAAAATCCGTCTTCAAAACACTCGAAAGCTAAAAATAACGTTCTAAATTTAGCCGTGCACCCGGGCTTTCGCAAGTTCCTCAAACAGCGAATGACGTCACAGAGGTTCGCGTGCCTCCTCGGTAACAAAAATGGCGAAAGCAAGTGATCGACTTAACCATTCCGCTGTCAAAATGTGCAGTGCATGGAGTAACAGCATACGGATGCGTCATTAAACCACATGGTAAAGATAAAATAAGATCAGTTGGTTGTTTTCGTATCACTTTTGGATCACGAAAAGACCCTTCATTTTTGCTTCATTTCAAGTTTTCTTTTTGAAGCGTTGCGCCAACGTTGTCACCGGGGAAAATCCGTGTGACGTCATAATGCCTCGTTTTCGTAGGAAATGCAAAAAAACCTTAGTTTCTCAGTCGTATTGTTCCGTCGTACCAAATAATCGTCATTGTGATGGCGCAAACTAATAAAAAATATGTCGTCTATCCCTTTTGTGAAGCTATATTTCTTAAATATTCTTAATCATATCTCTTGGCCTTCCGCAACAGAACCACCCCTCGGCGCCTGGCTTTTGCGCAGGTAGTCTGATTCCCAGTCTCTCTCTTTGCGTAACGTACACGTCACGCCTACGTCACAGATAGTCAGGATACCAGTGTGCGCAGAGATTCTAAACTCGTTCCGAACACATGCTTCGTTTGTTTGTCCCCAAAATGAGTAAACCGGAGGTCTAAGCGAACGAGACTTTATAGCCCTATCTCATAGAGTTTCGCCGCTGGTTTCTTTCCCGTAGAGATACCTACGCGCAGACGTTAGGGCATTGGTCGCCATGGCACCAAGTGTTCTATTTATATATAAGGCATGTCGGTTCTCGCGGGTTCTACTTCCGGCCTGGCAGTTTGAAGACAAACAAACGAACATGCGCTTTTTGTTCAGTGAGCAGCCTGACTCGCCCCCTGCGTAACAATGGATACCGCGCGCAGAGGGCTGTCATATTACTTACGACACAGGACGTGGAACCAGGCAAGCTGCGCGGCCGGCGAGGCAAACAAGGGGTGGGTCGTCTTTCGTGCGTCTTAAATTAAGAATTGCTAACCTTTTAGTGTTATGCATGGGTGGATGCCACCTTGAACTTGTAATTTTCAATAATATTGGGTGCCTACCACTGAATTAGTTGCAGGGAACATGAAGCCAAGTGCGCCTTTCTCTAATTACATCCTTCAGTTTCAATGTTAGTAGATCGTTTCCAAAAAGCATTGCAGTTAGCTGCTTCGCTTGAAGGAAGCCCACTTTAGCCGAATCGCTTTCGCAGTACTTATGCTGTGAATGATAGCCCCTTACAGTCTACCACTCCCCTACTGTAATCTACATCTGAAGTTTATTTGAGTGCGTCCCGGAATGTGACCTCCCACAATTGTTCAGTTCAACGGAACTAGGTTTGTTGTCCAGTCAGCGTAGTTCACTGTGGCACAGTGCTGTTGCGGTATAGCGAATTGAAGTGCTTGTGTTCCAGGCAAATTGTCTGCATAACGAACGCTAAACTTGCGCCAAGAAATCGCCAGTCAAACTACCGTTTTTTACCAAATCCCATTGTCTAAACTGTAGAATATTGTTGAAGAATGTAATGCTTTAGCGAGCTAAGAAATTAACACTATTCCAGTTGAACAATCTTACTTTTACGTTTTGAAATCAACAATCAACCACAATGGATGCTGAACTGGAAGCTTGAGGCCCAATGGAATGCTCTCTCGAAATGGCTACATTATATTTGCCTTTCTATAAGGCATTAAACGTTATGCGGTCTGTATTACAGTCGGTGGTGGTATGATTGTCATTCTCTTTAAAACCAGCGTAGAGAAACTTAACTTTTAGAAACTGAAATGAGATCATTCGAGGTTGTGGATGTGGAGACCTGAGGGTTGTGGGTGTGGAGACATGGTGGTTGTGAGTGTGGATACATGAGGGTTGTGGGTGTGGAGACATGAGGGTTGTGGGTGTGGATACGTGAGGGTTGTGGGTGTGGAGACATGAGGGTTGTAAGTGTGGAGACATGAGGGTTGTGGGTGTGGAGACATGAGGGTTGTGGGTGTGGAGACATGAGGGTTGTGGGTGTGGAGACATGAGGGTTGTGGGTGTGGAGGCATGAAGGTTGTGGGTGTGGAGACATGAGGGTTGTGGGTGTGGAGACATGAGGGTGGTGGGTGTGGAGACATAAGGGTTGTGGGTGTGGAGACATGAGGGTTGTGGGTGTGGAGACATGAGGGTTGTGGGTGTGGAGACATGGTGGTTGTGAGTGTGGATACATGAGGGTCGTGGGTGTGGAGACATGAGGGTTGTGGGTGTGGAGACATGAGGGTTGTGGGTGGGGAGACATGAGGGTTGTGGGTGTGGAGACATGAGGGTTGTGGGTATGGAGACTTGAGGGTTGTGGCTGTGGAGACATGAGGGTTGTGGATGTGGAGACATGAGGGTTGTGGGTGTGGAGACATGAGGGTTGTGGGTGTGGAGACATGAGGGTTGTGGGTGTGGAGACATGAGGGTTGTGGGTGTGGAGAGATGAGGGTTGTGGGTGTGGAGACATGAGGGTTGTGGGTGTGGAGACATGAGGGTCGTGGGTGTGGAGACATGAGGGTTGTGGGTGTGGAGACATAAGGGTTGTGGGTGTGGAGACATGAGGGTTGTGGGTGTGGAGACATGAGGGTTGTGGGTGTGGAGACATGGTGGTTGTGAGTGTGGAGACATGAGGGTTGTGGGTGTGGAGACATGAGGGTTGTGGGTGTGGAGACGTGAGGGTTGTGAGTGTGGAGACATGAGGGTTGTGAGTGTGGAGACATGAGGGTTGTTGGTGTGGAGACATGAGGGTTGTGGGTGTGGAGACGTGAGGGTTGTGGGTGTGGAGACGTGAGGGTTGTGGGTGTGGAGACATGAGGGTTGTGGGTGTGGAGACGTGAGGGTTGTGGGTGTGGAGACGTGAGGGTTGTGGGTGTGGAGACATGAAGGTTGTTGGTGTGGAGACATGAGGGTTGTGGGTGTGTAGCGATGAGTGTTGTGGGTGTGGAGACCTATGAGTTGTGGCTGTTGAAACATGAGGGTTGTGGGTATGGAGACATGAGGGTTGTGAGTGTGGAGACATGAGGGTTGTGAGTGTGGAGACATGAGGGTTGTTGGTGTGGAGACATGAGGGTTGTGGGTGTGGAGACGTGAGGGTTGTGGGTGTGGAGACGTGAGGGCTGTGGGTGTGGAGACATGAGGGTTGTGGGTGTGGAGACGTGAGGGTTGTGGGTGTGGAGACGTGAGGGTTGTGGGTGGGGAGACATGAAGGTTGTTGGTGTGGAGACATGAGGGTTGTGGGTGTGTAGCGATGAGTGCTGTGGGTGTGGAGACTTACGAGTTGTGGCTGTGGAAACATGAGGGTTGTGGGTATGGAGACATGAGGGTTGTGGGTGTGGATACGTGAGGGTTGTGGGTGTGGAGACATGAGGGTTGAGAGTGTGGAGACATGAGGGTTGTGGGTGTGGAGACATGAGGGTTGTGGGTGTGGAGACATGAGGGTTGTGGGTGTGGAGACATGAGGGCTGTTGGTGTGGAGACATGAGGGTTGTGGGTGTGGAGACGTGAGGGTTGTGGGTGTGGAGACATGAGGGTTGTGGGTGTGGAGACATGAGGGTTGTGGGTGTGTAGCGATGAGTGTTGTGGATGTGGAGACCTATGAGTTGTGGCTGTGGAAACATGAGGGTTGTGGGTGTGGAGACATGAGGGTTGTGGGTGTGGAGACATGAGGGTTGTGGGTGTGGAGACATGAGGGCTGTTGGTGTGGAGACATGAGGGTTGTGGGTGTGGAGACGTGAGGGTTGTGGGTGTGGAGACATGAGGGTTGTGGGTGTGGAGACATGAGGGTTGTGGGTGTGTAGCGATGAGTGTTGTGGGTGTGGAGACCTATGAGTTGTGGCTGTGGAAACATGAGGGTTGTGGGTGTGGAGACATGAGGGTTGTGGGTGTGTAGCGATGAGGGTTGTGGGTGTGGAGACATGAGGGTTGTGGATGTGGAGACATGAGGGTTGTGGGTGTGTAGCCATGAGGGTTGTGGGTGTGGAGACATGAGGGTTGTGGGTGTGGAGACATGAGGGTTGTGGGTGTGGAGACGTGAGGGTTGTGGGTGTGGAGACATGAGGGTTGTGGGTGTGGAGACGTGAGGGTTGTGGGTGTGGAGACATGAGGGTTGTGGGTGTGTAGCGATGAGTGTTGTGGGTGTGGAGACCTATGAGTTGTGGCTGTGGAAACATGAGGGTTGTGGGTATGGAGACATGAGGGTTGTGAGTGTGGAGACATGAGGGTTGTGAGTGTGGAGACATGAGGGTTGTTGGTGTGGAGACATGAGGGTTGTGGGTGTGGAGACGTGAGGGTTGTGGGTGTGGAGACGTGAGGGTTGTGGGTGTGGAGACATGAGGGTTGTGGGTGTGGAGACGTGAGGGTTGTGGGTGTGGAGACGTGAGGGTTGTGGGTGGGGAGACATGAAGGTTGTTGGTGTGGAGACATGAGGGTTGTGGGTGTGTAGCGATGAGTGTTGTGGGTGTGGAGACCTACGAGTTGTGGCTGTGGAAACATGAGGGTTGTGGGTATGGAGACATGAGGGTTGTGGGTGTGGATACGTGAGGGTTGTGGGTGTGGAGACATGAGGGTTGTGAGTGTGGAGACATGAGGGTTGTGGGTGTGGAGACATGAGGGTTGTGGGTGTGGAGACATGAGAGTTGTGGGTGTGGAGACATGAGGGCTGTTGGTGTGGAGACATGAGGGTTGTGGGTGTGGAGACGTGAGGGTTGTGGGTGTGGAGACATGAGGGTTGTGGGTGTGGAGACATGAGGGTTGTGGGTGTGTAGCGATGAGTGTTGTGGGTGTGGAGACCTATGAGTTGTGGCTGTGGAAACATGAGGGTTGTGGGTGTGGAGACATGAGGGTTGTGGGTGTGTAGCGATGAGGGTTGTGGGTGTGGAGACATGAGGGTTGTGGATGTGGAGACATGAGGGTTGTGGGTGTGTAGCCATGAGGGTTGTGGGTGTGGAGACATGAGGGTTGTGGGTGTGGAGACATGAGGGTTGTGGGTGTGGAGACATGAGGGTTGTGGGTGTGGAGACATGAGGGTTGTGGGTATGTAGCGATGAGGGTTGTGGGTGTGTAGTGATGAGGGTTGTGGGTGTGGAGACATGAGGGTTGTGGATGTGGAGACATGCGGGTTGTGGGTGTGGAGACATGAGGGTTGTGGGTGTGGAGACATGAGGGTTGTGGGTGTGGAGACATGAGGGTTGTGAGTGTGGAGACATGAGGGTTGTGGGTGTGGAGACATGATGGTTGTGGGTGTGGAGACATGAGGGTTGTGGGTGTGGAGACATGAGGGTTGTGAGTGTGGAGACATGAGGGTTGTTGGTGTGGAGACATGAGGGTTGTGGGTGTGGAGACGTGAGGGTTGTGGGTGTGGAGACATGAAGGTTGTGGGTGTGGAGACATGAGGGTTGTGGTGTGTAGCGATGAGGGTTGTGGGTGTGGATACCTGAGAGTTGTGGGTGTGGAAACATGAGGGTTGTGGGTGTGGAGACATGAGGGTTGTGGGTGTGGAGACATGAGGGTTGTGGGTGTGGAGACATGAGGGTTGTGGGTGTGGTCGGAACGAGGCGATGGACGCTGGGCAGCTCCCACCTCGCCCCCCCCCCCTCGCCCCCCCCCTCCCCTCGCCCCCCCCCTCGTCCCCGCCTCCCCTCTGCCCCCCCCCCCAGACTGCGTCCCCGTCCAGTGACAGTGATAACAAAGTCGACGGGTCCTCAGCACCATTAACCTTTGTTGGCCCCCCAAGGCCACGCGCCATATGGTCTGTCAAGTGCTCGGCCAATAAAGGATGCGGCGTAGCGACAAGCGAGTGATACTTTAATGCCTCAGCTCCCGTGGCTGCATGTTTAGGGAGGGGGATCGAGGACTGGGAATGTGTGGGGGACGGTTGGGCGTGGCTGAGCTGAGCGGAGGGTTGAGAGGCGTGATTGCAGGGCTTGGTGCGGGAGGTGGTTTCCACGTTCTGAGGACTGGCACGGCGCGAGCAGAACTCTGCTACACTACCGGGCCTTCCGTCATTACTTATTGCTTATTGGTTAATAGATCAGCCGAGGCGTGGGCTTACATTTGTATTAGTGGACGGTGTTGAAGTGACGGCTTAAGAGAAGTAAAGGCGTAAGTGAAGTAATGGCGGAAACATAGTGGAAGCCTAAGTGAACTAAAGTACTGAGATACACAAATAATAGAGATAGAGGGAAGGGGATATTGGTTGAAAACCCAAAGTAAAACAGCAACACTAAAAATCCTTGACCTTGACCTCAATTACTCCTTGGGTAAGCGAGACTCGACACTGAGACAATACTTTACACATTAATATGAGCTCCCAACTCAAACAAGGTGCAATGTTACTCTATAAACACTACAAGCAATTATTGTCCTGCTCAGGTTTTCCACTTCCCCAGGCAACATATGGCCAACACATGGGCAACGCATGACGAATACATGGCCAACACATGGTTAACACAAGGTCAACACATGGCCAGCACATGACCAACACATGGCCAACACGTGGCCAACACATGGCCAACACATGGTCAACACATGACCAACACATGACCAACACATGACAAACACATGGCCAACACATGACCAACACATGACAAACACATGGCAAACACATGGCCAACACATGGCAAACACATGGCCAACACATGGCTGCGCTGGAATCGCATCAGTAAGATATAGCAAAACAAAGTGACATGGAAGCTCCATTGAGCCATGATTAAGAGATAACGCTGAGAAATTAGTTATTCGCGATTTAGGTAAGTTTTTGACCTTTTTTATTATGATCCATCTTCACACGGCCACATCACTCCTCACACAGCAGCGGGAGACAGTTGGACTCTAAGCCGTGGCCGTCCGCCAGAGCCACTCCAAGCTGCACCTGTTAAGCAGACGAATGAGGGGTGTGGTGGGCTGGGGGAGAGGGGACATGACACAGCGGTGATTCATAATAGGAGGCAGAAAGCGACGCCTGTCTGCAAGGAACATAAAACTTTCAAATTTTTGCCATCTTATTAACAAAAAAGCCACCCACCTTGTCGTTTTGGGTAATCCGCATGCCTAGGTTTGTTAATTAGCGAGCGCCTACACCCCGGCTTAGACGGAAATACTACCAGCCCTTTTGCTGGCTATCCGCTAATAAATGCTGCGCCCGCCAGCTCCCCGAACCCGCCGTCTCCACCCCTCTCGCCCACCCCTCCCCTCCACCCCTCTCGCCCACCCCTCCCCTCCACCCCTCTCACCCACCCCTACCCTCCACCCCTTTCGCCCACCCCTCCCCTCCACCCCTCTCGCCCACCTCTCCCCTCCACCCTTCTCGCCCACCCCTCCCCTCCACCCCTCTCACCCACCCCTACCCTCCACCCCTTTCGCCCACCCCTCCCCTCCACCCCTCTCGCCCACCTCTCCCCTCCACCCCTCTCGCCCACCCCTCCCCTCCACCCCTCTCACCCACTCCTCCCCTCCACCCCTCTCGCCCACCTCTCCCCTCCACCCCTCTCGCCCACCCCTCCCCTCCACCCCTCTCACCCACCCCTCCCCTCCACCCCTCTCACCCACCCCTACCCTCCACCCCTCTCGCCCACCCCTCCCCTCCACCCCTCTCACCCACCCCTACCCTCCACCCCTCTCGCCCACCCCTCCCCTCCACCCCTCTCACCCACCTCTACCCTCCACCCCTCTCGCCCACCCCTCCCCTCCACTCCTCTGCCCCAGCCCTCTTTTCCACGTCTCCCCCACTCCTCCTCCCAATCACTGTCCCACCCTTCTCCCACTCTACTCCCCTCCCCCACCCCTGCCCTCCACCCCTCTCACCCACCCCTACCCTCCACCCCTCTCACCCACCCCTACCCTCCACCCCTCTCGCCCACCTCTCTCCTCCACCCCTCTCGCCCACCCCTCCCCTCCACCCCTCTCACCCACCCCTACCCTCCACCCCTCTCGCCCACCTCTCCGCTCCACCCCTCTCGCCCACCCCTACCCTCCACCCCTCTCGCCCACCTCTCCCCTCCACCCCTCTCGCCCACCCCTCCCCTCCACCCCTCTCACTCACCCCTACCCTCCACCCCTCTCGCCCACCCCTCCCCTCCACCCCTCTCACCCACCCCTACCCTCCACCCCTCTCGCCCACCTCTCTCCTCCACCCCTCTCGCCCACCCCTCCCCTCCACCCCTCTCACCCACCCCTACCCTCAACCCCTCTCGCCCACCTCTCCGCTCCACCCCTCTCGCCCACCCCTACCCTCCACCCCTCTCGCCCACCTCTCCCCTCCACCCCTCTCGCCCACCCCTCCCCTCCACCCCTCTCACTCACCCCTACCCTCCACCCCTCTCGCCCACCCCTCCCCTCCACCCCTCTCGCCCACCTCTCCCCTCCACCCCTCTCGCCCACCCCTCCCCTCCACCCCTCTCACTCACCCCTACCCTCCACCCCTCTCGCCCACCCCTCCCCTCCACCCCTCTCACCCACCCCTACCCTCCACCCCTCTCGCCCACCCCTCCCCTCCACTCCTCTGCCCCAGCCCTCTTTTCCACGTCTCCCCCACTCCTCTTCCCCATCACTGTCCCACCCTTCTCCCACTCTCCTCCCCTCCCCCACCCCGCCCCTCCACTCCTCTGCCCCATCCCTCTTCTCCACGTCTCCCCCACTCCTCTTCCCCACCACTGTCCCACCCTTCTCCCACTCTCCTCCCCTCCCCCACCAATCTCCTCCATTGCTCTAGCCCCCCTCTCCCCCACCGCGACATAGCTCCCCCGTGCGACCCCCCCCCCTCGGGACAGTGAGTCGCGCTGGGTATTACCGCACTAAGTGAGTGTAGAGTTTGCATCCAGGTTTAAATATGGCAATTAATCGCGTGAGGTTTTTTTCCTTGAGTTAGTTATGATTTCATCTCGCTCGCTCTTCATCGTCCTCTCAACAAGTGTCCTTATCTCTTGTCTGCCACTAATAAAGAAGCCGCCAATACACTCAACCAAGCGCAATAATTGACACATGAATGATGTTTTTCTCCCACTAAAATCTGCGCAGCATTCTCGTAGCCGGGAGGACATGTTTCTTTCCGATTTTCCGATTTGGAGCAGAGAAGTAGTCCGATTGTTCTATGCTCAAAGAAAATACCGGGATGTTTCTGTCTTATGAACAAATAGCTTTCACATTTTTACACGTATATAGGATTATCGAATTATAGGAACCAACAACGGTAGAATGTAATATGTTGCGATGTAACCATGTATGCGTGTTGAGGGCCCCCTATTTCCACTCTGTTCGTAAATCAGACGGATTCGCTGTCCAGTATCTGTATAGGTACATAACATATGTCATACCAGCCAAGCCTACCGAAAAGGGGGACAGCGTAGATCAGAGGCTTCGCGGCAGGGGGGGGGGGGGGGAGGAGAGGGGCGGGGGGGGGGGGGGCAAAATGAAGACGTCATCGCCAAATGGCATACGCATGACCTTTATGACCTTGGCTAGCCCACGCTCATGATGACATGACCGGCTGAATGTCACTCACCACGTGGTCTAGGGCTGAGTAAGGCAGTACGCATGCGCCTATTCTCGGATATAAAGCTTCCGCTAAAGGTCGAACGGAGTTGCGCTGTGAAACCGCGTGCCAAACCCTCTTGGAGATGAGTGCGTCTGCAGTTGGCATCGAATATCTGCTTGTCGCTGAGCAACGAGCCTAACCACAACATTTTTCTCCAACCTCGTGCCACAAAAATACCCCCAGAAACATTCTACAACTACTCATCTCAGAGAGTGGCGAGTCGACAGAGAAATACCATCAGGATAACCGTCGCTCCCAACCAGAGCAGGCCGGGGTGTGGGTGGGGTGGTGGCCTGCGGGTGGGGTACGGGGAGTAAACACAGAGGTGGGGGGGGGGGAGGTTAGAGGTGGGGGGGGGAGGTAATGGGGTCGCATTCATAATCCACCTTCCGTGCAACTTGATCTGTTTTTTTGTGTGTTTTTGAGCATTCACATGCATAAACTTGACAGGCAGGGTCTTTCAGCTTCTTTATAACCATTGACGTCAATCGAAGTTTGCATTCAGCGCTCCCAACGGCCCGCGTGGCCGCGCGGTGGCGCCACCGATGTCAAGGCGTTGGCCTCTTTCTTTCTCATTACCTTTTTCCTCATTTGGGGCGACAGGATGTAGGAGCTTGAATACTTCGAATAAGGCCCGTCGACTGTCAGTTCCTGTGACGACTGAGGCAACACGAGGCGCTTTGTGCTAATTACTGACTCAGGCCTCCAACATGACTGCGACATAATGTCGACATAATGCGTCCAGCTTTACGCTGTGACCTTTCTCCATCGGTGAGACTACGCGGTTTTACGCCTACTTATCCAGCCTAAATATAGTATTAGTAGGTAGGAGATTGTATGGGTCTATATTATTTATTCCGGGGCCACAGTGCTGCGCCCCTAGCGCCCGTAACCACGGCATGATTTTTACTGTTCATAAGTATGTAACAAGATCGTCCAATAACTTACGAGCGCCGAAATGTAGAAATAATTGTATAAAGATGTCAGTTACAAATATGGGAACGCATATATTTAATAAGTGGTTTGCCAGGCTTAACTGTCTATGCTCTATACATGTTTTTAAGAGAACGTGAAAAGTATGTTGTTGAAAGAATTTGTTGGGGGAGGGGGCGGAGGGGGGGTTTCTTTATTTTGTCCTATTTCCTTTTCTTGCACGAGCATATAAGAACCGTTTTTGCTCAGTTTGCATATGAAAATGTAATGTACATGTTTTTTAGATGAACTGAACCGATTATTATAATTACTAACTTGATATTAATATGTCCGTGCCCAAAGCGAAAAACGCCTATTCAAATGGCTGACGTCATAGTTTTGCACAGAAGCAAACTTGTGGTTCCGGTTCCAGTACTCATTATCCTCAGGGTTACTTTTTACACAAATGCATTACATTTCCCCAGAAAATTGCTGGGAGATGGGGACAAGGGTGCGATGAGGAAGGAAATTCGATTTGACAACTTCCTTAGTTCGAAAACTGGTTTTGGCTTTTCGACGGCGTGCAGTAGTGGAGGCCCGCCCTGTCAATGGAAGCGCTGGGAGGCGGGCGGCGTGCAGTAGCGAAGGCCCACCCTGTCAATGGAAGCACTGGGAGGCGGGCGGCGTGCAGTAGTGGAGGCCCGCCCTGTCAATGGAAGCGCTGGGAGGCGGGCAGCGTGCAGTAGTGAAGGCCCGCCCTGTCAATGGCAGCGCTGGGAGGCGGGCAGCGTGCAGTAGTGAAGGCCCGCCCTGTCAATGGAAGCGCTGGGAAGCGGGCGACGTGCAGTAGTGAAGGCCCACCCTGTCAATGGAAGCACTAGGAGGCGGGCGGCGTGCAGTAGTGAAGGCCCACTCTGTCATTGGAAGCACTGAGAGGCGGGCGGCGTGCAGTAGTGAATGCCCACCCTGTCAATGGCAGCGCTGGGAGGCGGGCGGCGTGTAGTAGTGAAGGCCCACCCTGTCAATGGCAGCGCTGGGAGGCGGGCAGCATGCAGTAGTGAAGGCCCGCCCTGTTAATGGAAGCGCTGGGAGGCGGGCGGCGTGCAGTAGTGAAGGCCCACCCTGTCAATGGCAGCGCTGGGAGGCGGGTGGCGTGCAGTAGTCAAGGCCCACCCTGTCATTGGAAGCGCTGGGAGGCGGGCGGCGTGCAGTAGTGAAAGCCCACTCTGTCAATGGAAGCACTGGGAGGCGGGCGGCGTGCAGTAGTGAAGGCCCACCCTGTCAATGGAAGCGCTGGGAAGCGGGCGGCGTGCAGTAGTGAAGGCCCGCCCTGTCAATGGAAGCACTGAGAGGAGGCGTGCAGTAGTGAAGGCCCACCCTGTCAATGGCAGCGCTGGGAGGCGGGCGGCCTGCAGTAGTGAAGGCCCGCCCTGTCAATGGAGGCGCTGGGAGGCGGGCGACGTGCAGTAGTGAAAGCCCACCCTGTCAATGGAAGCACTAGGAGGCGGGCGGTGTGCAGTAGTGAAGGCCCACTCTGTCAATGGAAGCACTGGGAGGCGGGCGGCATGCAGTAGTGAATGCCCACCCTGTCAATGGCAGCGCTGGGAGGCGGGCGGCGTGCAATAGTGAAGGCCCACTCTGTCAATGGAAGCACTGGGAGGCGGGCGGCGTGCAGTAGTGAAGGCCCACCCTGTCAATGGAAGCGCTGGGAGGCGGGCGGCGTGCAGTAGTGAAGGCCCGACCTGTCAATGGAAGCACTGAGAGGAGGCGTGCAGTAGTGAAGGCCCACTCTGTCAATGGCAGCGCTGGGAGGCGGGCGGCGTGCAGTAGTGAAGGCCCACCCTGTCATTGGAAGCGCTGGGAGGCGGGCGGCGTGCAGTAGTGAAGGCCCACCCTGTCAATGGAAGCTATGGGAGGCGGGCGGGCTGCAGTAGTGAAGGCCCACTCTGTCAATGGAAGCACTGGGAGGCGGCCGGCGTGCAGTAGTGAAGGCCCACCCTGTCAATGGCAGCGCTGGGAGGCGGGCGGCCTGCAGTAGTGAAGGCCCGCCCTTTCAATGGAAGCGCTGTGAGGTGGGCGGCGTGCAGTAGTGAAGGCCCACCCTGTCAATGGAAGCACTGGGAGGCGATGGAGTGTCACGGTAAAAATCGTCGAGTCAGCACAAAGGGTCCACGTGGCAGTAGACACGGCGCCCTGATTGGTTGGAGCAAAAGAACAAAACCCGGGAAGAAAGCCCAGGGGCGTCTCATTTAAGTCCTCGATTGCGGATGCATTTGCCCGTCGCCTGGCGGTGACGACTGTATGGCTGAGATGGCTAGCGGCGCCCCCTATTGCTAGGAGAATGACGTGAGTGCTGGCGTACGTCCACGGGAGACAGCATCAACATCGCGAGATAAAGAACGAGGGGAAATAAATTGAAAAGTCATGTAGATCAGAATACTGACTGCGTGGTAATGGGCTAAGGACGGGTGGGTGTGTGGGTGGGGAGGGGAGGGAGCGGGGGGGGGAGGGCGGGTGGCGTGGAGAAATGCCAAGTTGTGTGGGACGGAGGAAGTGGTGGGGGTGATGCAGTGGACAGTAAATAGGTCAATATCTGTTATGATTGGGAAACTAATAATTGAGGGATTGATGTAGCATGCGGGGGAGAACAGATGGCATGGGGAGGCGTATCCTAATAGTTTACTCTTTCCCTTCGTAAGTTTTGTTTCGACCCCCCGCCCCTCCCCTCCCATTGCTCACGCGTATTTAGGGTCAGTTTCACGTTCTTGAGACGCTACAGGCTTAGGGGGGGGGGCTTCATTTGGGGGTGTGGGTGGCGCGATAGCTTACATGTTAGCACAGCCATATGGCTTAATATAGGAGGGGGGGGGGGGTATTTCCGTTCTTCGGGAATGGGCTTTTCATTTCACCGTGAACTGGGAATGATGAAAATAATTCTTCGTGAACTGGAAATGGGATATAAGCTGACCGTCGTGATCGAGGTTTTTAATCTATCTTGAACTGATAATTTTAATATTAATTAACCCTGAAATCACCAATTGATGTAATGTATCTGCCCCTTCCATGTAATTCATCGTGACCTGGCAATACAGAAATTAGTTCTTCGTGATTTGGGAACACACCCTCTAAACTCCAGACACCCCCCCCCCCTCCCCCTCACACACACACATACTCTTCCCTAGACCGGCCACATATTACCTTAGAATTCGATCAGATATCATGCGAGTAATTTACTTATTAAAATATATACATGCTATAATGTGACAATGTTTCATGCTCCGAGCTCATCCAAGTCCAGAATTGAGAACAAAACACGATGTCGTATATCATCACTGCCTGTCTTCCGTT
>OZ025251.1:44343535-44458295 GCA_964019135.1 Arenicola marina
ATAAGGAGATTCGCTGGATTTGTAATAGCATCACAGTGTTATACCAGCATAAATGCCTTGCAACTGTAGCTCAGTTAGTATTACCAAATTACAGCGGGTTACATCTAGGTCTAATATATAACTTTATTGGTCCAATATAGTACATGGCTTCACAAAGATGGCCTTAAACATAAATATTGGACAGAGATATTAGCTTCGGTATTTGTTCGGTGTCATATTTCCAACAATAAACGGACCGTTTCATTTTCGATCTGAACATAGCGAAGGATGCTGATATCATGAGCCTGCCGCAGGTAGCGGCCGCTGTAGGCTGTGACTAGACTGAAACATCTGTTGTTCCCTGTTGTATCCATCCGCTAGAGACCATGACCTCGTTCTCTGATGTATCCATCCGCGAAAGACCATGACCTTGTTCTCTGATGCATCCATCCGCGAGAGACCATGACCTCGTTCTCTGATGTATCCATCCGCGAGAGACCATGACCTCGTTCTCTGATGTATCCATCCGCTAGAGACCATGACCTCGTTCTCTGATGTATCCATCCGCGAGAGAACATGACCTCGTTCTCTGATTATCTATCCGCGAGAGACCCTGACCTCGTTCTCTGATGCATCCATCCGCGAGAGACCATGACCTCATTCTCTGTTGTATCCATCCGCTAGAGACCATGACCTCGTTCTCTGATGCATCCATCCGTGAGAGACCATGACCTCGTTCTCTCATAATCTATCCGCGAGAGACCATGACCTCGTCCTCTGATGTATCCATCCACGAAAGACCATGACCTAGTTCTCTGATGTATTCATCCGCGAGAGACCATGACCTCGTTCTCTGATGTATCCATCCGCGAGAGACCCTGACCTCGTTCTCTGATGTATCCATCCGCGAGAGATCATGACCTCGTTCTGTGATGTATCCATCCGCGAGAGACCATGACCTCGTTCTCTGATGTATCCATCCGCTAGAGACCATGACCTCGTTCTCTGATGTATCCATCGGCGAGAGACCATGACCTCGTTCTCTGATGTATCCATCCGCGAGAGACCATGACCTCGTTCTCTGATGTATCTATCCACGAGAGACCATGACCTCGTTCTCTGATGTATCCATCCGCGAGACACCATGACCTCGTTCTCTTATGTACACACGGAAATGGCTGCTGCCGCACAAACTTCAAATTTTGAATTCAAGTTTATATTCGGATATTCAATATTTAATTGATAAAAGATCTAAGGTACTTTGTTTTTAAAACACCATGAAATAGGTGTTTGTTATACACTGTTTGATTGGGACCCCAGAGTTTTAATAAATGAATTAGTCTTACTAATGAATTATATGGTGCCTTCAACAGGATGCGTCTCCTTCGCTGATCACGAGACATGTGACTAAAAAACGGACGCATGGGGCAGAGGGAGGGGCGATTCTGGTAAGGGATATTGCTTGACAAACGTAACAATTTGGAATAGTACAGTTAGTACTATAACGACCCACGAAAAACAGCTTTAGGGCTGCGATAGCCCGAATGTCGTAATGTGCTGTTTGCTTGTATGTAGGACTCATTTCCTCTCCGCCCAGGAAACGTCGATAGCTGGCCGTTGCTATAACGTTCTGATGAAACACGTTCATCAGTTGTAGTGCAAACGTTGACGAAGTCCAAGTTTTCTGTATTCGAAAAAATAGTTTTACTTTTCATACGGACACTTGTTGCGAGGGACATGGTTACAGCTTGTTTTTTTTTTGCGCTGACTTTTCGTCTAGCTTACTCATTTGTCACGTCAATTTTGACAATCTATTTTTTGCTAATTAAATTAAACTTTAATTGACAATTTTCGTGGCCCGGAGGGTGACGACCTTTTCTTGGTGTGACAGCCAGCTGCTGTCTGCTGTCCTGGCAGCATCATGTGTAGTGAACCATGGTCCGCAATAAACCAGTGCGCTGAAACTATAGTCGCCACCTAAATCATAGTCGCCTCTCCAGACAATGACATTTTCGAAACACTGTGCGAGTTGTAATTATGCATATTCCTTACCTATAAACTGGGCCAAGTCTGAACAATTGTTTATCCGATATGTAGTTCGATTCCTATCCTCACAGTAATGACCCGCCACGCTATTTAATAGAGCAGACGATGTTGTTGTTACAGTTCTCTTGTCAGTTGTGCGAAAGTAAAGGTCATATAACTACCACCTTATTGGTTCAAAACCTAGGTCAAGTTGGAAAAGTCCAACGCGTCATTTGACGAGGGTACTGAGATTGAATGTAATGGTCAGTGGGTAGTGGTTGATCTGCCGTACGCACTTTCGCAGGAGGCATTCGTGCAATGAACCCAAATTTAGTCTCAATTGATAATAAACTGATTTTAAGTTCAATCTGGTATGCGTCGCAGGGGCGGATCTAGGAATTTGCCAAGGGGGGTGGGGGATGCTCTCTGAAAACGTCCGACCGAGGGGTGTGCTCTTTGAAAAACTTGCGACCGGGGGGGGGGGGGCAGCGCGTGCTCGGAGAAGCCGACTTTAACAGTGTATGTTTAGGTTCCCAAGGGGGGTGTTGCTCTCTGAAAACTTGCGACCGGGGAGGGGGGGCTTGCTCTGAAGACTTGTGACCGGGGGACGGGGGGGGGGGGTCGCTTGGGCTTGGAGAACCCGACTTTACCAGTGTATGTTCAGTTTCCCAAGGGGGGTGGAGTTGCTCTCTGAAGACTTGGGACGTTAACAGGTATGTTAACATCTATGTTGTATGTTCTGGTTCCCGAGGGGGGGAGGGGGGGTGCAACCCCCGTACCCCCCTAGATCCGCCACTGCGTCGATGATTAAAAACAGAATTAGTGTTAAAACGTTGCAATGGAATTCCTATGACACGTCACAGAGATGTAAATAGTATCGCCCAGTGACGTTTCAGTAAACAAAGAAATGGCGCCATCAAGCCGATCGGCTGCTTCGAAGTGCAGCACAGCAACATTGACGTATATTTTAATTGTAAGTATTTCAAAAATCGTGAGTTGGTATGCACTTACTTCGCCCTGACTTGAAGTTCAAACAGAAAGTGTTTTTTCACACAAATCAGTGAATATTTTCTCGCAAATCTGAGATTGCGTTGTGTCTATTGTGGAGACTATAAGATGCCGGCAACGCCACAGCTACAGAGCAAATGATGCGACAAAATCAGGTTTATTTGTGTTGCTAATATTCCGTTGTTGCTTCAGCAGATACAACTTTAAGACACCCCCCAAAGCAAATAAACCGATCCGTCAGGGATTATTTGTTCATAACCGGAAGTGGCGCCCTTTCTTAGGTTGACGAAACATGACATGATTTACTTTGGCGCAATTTATCTTTTCCTCTTCTCGACGTGGAGGGTGATTGTCCGCCTCTCACGTCATCACACGACGCCGAAGTTAAACAGACCCCCCCCCCCCGCCTCCAATGGACCGCCAAAGCCTCTCGGTCACTACCCCGTCCCGATCCGCCATCCCCCTCCCATCATATCTAAATATCGAGTTACTGTGATGTCATCCATCATGACGAAGTCTGGCGATAACCGTCATGGTCTCTTCCCCTGGCTCGGTATTCCAACTCTGAGATATGCAGGCCAACGGCATGGCTCATCTCTTGGTTTTCCCCCGTGAGCCCCCGAACACCACTCGTCAGTCAACCCTTGCGTCTTGGCATAATTCCGCTGCATTGTAGCCCGCTATGCTGCACCTTGGCAGTTTCCTTTGAAGCCAGCAGGCAGCCTTCTCTCTAGTAACTGACGAATACGTCTCTCACCCGTCGTATTGTCAGTACGACTTTGCATTGTAATTACGCACTTTCATACACGTATTCTTCTCACTGCAAGGCAAGGCCCCAGACCGCTGGAAAAAGCTACGGTACATAAACATTTTAACCGCTTAAAAAATACAATAGCGAACCGATCCTGCGATTCTATGTGCGATGTATAAGATACAGATGTGCGTTGGAGCTCATTTTGTCATTTGTGGCATGGATTTAAGACACATGACAAGTTCAACGGTCAAGTATCTTACAAGTTCATACAATATAAGGGGTCACGCCGTGGCATAGTATTCAGCATGTTCGACTGGTTTCCAGGATAGTTTCGCCCAAGCGGGCAGTGCGTGGTTCGAACCACACCAGTCCTTTCTATGCAAATATCTATGTTTGTGCAAGTAAAACGATAGGATAACGGTTTGACCGGTAGACATGGTTCCTCCCTACCTTGACCAATCCCAATTGTAGTGATATGACTTATATGTGTTACAGCGGCTTGCTTAAACCAAGCAACCCGTTGTCGCGATGTGACATATGTAGTTTAGAAAGCGCCCTACGTACAGCCTGGCATAGATTATTTATGGGCCGTCACTACGGCTTCAGCGAACGCCGTTGGGCGGAAGAAGATACACCAGCTTGATGACATGTAAGCCACATTTCCTGTAACGATCTGTCGCATCTTCCGAAGTCTAAGACGGTCGGCCTCTCTATAAGAACGAACGACAGGAAGCGACGGGTTAGAGCAAGCCTTAACGGATGCCCCGCAGTACGTGTGCCTGAGGGGTCTGTGGGTCTCTGCTGCTAGGGGTATGCAGGGGGCAGACAGGGGGGCTGGCAGGGGGCAGGCTGGGGCAAACAGGGGATCAGGCAGGGGTGGGCGCGCGTCCTGCTGTAGCTGCCATAATCCCTGTAGGATTAAAGGACTTCGGGAGAAGGATTTGAGGAGATAAGATAATTCTGTCCTTGTGTTGGTCACTGCCCATGGCCTGCTGCCCTCCTACTCGGCTGGTAAACAGCTTTGGAGGGTCGATGGCAATACTGATGGCGGAGGTGGCTGTGGAACTCAAAGCTTAACTCCGTGCAAACGCGGGACAGGATCGAATTTCGGGTTAAAAGAAGAAAGATATCTTGTTAGTTTTTCGATCAAATGCTTAAATGGATGAATACCGTGATGGCTTTCACAATGGCTGCTGTATTGGCTGTCAATTTAGTTGCCATCATGGCTATCGACATTTTCGTAACATTAGCTACGATAATGGTTACCCTAAAGCCTGCCAGAATGTCTGGGACAGCCTGCCATGATGTCTGCCATTATGTCAGCAATTAAACCTCCCAACATTCCTTCCAGCAATGGCAGCACTATAAAACCTGCCATGATGTCTGCCATTATGTCAGCAATTAAACCCACCAACATTCCTTCCAGCAATGGCAGCACTATAAAACCTGCCATGATGTCTGCCCCTATGGCAGCAATTAAACCTACCAACATTCCTTCCAGCAATGGCAGCTCTGTAAAACCTGCCATGATGTCTGCCACTATGGCAGCAATTAAACCCACCAACATGCCTTCCAGCAATGGCAGCACTATAAAACCTGCCATGATGTCTGCCATTATGTCAGCAATTAAACCTACCAACATGCCTTCCAGCAATGGCAGCACTATAAAACCTGCCATGATGTCTGCCATTATGTCAGCAATTAAACCTACCAACATTCCTTCCAGCAATGGCAGCTCTGTAAAACCTGCCATGATGTCTGCCACTATGGCAGCAATTAAACCCACCAACATGCCTTCCAGCAATGGCAGCACTATAAAACCTGCCATGATGTCTGCCACTATGGCAGCAATTAAACCTGCCATAATGTCTGCCACTATGGCAGCAATTAAACCTACCAACATTCCTTCCAACAATTGCACCACTATAAAACCTGCCATGATGTCTGCCACTATGGCAGCAATTAAACCTACCAACATTCCTTCCAGCAATGGCAGCACTATAAAACCTGCCATAATGTCTGCCACTATGGCAGCAATTAAACCTGCCATAATGTCTGCCACTATGGCAGCAATTAAACCTACCAACATTCCTTCCAACAATTGCACCACTATAAAACCTGCCATGATGTCTGCCACTATGGCAGCAATTAAACCTACCAACATTCCTTCCAGCAATGGCAGCACTATCAAACCTGCCATGATGTCTGGCATTATGTCAGCAATTAAACCTACCAACATGCCTTCCAGCAATGGCAGCTCTGTAAAACCTGCCATGATGTCTGCCACTATGGCAGCAATTAAACCCACCAACATGCCTTCCAGCAATGGCAGCACTATAAAACATGCCATGATGTCTGCCATTATGTCAGCAATTAAACCTACCAACATTCCTTCCAGCAATGGCAGCACTATAAAACCTGCCATGATGTCTGCCATTATGTCAGCAATTAAACCTACCAACATTCCTTCCAGCAATGGCAGCTCTGTAAAACCTGCCATGATGTCTGCCACTATGGCAGCAATTAAACCCACCAACATGCCTTCCAGCAATGGCAGCACTATAAAACCTGCCATGATGTCTGCCATTATGTCAGCAATTAAACCTACCAACATTCCTTCCAGCAATGGCAGCACTATAAAACCTGCCATAATGTCTGCCACTATGGCAGCAATTAAACCTGCCATAATGTCTGCCACTATGGCAGCAATTAAACCTACCAACATTCCTTCCAACAATTGCACCACTATAAAACCTGCCATGATGTCTGCCACTATGGCAGCAATTAAACCTACCAACATTCCTTCCAGCAATGGCAGCACTATCAAACCTGCCATGATGTCTGGCATTATGTCAGCAATTAAACCTACCAACATGCCTTCCAGCAATGGCAGCACTATAAAACCTGCCAGTATGCCTTCCAAGCATGGCAGCGCCATAAAGCCGGCCAAGGTGCCCACTATATTATAATGACTGCCTGTCCTTGTCAGATTATATGTAGGGGGGTGGTACAGTGTAATGGCTACCCGTTCGGTCCTCGGGCAGATATAGATAGCGCACAGAGACCATGGCAACGCGCCATTTTACAGCCAGCCTCGAGAGACGAAGTGCCCCGCCTCAAGTTACGGTTGGTCTGAAACCCCTGCCCTGATTTCTCGCGGTATACGGAGTCAAGATCGCCGTACAATCGCCATATAAAGACCACTTGTCCAAGCCGTAAAGGTCAAACATGACAGCTATTGAGCGAGTCTATAATTCACCCCTCGTGGCAAACAATGTGTGTTTCAGCTGACTGTTTGGGCGGGGTGAGGTTGGAGGGGGTTTGGGTGTGTGTGTGGTGGCGGGGGGGGGGGGGGGGTGACGTCTGGCCCACGTTGCTCGCGACGGCGTGCCCCACTCCAATTAAGATGACGGGGGGACAGGGGCCAAAACGAGACCGTGATGCGTTGCTGGATGCAATCTCCAGGCGGATATACAGCCAGGATATTTTTCTCCTTGTAATCTCGGGGCATCGCTTTCAATAGCCAGGCAACCAGGGCTCCGTCTTTAGGGCCTTCTCGGAGGCAGGGGGCGCATTCATCATGTCTATGAATTAATGGCGCTCGCGACAGTCTGTCTGGTTCTCATTGTCTCTATTATATTGATAATAGATCGTGTAATTGCCCCAGTCGCTTGTCCGTGGCTTTTTGCCCATTAGATACACTCGTGCGTAAATGTCCTGACGTTTCCAATTTTCATTACATGAATTAATGAGGGATAATAGCTCAATGTACTGCTGTCATTGTTTGTTTTTGTGGTTACGATTTCTCGGCTCCGTTAGTTTCCTATAACGGAATGTTTCCCACATTGGCTCACCATAACACGTGAATTGAAATGAAAAAAACAGCATTACCATCGTAGCCTCCGCGATAGGGGCACTCTATAATAGTATCGCGCATTGTTCATATCATGCTCATGCGTGTGATTGCAGAAGATCTTGCGGTTGTCAAAGACTAGGTCTACAGGAACTATAATACCCGTAGTTGCTCGAATAGGTGCTCCTGTTTGAATAAGCGCCCGGTCAGGCAGACACAAAAAATAAATAAACGCCTATGCTTGAAGAAACGTCCGGGTTTGAATAACCTAGGTATTAAACAGTTACAGCTATATTATGTGTGATACAAGATTATATAAACACTAAAACCTCTGATAGCCCCCTTGAGCTGGCTTCCTAGCGGCGACGAGTTCATATAAAGGAGACGATTTGTTTATCAATGGCTGGTCTTTGTAGTAGCCATCTTCTGATTTGTAAAGGTTGAGGCAGGCAGAAAGTTAACTTCGGAAGAGCGATTGTGTTTTTCAACGAAGGTGTTAGGTGAGATGTTTGTTCAATAGAATGGCTTCCTTATAGGGCAGCGACGCGCTCAGATAAAGGAAACAATCTGTTACCGTAACATAAAAGATGCAGTTGTTTGCATGGATCATCTGGTAAATTGCACTTAGCAATCACAGGACGGAAGAGTGTTCCCCTGTCTCCTGTATTTGCGCAGCAAACGGATTAGGCTAAAGCTGGCACTACAACAGACCTTTGGCATTCTCGCCTCGCGAAAAATCGCGATTCTTGTCAAAATGGTGACAAAAAATTATTAAGCGCCCCTGTTCGAATAAGCGCCCGTTTGAATAAGCGCCCGGGCAATTCTATACTCGAAAATAGTACGGTATATGATTTTCGAATCAACCTAATGAATTACAGTGCTTAGAGGCGAAGTTTCCCCATTTCAAATAGACTTCTGCAAGATTAGTGATGATACCATCTGGTGATGGGGGCATACTGTTCTGTCGTCTGGATATAATATCGAACAGTTTGTGATATAATTTTAGCCAACGAAATGCTGTTATATAATGATTGAGAATTAAAAATCATGTTTTATTTTTTGGAGTGTTAAATTGTTGGCGCCACGTTATCGCTTTTTTCAAGGTCAGCTTCCTCTATTAATGATAAACAAATAAGAACGTGTGTTAATAATAAGTCACATATCATGCGAGATTTGACAGAAATGGATAGAGTGACATTGTTGCCGATGGTACATCATCTGTATCATTGAGTGTTTTGAGTGTTGAGTTCGACCCTGATGAACACACGTTAAAGTGTAACCTGCACCGTGCTGGTTGTCGTTGCAGGTGTTGAAGATGCTCATCATTGTTGTGGCGCTGTTCGCCTTCTGCTGGCTCCCTCTGCAGTCCTACAACCTGCTCTCCGAGGTCACGGACGAGGTCAACAAGTGAGTATCAATGTACCAGACGTGCCTCTCTTATAATTATTATTTAAAAATAGTTAACCCAAGAAACCAGAATTACTCAATGTTTACGGCCGGCCATTTTTATAGGCCTGTCTGATTCCCCTACATTGACCTACACGAGCGTACAAAAGTGGCTTAAAGCCAACACACGTCATCCGGGCTCTTTAGGTCTACATTAAGGTATCTGATCGCGTGTGTGATGTGTACTCTTTTGGTCTGACGGTGGTAAAGTCAAGTGCTTCAGGAGAGTGCTACCGTCACGAGACCTATTCATTTGCAGCTTAAATAGGGATGGCCCGTCAGCCCCGTGTTGGGAGGCTGGCTCGCTTTGAAACATGAGGTTTGACAACCACTCTATATAGGTGCCACATTTCTGTATGAGCAACTTTTAATGGCACACAAAAATCAACCATCACATTTATTATAATCGCTAATATCTTCAGTATTCGATGAACCTACGGGAAGAGACCTGACAAACAAACGTTGTGTAAGCAGAACGTGGTTCACCAACCCCAAGTCAAATACAACCCCCACACGGTGGCCATGACAACATGCCGACGCTAACATGTTTTATCATGCTTGTCATATGCATACTATCTAAAAAGAAGTTGCAGCAAACCTTCTGTCTCTCAACTCTTTGACAGAACAATTATAATAGTAATTGCGTCTACTTGGGCACGCTCTCGCAAAAACTATGGCCTCAAACGATCAGTAAATATGAACGTTGAGGCTATTCTGATGTTAGACAACTGTTCTCCGGCCAACTGATAGATAACTCCCAGCGTCAAAACGAGATTCTTGACTTAAGTGAGATGTCACTAGCGTTTAGCCTTTTACGTGAGTGACGTTGTGACGTCACGAACGAAGCTGTCCACCATGTAGTCGATTAGTCGCCTTCGGTTAGGAGACACTTCTCAACAGTTTTGTAAAAAAAAACAGATGTATAATCGGCAAAGCTCTTGTGGCTCACGGGGTGAATACCAACCAGTCACAGTTGACAGCGCTACCGTCAGGGGGCGCTTGGCGTTGCCTGGTTCGCATCGCCGCCAGCAGGGCCGGGGGCGACACGTGGCCCGTGACGTCATGCCCTGGCGAAGTACATAATGGCAACGGCACAAGAAAATTAATCCCCAAATGAAAACAATGATGGAAGGAAAAATCATCGTTTCCAGAGAATCACTCCCGCCAAGCCCACTATCCTCGAATCCGGCCAAGATGATTCTCCCCTATTAGTGTCGCTAGTGATTACTCGCTGTATTCTATTTTTCTCAATGTTGGTCTGCAGATAATGGATCCCAGCTTCCGGTAATCGCAACGGGTTTTCATTTGAATAAATGGATTTTTTTTTCCGAAAACAACATTTCTATGAAATGGAAGCATAATAACAAATTGACGTCATTCTTGGCCTTACATTGGTCATTACAAGTTTTTGCACTTCTTGGTTGCATTTTAGGATTGGAGATGCCGGTTGGGGTCAGTTTTACTTCGCCGCTTTGATGTTAACTATTGATCAAGGACCGAAAAGGGAAAACGGCTTGCCTCTTAGTTTATTGCATGTTAAATCGAATATTAAAGGAATATGTGGCCTTTAATCTTCCTCAATATGAAAGATTTTTATATGTGAAAATCAATTTGGCACTTGTGAAGCCTGGACACTTTCTCTCGTCGACCGCAGCTGTATTGTGGCGCAATCCCGACATGCATTGGGCGCCGGGCTAGTTTTAATGTGAATGGGAGAATGAAGGCCGACTGCGCACGCGCCGAAGACCAATTGAAAGCGACCCACCGAATGAGCGTCCTAGGACTAATCGAAATTAAACCATTTCCACTATGAGCTCCAAATTAAATGTGACTTGCGTGTCCGCGTTTTTTCTGGTTGCCTATATCTCGTGTCGTATTGTGACTTGTCTGACCTCCTTGGCCAAGCCGACACGAAAGCCATCGGCAACACGTTCCTCTTCCCGGGACAGTCTGCGTGCGGGGCCAGTGGGCGGATAGTGGGCGGGGGTAGTGAGCGCGTAGTGGGCGGGCAGTGGGCGGGCAGTGGGCGGGGAGTAGGGTGGGGCAGTGGGCGGGTAGTGGGCGGGTAGTGGGAGGGTAGTGGGCGGGCAGTAGGCGGGCGGTCGGCGGGCAGTGGGCGGGCGGTCGGCGAGCGGTGGGCGGGCAGTGAGCGGGCCGTGGGCGGGCGGCGGGGCGCCAGTCTGCCCACGCCTACGTGTTTCGCAGTAAGAGGATGCAATGGAGAACAAAGGCACTTTTTGGTGTGTGTTTCGCGTTGACAACGGGCGCCAAACACCTGACACCAGGTATTACCGGGTATTGTCACGTGTCTCAGGGCAGCGGGACTGATGGCGCCGCGGCACGGGTGAGTCCGGAGGTCTATTGCCGCGACAGCAGGATGAAGCAGTGGTAGGAAAAAAAATTCTGCAATCTATTTCTAATTGCCTCACGACAATGGTGTCACCACTGCGGTACTCGTCAACCCGCCGCTGCCTCTCGTTAAACGTACACTACCTGCTAGTGTATGTTCTCCACATGAGATTTGCATGATTGGCCAAAAAGCTATGTGGCGGGTCATGCTATAACAGACGGACCCAGGATGTCAATCCTGCACTGACGTCGCTGTTGCTTTTATCCAAACATGTTGTGCAAAAAGTATTCCATGTGCGTTATGCCGGACAAACAAGTCGGGCAAACAAAGCAGCAAGTCACTTTGTTGCCAATTTCAGAGATGAGTACTTCTCACTTGTACCTATCATCAGCTAGGATTGTTAATTTCATACTCACGACTAAATAAAAATGACTCAAGCGTGGGCGGGGCTTAGTGTCGGAGTGTGGATCGGTCTATTGTGTGTGTGTGTGGGAGGGGGGGGGGGCAAGGGGTATTTGCGATCCTCATGATTTTACTTTTCATTTCGCCGTGAGCTGATAATAAGGAAAATAATACTTCGTGAACTGGGAATGGGTATGCACACTCTTGAGTCCTGTTTCCTTTAGTGTGGGTATGAAATTGACAATCGTAGCTGATGATAGAGACAATGAGAAGTACTCATCTCTGAAACTGACCATGCTGCTTTGTTTGTCCGACTTTTTTGTCCGACATAACGTACATGTAAGACCTTTTTCTACCACAGGATTGGATACAAGCAACAGTGACGTCAGTGAATGATTGACAGCCTGGATCGGTCTATTGTTAACCGGCTGTTGGGGCGCATGCCATGGCGGTATAGAGCTAAATACCATGTGGTAACTCACTAATTATGTGGATAGTTTACTTGTAATTACTGCAATAACGTAGATTGGTACATCTTGTTTTCCAGCTACCGGTACATCAACATCATATGGTTCTGTTCCAATTGGCTGGCGATGAGTAACTCCTGCTACAATCCATTCATATACGGACTCCTGAACGTAAGTACCAGTCTCACAAATTAAAACGTTTCAGTGAAACAACAACTCTATTGTTGACGTTTAGCCCCAAGCTCCCGTTGTACCCTTTCTTTTCATCCCCTGATACCGTGTGTTATTACGCTTAGGCTGGGTCCCCCGTACCAGTTTGTAGAAATGCGCGGCGCATTTCTTTCATCCATTTGCGCAGAGCCCTGGCGAAGGAGTGTGAAAATGTATTGAGCCAGTAGGCGCCAACAGAGATATAATGAAGCCCTAGCGAAGTGAGTCGAAGGCAGAGGATGGTTTAGCCCCTCCCCTTCTCTTTAGGGACCCTCTCTTTTTCCGAAAGTAGTTTTCCATTTAAAATGGCGCCCCCCCCCCCCTCCCCTCCCCCCGCCCCCGTTTAAATCCTAGTTTCGCCAGGACTCCAGCTTGAGGGCACACCACGCTACCATTAAAATAGCGATTTCCATGAATAATACTTGTCGCTCTCTCTCTAACCTTACCACTATTACTGCTAGTATAATTATTAAGTTTATTAATATATAATAACAATGATCACATTTACATTGCATATATAATTGTATTAAAGTGATCTTTGAAATGACTGCTGTTTCAATTAATATCATTATGGTTGCTAGTGTTCTTGCTTTCCTAAAACAATTACGCAGGTCTTAATGGGTTGCATGTATGTCTTGCAGGAGCGGTTCAAGCATGGTTTTCGAATGCTGTTTAAGCGCTGCCCGTGTGCCTGTATCAAGCGGAACGTCTACTCCTATAAGGACAAGTACGGGGAGTATTCTGAGGGAAGCATGCGCAAGTCTATCGCCCACAACAGTAGTTTCTATGGCAACGAACGTCGCAACAAGCGATACATGCTTGTTAACCAGCTCGCCGAGAACCACACGGACTCTAGCTTCGTGTGACGTCACACACCGCGCTACGAAGACGTAGAAGGTGTACTGGTTCGCCGAGAATCACACGAACTCTAGCTTCGTGTGACGGCACACATCGCGCTACGATGAAGTAACAAGTGTATTGAGTCGCCGAGAACCACACGGACTCCAGCTTCTTGTGACGTCACACCCCGCGCTATGATGACGTAACGAGTGTACTGACTCGCCGAGAACCACACGGACTCCAGCTTTGTGTGACGTCACACACTGCGCTCTGATGACGTAACAAGTGTACTGACTCGCCGAGAACCACACGGACTCCAGCTTTGTGTGACGTCACACACTGCGCTCTGATGACGTAGAAGGTGTACTGGTTCGCCGAGAATCACACGAACTCTAGCTTTGTGTGACGACACACATCGCGCTACGATGAAGTAACAAGTTTATTGAGTCGCCGAGAACCACACGGACTCCAGCTTCTTGTGACGTCACACCCCGCGCTATGATGACGTAACGAGTGTACTGACTCGCCGAGAACCACACGGACTCCAGCTTTGTGTGACGTCACACACTGCGCTCTGATGACGTAACAAGTGTACTGACTCGCCGAGAACCACACGGACTCCAGCTTCGTGTGACGTCACACACCACGCTATGATGACGTAACAAATGTCCTGACACGCCGAGAACCACACGGACTCCAGCTTCGTGTGACGTCACACACCGCGCTATGATGACGTAACAAGTGTACTGACTCGCTGAGAACCACACGGAATCCAGCTTCGTGTGACGTCACACCCCGCTAAATGACGTCAGTAGTGAATGAACTCGCTGTAAATCACACAAACTTGAGCTGATTGTGACATCACAAGGCACGCTATGATAACCTCTTGAGTGTAGGAGATCGCTGATGATGAACTAATGTTTACCATGCCACGCCTTTGCCACAGTTGTCCACAGCGGGCAAACTATTAGCTAGCGTGTTGACTGACCTATTACATCCGGTACAGATAGGTGCACTCCTGATTGCCCCGTTACTTACACGCGATCGCCGGGTCTTTCACCTCACCCCCACACACTGAGTCCACCGTTAATTTCCGCTCTCCCACAAATATATAATAGTATTTAGTTTGTAATCACCGCACGCGTATTTTTATGCCATCTCATGAAAAGTGAAGCATT
Organism: Arenicola marina; assembly: GCA_964019135.1. Lineage (NCBI taxonomy): Eukaryota > Metazoa > Annelida > Polychaeta > Arenicolidae > Arenicola > Arenicola marina. The sequence goes on from OZ025251.1 coordinate 44,358,048, forward strand.
TTAGACCGAACGAAACTGAAAACGAAATGTCAATGAGTGTTAAAATATGTGTGGGAGTTACACTTGGAGTTTCATTGTACCGGGCGGGGGGGATGGGGTGAGCAAGATGGAAGAGCGAGAAATGTTAGGTGAAACACAGAGTTTAATGGAATTTACGTCTCGGCATATTCGAGTTGGACGTCTGGCTAAGCGATGTGGGATATCTACCGAAGGCGTTATCTGCCACGGTAAGGTTAACCGAGAGGATTGGCTGCCAGGCGAGGGTAACAGGGGTTTGAGGGTATGTAACTACCAGGCGAGGGTAACAGGGGTTGAGAGTAAGGAACTCCCAGGCGAGGGTAACAGGGGTTGAGGGTATGAAACTACCAGGCGAGGGTAACAGGGGTTGAGAGTAAGGAACTCCCAGGCGAGGGTAACAGGGGTTGAGGGTATGAAACTACCAGGCGAGGGTAACAGGGGTTGAGAGTAAGAAACTGCCAGGCGAGGGTAACAGGGGTTGAGAGTAAGGAACTGCCAGGCGAGGGTAACAAGGGTTTGAGAGTATGGAATGACGTACAGAGTGGAACTGTGATTTACCTGTCCGTGTACATAGCCTTTGGTTCAGCTGTTGTTTCCTTGTTACATCTGTATATATATATCTTTTGCTGCATTTCTACATTTATGTTTGATTTTGCTGGTCCCATCGGGCTATATATATATTTCTCGGTTATTTACTGATGTATATCTATCGTTTCAATTGCATCTGTATTGACCAGTCGATAATTATTGTTTCTGCCGGCGAAGTTCTCTCCTGTAGGCCTATGGACAGTGTATGTATTGCCAGCAAGTTGACGAAGTAAGCTAACTCTATATTTGTGTTACTGTTTGGTGCTCATATCTCCCAGCCATTTTGCGTCGCTGTAAACAATAAACGAATCATACAGAATACCAATAGTATGATGTATTCAGGCGCCATCACCCAGAACGAGGCTGACGGCAGGCGACATCACCATAACGAAGCTCATTGCATGCGCCATCACCCAGAACGAGACTGACGGCAGGCGCCATCATCACGAACGAAGCTGACGAGTAGCGCCATGAGCCAGAACGAGGCCGGCGACTACCACCATGTGCCAGAACGAGGCTGGCGACTAGCGCCATGAGCCAGAACGAGACTGGCGACTAGCGCCATGAGCCAGAACGACGCTGGTGAAGGTGTTTTCCACGTAACAGTTTACACACGAGACATGTGCCCCTTATATTTGTGTACTTCCAATAGTTGGAGAAATACGCAACGCACACGAGGCACATTTAGAGGGTGGTCCATAAAAAACGACCTATTTTGTTTTCCCTCAAAAAAATGTTTTTAATGATATTGCTCCATTATTTTCATTTGATATATGGTAGAGGCCCAGACAATTCTTTTGATACCAACATGGATCTGAACAGGCAGTATACGATGCAGCAGCGGATAAAAATCCTTGAGGCCTACTTTGCGACACAATCGGTGGTTCAGACGCAAAGACAATATTCAAGAGATTGGAAGGGGACATGTGCCGACCAGACGGACTATTGAGCGCCTGATAGCTAAGTTTAAGGAGAATGGGAGTGTTGGAAACAATAATAAAGGTCATAGTGTTCTACTATTTTCATTTCGTACTCCAAACAGGATTGAGACGTTGCGTGACCGTCTCCTGGAATCTCCATGAAAGTCAACACGCCGACTTTCGTTGGCTCAGCAGCGAGGAGCGTGGATAGAGCACATGATCAAATATTGAAATTTGACTACCTTAAAGGTTTCCAAATTCTGCAGAATTTGCAAAGATAAAATGGTCATCCTTACGAAACAAATTGGTCCCTGTATATACGGATAAGAAAACTTGCGCATCGACCATACTACGAAATGCGTTGGTAATCGTGCGATACGCACAATATCAGTAAAACCTCAATCAACGAAGACCGCTCAATATTGATCTCACTACGGCTTTGTCCCATTGTCCCAGGAGACTAAAGTCATCTTCACGTCGCCCACCGAAGACCTTTATTCTGCACAAATGTGGCATGAAGAGGCGTCTCGAAGGGGTATATCGCGACAGGCGAGACAGGCATATTTGAAAACTCGACATAAGACATTGATCCCCAAATTCCGACACCGAAAATCTGAAAAAAGCGACATCGACACAGAGAGTGGCATTTTAGAAAAAAAAACAACGACACTAGACTTATACTAAGAGCGACACTGAACTAGGCCAATGTGCGACCGGGAACTTCGACACTGCGCATTGTGAAAAATGGACACTGGACTCCGGAACGACTCCCCCCCCCCCGCCATCGCCCCCTTTTCCAGACCCCTATAAAGAACCATAACAGCATGCCATGTCACTGCAGTCCGGCGAATTGATGACACGATGCGCGTCTGTGTTACCGAATCCTGACCACCGTTTGTCTATTGCATTGCGTGCCATAAGAGGGGTCTAAAAGGGATAAGATGCTGTCGTTGAAAAATCGACATTATGCCCGACATTAGCATTAAAATTCCGACAAGAGAAATTTCACAATGTGACACCAACACAGATTTACAGTAGTTTCTCGAAAATCCGCCGCCCGCGACGCCGTCGACCGCGGACCAGGTTGAATTTTGAGAAAAATGCATTAGAGACCAGACCCCCCCACCTCACATGCTCCACTGCTCTTTACGAAAGATGACACCATTTTTGCAGTGGCAGGTGAAGGATGTCATCAAAGAAGCGGGGATGGGAAGGGTGTACCATTATCAATGTCAATGACGAAAGTGGACAAATTCTTCATGGACAAACCACGTGAACGAACCACGTGGACACCACGTGGACGACACATGGCACACATGACATCACATCACCTAGGCACACCACGTGACTCACATCACCTAGACACACCACGTGACTCATATCACCTAGACACACCACGTGACTCACATCACCTAGACACACCACGTGACTCACACCACGTGGCACTCAAAACATGACTCCCACCTGGACATCCAGGCCATATTGCTCGGCGGTTGACGGCGGCCTAGAAAGCTGTCGTAACGAGGAGTTAAAGCGGCACTCATGAAATGCGAATCCACGTGACTGGCAGGCCAATTAAGACTCAATTTACGGGCTCACGACCGTCGCGGTAAAACCACACGTGACAAAGGTAGACAAATAATGGCAATAAGTATTGTCACGGCCAATATCCCTCTCGGTTTGATGGGCTTTGACTAATCGCTGGGGTGAAAGGACATAAATCTGGCCAGGTTATGAGGGCTGGTTATGTACTAAGGGCGGCAATGTTGTCTCAGCAGAGTAACCCGGAGGCGAGGGGGGGGGGGGAGGGGGGCGGGCGGGAGAGAGGGGACGAGGACCAGAGGGGGAAGGGAGACGAAATGGGAGGGGGTGTGGGGTGGCAAGGGCAGGGGCAGGAGGAAAGCAGGGGGGAGGGTGCGGAGGGGCAGGAGGAGTGGAGAGGGGGAGGCAAGAAGGGGGCCATTGGGGAGAAGGATAGGGGGAGAGAGAGAGGAAGATGAGAAGTGAGTGGGGGGAGGGGGGCGGGGAGGAGAGCGGAGGCGAAGGGCGGGGGGAGGGGGTGGTGGTGGGTAGAGACGGGGAGGAGAAGGCGGTGAAGGGAAGGGGAAGGCGATGAAGAGGAGGGTAAGACGGGGAGGGAAGGGAGGGAGAGGCGGTGAAGGGGGGGGGGGGGGTGGGGGGGTGGATAGGGAAATGGAGAGGAAGGCGGTGAAGGGGATAGATAGGGGGAAGAGGTGGTAAAGGGAAAGCGGTTAGGGGAGGATGACTGGGAGGTGGATAGCGGAGGGTGAAGCACCTGAAGAGTGTGAGGCATCAGACCGTTTGCCGTGTGTGAGATTGCTCCCTGGTAGCCCTGGTAGTACAAGGCCCAGTACGTCCATGTTGATGGAGAGGTAATAAGGACTGGCGTAACATAAACATGCGCATGCGTGGCGACAGCCCGGCATCCGACCGGTGGACGCCCTTCTCTCGTGGTGTCTCGTGTAACCGCTTACCACGGGATATTTGATTGGCTCATACAATTGGCACATGATACGATATCGTTATGGTAACATGAGTTATACACTGGTGTTCATAAGTGTCGGGTTCGTGTTCAGTATTAACCCTTGATGTGTGCCATTCATATATCACATGTCGCAAATATGATACCTGGAGAGGTGGAATAGTGTGGGGGCGGGGTTGGTGTAGGTGCCCTTACCCCCACCCCCACCTCCCACCCCCAAGCCGATAGCACACTACTCATTGGTTAAGATCACTGTCCATTCCTCTTGAAGCTGGTTGCAGCACCCCCCCCCCCACCCCCCACCGCGACACACACACATCTGCACAGTCTATCTAATTTAATAAACTAGAAATAACATTTCTGAAATACTTTTGTAAACGATTCTTTATCTGGCCCCGAACGTTTTTTGACCAATCTGTGGGAAAAAAATACCCCAAAAAAACCAGGTAACCGAGATTATTACAACAATCTGTTTCATGGCAGAATCATTTCATCACAGAGCAAATAATGACCGGTAAACATACCTGGAACCAATAAGGCTATACATTGTGACAAGACGCGGTTACTGGGATAGTGAACCAGAAAAAAATAACAATTAATTTGGGAAAAATTGGGCCCTAAATTATGATAGTAAAGTTATTGAATTTGACAGAACTTTGTCAATGAATGCATACCGGAAGAGAAACCTGTCATACAGGGGCAGAGTGGCAGTTGTGAAATCTCATGTTATGTCAGTTTGCATACACCAGGAAAAATTTATGCTGATAAATGACTAAATTGGTAGGAAACTTTATCTGAAAAAGTGGGAAGGCGAAAGTCTCTATGAATAGGGTATGTCAGACTGTTCAAAGTGGTGGCTTAGGTCTGACCCATATTGAATCATTTCACAAAGCGTTAAAAATGTCGTGGATAAACCGTATTGTGAAAACCGATGGAAAATGGCAACGACTCTTTTGTGATACTAAATGAGAACAATTTGACAGGAGAAAGTGGGCCGGCGTACAGGTTAACAGAAGCACCTGCAGCCCAGCGCAGCGCAGCGCAGCGGAGAAAGTGCTGCTCACTCAGCTAAGCACTGTTAACCCTTTACTGCCTGCTCATGGCGTCGTTTCAAGTGACACCGCCAGAACCGCTTGACTTTTTTGCACCGAACTCGTGGACCCGGTGGATAAGGCGGTTTAATAGTTCTAGAGCAGCGTGTGGGTTGGACTCTAAGACAGAAGAACACCAGGTTAATACTATCACTTGCTGTATGGGGGAGAAGGCAGGTTTTAGAGCAGCGTCTGGGTTGGACTCTAAGACAGAAGAACACCAGGTTAATACGATCACTTACTGTATTGGGGAGAAGGCAGAAGAAATTATCTCATCGTGTACTTTTGTCAGGACGCCAGTTGCAGGCGGCCAGGCTGCCAGAGATGAGTCTCTTGGAGTATGATGCTGTCAAACAGAAGTTTGAGGACTATTTGATAGTGAGGCATAACACTACCCGTACGAAAAAGAGATACGAATTTCAACTGTATAACTGGAGTTAGTTTTCAGTTGAAAGCTAGTTAGAATTCAGTTATTCCTCAGCTAAAGAATTTATCATGCAAATTAGTTAGTTTTCAACCGCCAAAATTGTTGAAATGTAGGCAGTTGAAAACTAAGTCCAGTTATACAGTTGAAATTCGTATCTCTTTTTCAACCCGGTCCGGAAAGGACAGTTGAAAATCACGCCGTTGAAAACTCACTGCATGGTTCTCAACTATATCAAAGGCCAATAAATCATTGCTTTCACTGCATGGATCAAATTATAGCATATATAGCTCCTATTTATTTTCACAACAAATACTGGTTAATTATACATCTGCAAGCAATTGCATGCATATCCACTCAACGTACATGAGACGGTACAGAATTGCAAACATCTGTGAATACGGATCTCCTGCTAGACACTATATTCTCTCACAACATAAAGTATATCCTTCGGCGACCCGTCAAACAGCCGAGTGCGGCCCTAGGTAGCAAAATACGATTCTCTGATGCACAATCGAATCGAATGTCAAATCTCACTTCGTGACCCGGGAAACAGTTGAAAGCGGCCTGAGTACGGTACACTGTAATTTTGTAACGCAATTAAATATACTCATATCAAATGAAACTGTATGACCAGCAAAACAGCCCACTGTGGCATCAGTAAAAAATAATTCTTTAACACATACAATCAAATATCATTTGTTTCAACGAAAAAACGCGGACTGCAGCCTTGCAAGCAACACATAATTCTAAGCTTACACAATTAAATATTACATCGTGACCCGTAAAACAGTCGACTGCAACATAGTACGGAACATAGGACAACCTTACACACTCATATATCACTACAGGACCGGTAAAACAGCTGACTACAGTCTAGTGAGCAAAATATAATTATGCAACACAATTATATTATATTCCTCGCGGTAACCCGTAATACAGGCTACCCCGGCCTGGCACAAGGAAATTCTCTTATACTTATATACTATATACTTATAAAATCAAATAAAACTCTGAACCGTACAACAGCTGACTGCGGCCTAAGCACCATACAATAATGTGATATTCACAGCTTTGTTCAACGATTAAAGCCCGAGTGGATGCAGAGAAGCAATGCCTTTCAGCTCGGTGTTTGTATCATGTCACCAGGTGACAGTCAGTGATATGCTATATCATCCTTTACAAACGTTGATATCAAATGGAATTAACAGTCAATAACTATTGAGACCAAAGTGGTAGCTTGTCAGCGTACAAATTTGAACTAAGCAGCCAGTAAAAGGAACAACCCATATGCAATTTTACTATGGTATGACCATGGTATATACACCATAGAAAATGTACCATGGGTTTTTTGACACATTTACCATGGTATATGGTTAATGTGAATCACAAAGATACCATGGTATATTTACCATGGATAGACCATGATGCATTTACCACGGATAGACCATGATACATTTACCACGGAACATGTACCATGGACATACCATGGTACATTTAACCTTGTACATTTACCATGTTTATACTATGGTACATTTACCATGTTTATACTATGGTACATTTACTATAGTTTATGGTAATGTATACAATAAAGATACCATGATGCATTTATTATAGTAATACCATAATGTATCTAACATTGAAATACCATGGTAGAATTACCATAGTAAATGCATGATGGTAAATTACTATAGTATTCTAGGTACACACACCATGGTAAATTCACCATGGTATATTTACTATATGCCTACTGTAAATTTACCATGGCCATGGTAACATGTACAAAGCCAAAGGAACCAACAAAGTATCTTAACAAGGTGTTAACAAGAGGAATGCACAGGACATACATGAGTCACAATCTTTAGACGAAAGTTTATACACATAAGAACAGACAAAGGGTTTCATGAAACTGGCTCCAGGCTCGTGCGGTAGTGGCAGTACCATAGCCTATGGCATAGGGAGGCATGTACAGGAACCACACAAACTCCAGAGAGCGGGTGGGGAAGGGGGCAGGTTGACCCTCCACTCCCCCCGGCGTTTGGGGTTCCTGTACTTTAGTCTAGATGGTTCCCGCTGTGCCAGTGGCTGCACAGGCGCCGCAAATCAAGGCTGAGGGTAAATCATCGATGTACTTCCGATCTGTGGAGGAACAGTAACCTAGACTGTTCAGTGGACTTGGTAAGCTGGAGTCCCCATATGAGATTCGGATAAGGGAGGATGCACGTCCCTATGCTGTATCTGCTTCACGTCGTGAACCACTTCCCCTCCTTCCCAGAGTCAAGGAGGAGCTCAGCTGACTGCAGGACCTCGGAGTGATCTCACCAGTCAAGGAATCGACCGACTGGTGTGCGCCAATTATGGTAGTTCCTAAGTCGTCTGGCAAAGTGAGGATTTGCGTGGATCTAACAAAACTCAACGTCGCAGTGCAGCGTGAAAGGCACATGTTGCCAACAGTAGACTATGTGTTAGGTCAACTGGCATGGTGCAGGTGCAAAGATGTTTTCCAAGGGCGACGCCAACTCAGGGTTTCATCAGATACCTTTGGCGGACAAGTCTCGACAGCTCACAACGTTTATTACTCCATTTGGACGGTTTTGCTACAACAGGCTCCCGTTTGGAATTAGTAGCGCTTCTGAGCACTTTACTAAACGCCTTGTGAACATTTTGGATGGCTCTCAAGTCCGTGTTTGGCTCTGTATGACCCTGCTCGCGAGACCAAGGTCTCCGGAGACGCCTCTCAGTACGACATTGGCGCTGTGATGTTGCAACGGCACGGCGATGAATGGCGCCCGGTGGCATATGCGTCACGTTCTCTGCCTTCCACCGAGCAGCGGTATGCCCAGATTGATAAGGAAGCCCTAGCCATCGTCTGGTAGTGTAAGAAGTTCAAGGAATATCTACTTGGACTCAAGTTCATCATTGAAACAGATCACAAGCCACTCGTCCCACTCTTCGGTATGAAGGACATGGATCAGCTGCCGCCACGGATACACACATTCCGGATGCGACTTATGCGGTGTAGCTACGACATCGTCCATGTGCCTGGAAAGGATCTCTATACTGCTGATACGTTGTCACGCGCACCAGTCTGTAGACCAATGGAGAATGATGCACATTTGGAAAAGAAATCGGCAGCATTTCTCCGGATGATAACAGAGAGTCTGTCCCCGACGGACAGGCACCTGCATGAGATCCGGACTCATCAGCAGGAGGATTAGCCTTGACACATGGCTCTCTTGACCTCGCACCTAAAGGAGACGAGAGAGCGCCATAAAGCCAGTTTCGGTTGTGAGCGTTGATTTAAAAATCAGCACCCTTCAGGCGTCGATTGCAGAAAGTACAGAAATAAACGGTCCTTATCAATTTGTCAAGTTGAAAACAAACAAAATCCACCACTTTTTGTACTGGTGAAACTTTTCAACAACTCTCCCCGCCGCCATCTCGCTGTTACGTCACAGTTCTCGTCGATCTCCCGGCAGACGGAGCTCGTTCCTCGCATCACAATTTTTCCTAGGACTATGGCGTAAGCGTAAATCAACTTTAAATCAACAATCGCAACCGACACTGGCTTCATGGCCCTCCGGCCCGCTCCCCAGAGCGGATAAGCCAGGGAGGAGCATGCAACAGGGTTACAGGAGGATGAAGTCTGTCGGGAGCTGATGCAATACGTGAAGGAAGGCTGGCGAGACAAGTCGTGCTTCACGGGACTTTCGAAACCGTATCGGCCATACAAAGATGAGCTCAAGCTAGCAGATGACTTGCTACTGTGTGGCAGTCGCCTCCTCATTCCACCGGGTCTGAGGTCTTACATCTTAGACCGGCTTCATCAAGGTCACCAGGGGATTGTTAAATCTCGGGAGTTAGCCAAGCGATCGGTGTGTTGGCCCGGAGTTGTCGCGACGTGGCTCTACTCGTACAGAATTGCAGGGAGTGTTATAAGAATGCAGCTAATGTCGAGGAACCCCTCGTGCCGACTGTATTTCCTGACCGACAACGGAAAAGACAATTTCCAGTGTTGTGATCAATCATCTGAAATCAGTGTTGGGCGCCACGGGATTCCACTGTTATCTCCGATAACGGTCCACAGTACTCTGCCCAGGAGTTTTTGGAATCAGCAGAGACTACGGGTTTGCCCACGTGACCACCAGTCCAAGGCATCCTTTCTGGGAACGGAGAGGCGGAACGTGCCGTGCAAACGATTAAACGCCTAATATCTACGACAGGTGATCCATACATCGCCATGCTATTACAGGAACACCCTTCTGTCCAACGGTTACAGTCCGGCAGAGAGGCGTATGGCTATGTACGAGAGTGCCGGTTGTCGCAAAAAAGCTACTTATTCAGCCGCCCGATGCAGGCCGGATTTGAGAGGTTGAGTCGGCGTACCGAGACAAAATGAAGCAGGACTTCGACAAACACAACCGAGCACGGGTTCAGACGCAACCTTTACCAGGATATGAAGCGTAGGTGCCCGACTGGCAGGAGTCTGGAGAAGTTTCACAAGGCTGCCATTCTCGCTCATATACCCTAACAACTCCATCATCAGGGGTCCTGACGAGGAATAGAGCCCTGTGCCGTCTGATATGACACCAGAGCCTGAACCGTCATCGTCGTCGTCGCCTATTTCTGCAGCGCCGCCAACACCTCCGCCTTTACCGCTGTGCAGAATAGCTAGCCAATCACAGGCCACACCACCCTCATCAGGCATGGCCACCAGGAGCGCCCGCCTTGTAAAGCCGCCAGCGCGATATAAGGACTTTGTGTGATTTATTGTCTGTGTTGTTAAACGTCTGTCATATAGTCTCCATAAGAGCCCAAGAAGGGAAGATGTTGTATTAGGGACTGAACGTCCAACTGTACTTATCATGCTTGAGTCTGCGACAGCGCCACAAAGTATCTTTGGCTAATGCTAATGAGCAGTCTCATATTTGTCTTTTGTCTCTTGATCACCGACGTGTAAAGAACATATATCTTAGAGAAGTAATAAACGACACGTACTGTACTTCGTCTTCGTCTCCGTAACACAACAACCTCCAGTCACTGAAATCATACTCTAATGTGTCTAGCCCCTTTTGGGCCGGCGTGATTAAGGCATGGTATGAATATAGAAAAACAGAATAAAGCTTTAACGCAGATCTTCCCGGGTACCCTATCTGGAACTATTTGGTATTTTATTACAAACTATCATCTTGTGACTAGAAACAAATAATTTATTTAGAAAGGTGTCCTATATGTACAAGAACTATTTGACGAAAACAGAAAATGATTGGGTTGGTCAAAATTCAGGGATCGGTATCAAATTTATGTTAACTTCGCTGACTTTTATAGTTTGATACATTCGCTGCCTCGAGAGTGGAAAGCTGTGCTAAGTCTAATGACAATGAGCCTTTTATTAGTACACAAACCTGTGCATTTCCGGAATTACAAAGTAAAACAAAGGTGTGCAATTTCATTTATGATAAATTCGTAACGTGTCTGAAAAGGAATAGTGCTAATGAAGTGAAAGGGGAAGTGAGCTGGAAGCACATGGTCACCTGATCAATGGCACCGTCAATATGAATTGTCGTATGACACCACGGGAAATGAAAAGATTAGAAGTTTCCAGTTTGAGATACTGCATAGGGTGATCGCGACTAATGTCTATTTGAAAAAACTGTAAGGTGAAAGATGTTTGTACGTTTTGTAATAAGGCCGCAGAATTCATCAAGCATTTCGTCTGGGCGTGTCCGTATGTTAAGGGTGTATGAATAGCTTTTGCCAATTGGGTAGAACCATTTATACATGTGAAGACTGAATGTCTGTAACTAGTATCATTTCTGGGCTTTCCGACACACGGTGCAATAGATTACTTAATCACGTAGACACAGCAGGGTGGGGCTGTCGTAGACACACCAGGGTAGGGCCTTCGTAGACACAACAGAGTGGGGCTGTCGTAGACACAACAGGGTAGGGCTGTCGTAGACACAACAGGGTGGGGCCGTCATAGACACAACAGGGTGGGGCTGTCGTAGACACAACAGGGTGGGGCCGTCGTAGACACAGCAGGGTGGGGCTGTCGTAGACACAACAGGGTAGGGCTGTCGTAGACACAACAGGGTGGGGCTGTTCTAGACACAACAGGGTGGGGCCGTCGTAGACACAGCAGGGTGGGGCTGTCGTAGACACAACAGGGTAGGGCTGTCGTAGACACAACAGGGTGGGGCTGTTCTAGACACAACAGGGTGGGGCTGTCGTAGACACAACAGGGTAGGGCTGTCGTAGACACAGCAGGGTGGGGCTGTTCTAGACACAACAGGGTGGGGCCGTTATAGACACAACAGGGTGAGGCCGTCGTAGACACAACAGGGTGGGGCTGTCGTAGACACAACAGGGTAGGGCTGTCGTAGACACAATATGGTGGGGCCGTCGTAGACACAACAGGGTGGGGCTGTCGTAGACACAACATGGTGGGGCCGTCGTAGACACAACAGGGTAGGGCTGTCGTAGACACAACATGGTGGAGCCGTCGTAGACACAACAGAGTGGGGCTGTCGTAGACACAACATGGTGGGGCCGTCGTAGACACAACATGGTGGGGCCGTCATAGACACAGCAGGGTGGGGCCGTCGTAGACACAACATGGTGGGGCCGTCGTAGACACAACAGGGTAGGGCTGTCGTAGACACAACATGGTGGAGCCGTCGTAGACACAACAGAGTGGGGCTGTCGTAGACACAACATGGTGGGGCCGTCGTAGACACAACATGGTGGGGCCGTCATAGACACAGCAGGGTGGGGCCGTCGTAGACACAGCAGGGTGGGGCCGTCGTAGACACAACATGGTGGGGCCGTCGTAGACACAGCATGGTGGGGCCGTCATAGACACAACAGGGTCGGGCCGTCGTAAACACAACATGGTGGGGCTGTCGTAGACACCACAGGGTTGGGCCGTCATAGACACAACAGGGTGGGGCGTAATAGACACAGCAGGGTGGGGCCTCCGTAGACACAACATGGTTGAGCCGTCGTAGACAAAGCAGGGTGGGGCTGTCGTAGACACAACAGGGTGGAGCTGTCGTAGAAACAACAGGGCCGTCGAAGACAGTGTACACAAGTCTCTGTTGCAGTAACGCATTAATTGCACATCCATGCACAAGTTAGATTCCGTAACATCCACGATAACTTTATAGTTAGTGTGTCACATTTTACATTCCCGAGCTTAGTGTTGTTATTCTGAAACAAACAAACAAACGCAACCCTCCTAAAGTAGCCAAGATTATAACCCTATGTACCCTGCCGTAACAGTAGTAGTTTATTTACCGTTATTTGTTTCATTTTTATTTGCACGGAGCTGCTACGGGCGCACAGTGGAGTATAAAGCAAAAATAATAAGACAAGCCTGAGCATCGGGAGCGCCTGCTAGTCCCTGGCACCTCGGAGGCCTAACCCAATGTCCATTCATCAGACAGGGTGACTTGAAGGGGCAGTGTCGTCCTGCCAGGAGCCTCGCTTCCCTACACCAAACACAATATTATTACCGAATCCTTCCGCGCCGTGGTGAGATTGGCTGTCGCAAAGGTTAACGGCCCCGGGGCCCGCGCACCTGCAACCCGAAATTATCTTCGTTTGTCACGGTGGCCGCGAGGCTCGTTAATGCGGTGACCTAGTTTATGTCAGTCGTGTTGAGTTTTAAAACGTCTCGATTGAGGTCTGCGTAAAGAACAAACTATGTCAAGTAGGCAGAGTGAGGTGTGTGTGACATTTAGGCACACTGAGGTGTGTGTGACAGTGAGGTGTGAGGCACAGTGAGGTGTGACATGTAGGCACAGTGAGGTGTGACATGTAGGCACACTGAGGTGTGACATGTAGGCACACTGAGGTGTGACATGTAGGCACACTGAGGTGTGTGTGACATGTAGGCAAACTGAGGTATGACATGTAGGCACACTGAGGTGTGACATGTAGGCACACTGAGGTGTGTGTGACAGTGAGGTGTGAGGCACAGTGAGGTGTGACATGTAGGCACACTGAGGTGTGACATGTAGGCACACTGAGGTGTAACATGTAGGCACACTGAGGTGTGTGTGACATGTAGGCACACTGAGGTGTGACATGTAGGCACACTGAGGTGTAACATGTAGGCACACTGAGGTGTGTGTGACATGTAGGCAAACTGAGGTATGACATGTAGGCACACTGAGGTGTAACATGTAGGCACACTGAGGTGTGTGTGACATGTAGGCAAACTGAGGTGTGACATGTAGGCACACTGAGGTGTGACATGTAGGCACACTGAGGTGTGACATGTAGGCACACTGAGGTGTGTGTGACATGTAGGCACAATGAGGTGTGACATGTATGCACACTGAGGTGTGACATGTAGGCACACTGGGGTGTGTGTGACATGTAGGCACACTCAGGTGATATGAGTATGTTGGTCTGGTCATTATTGACATGAGTGTGTTGGTCTGGTCATTATTGATATGAGTGTTGGTCTGGTCATTATTGATATGAGTGTGCTGGTCTGGTCATTATTGATATGAACGTGTTGGTTCGGCCATTATGCATATGAGTGCGTTAGTTTGGCGAATGTTAATCTTTGTAATATCCTTCATTTGCATAGCGAAGTTTTATTTATGGGACATTAATTGCGATTAAATTGGTGGGGCGGTTAATGTGGCAGGTGTCTTAAATATTAAGGGGAAACGGCTCTCGAAAAAAAAGTCATTAAACGGAAGAGAGGCACATAAACATGTGATAAGGACGAAGCCGCGACTAATTGCAATTTTCGTGATGAGAAATGACGCTTTACATTAATTCGCGCTTGACTATGAAGTCCATAAAACTAACACAGTGATCAAGTAATGACGAAGTGAAATCACATTTGATGGGAACCTATTATTATGATCAGCTCGCCGGCTGGGTAACTTGGCAGGTCTGGTCGTCAAGGCGTCTGGCCCCGTCGATAGGCCAGTCTGATCACCCCCTGAGGGCTGAAGCTCTACCCCACACCCTCCCCCACCTACCTCGCTCTCCCTCTCTCCCCGTCTCTCTCTCGCTCTCACTGTTCGCCCTGGTCCACACTTTATGTTGGGGAAGGGGGGTAAGACAAGGGACTGGAAGATGGGGTGGGAATAATTTATTGCACACGACTTCATCTGAATGAGTTCATTGTTTCCGGGCTTCTTTCTTGGGAGGGGTGCGACCCCCCTACATCCCACCCCGTCCCCCTGGTGACCTTCCCAATCCAACTTGCCCTTCTCAAGGTCACGTGGGTGAGAATGGAATCCATACACTTGCTGTCTGAAACCTCCACAACACTGAGCCAATTTATACCATTTCCCATCCCCCCCGCAGGACCACCTCATGCTACCCCGTCCAGCCACCGTCCCTAACGTCGGATTGTACTGGGCTCCCCCACCCCCCTAGCCTAACCTCTTCCGGCGTGACGGTGACAGTCCGTTGACGGGTCTTAAAGCGATACGATCAATGATACTCAGAGGTGACATTATCAAGGTCAAGGTCAGATTAGAAAACTGGGCGAGCGAGGTGAAGATTACAGAGAATGCGGCGGCGCTGCTGATGGTAGTGGGGATGGAGGGGGTGAGGAGGGTGGTTAGAGCCGGTGCTGATGGCAGTGGGGGAGGGTGGTGGTGGTGGAGTTGGGGGAGGGGGGTGATACAGGACAACTTTAATCATAGGCGCGCGGAGTGAGGGAGGCTGATGGAGTGGTGGGGAGGGGGGGGGGGGGGGGCAGGGAGCTGGGGAGTGGCAGGTGCGCAATAGTTAACAGAGACCGTATGAAGCGGGTGAACCCTCAGGGTATAGGGGTGAGTGGAGTTAGGGGGTGAGTATGTGGAAGGTGGGAGTGGAGGGGGGGGGGGGGAGGCGGTTCCCTCTGTTAGTCACGCGGCTCCATTGCCCCAGTAGGGGGAGCCACTGGGGTTGTGTCGTCATTAGCCACCAGACCCAAGGAGGACTACGGGACCAATCCACGTGAAAGGTGAATGGGGAGGGTTGGGGGTGGGAAAGTGCAGGGAATGGCTTTGCAAGAGGGGGTAGTGCAGGGATTGGTATTGCCAGAGGTGGAGGGGTAGGAGGGAATGCAAGGAGTGGTGGCGCCAGAGAGGGAGGGGGTAGTGCAGGGAGTGGTGGCGCCAGAGGGGGAGGGGTAGTGCAGGGAGTGGTGGCGCCAGAGGGGCGGGGGTAGTGCAGGGAGTGGTGGCGCCAGAGGGGGAGGGGGTAGTAGAGGGAGTGGTGGCGCCAGAGGGGGCGGGGGTAGTGGAGGGAGTGGCGGCGCCTGAAAGGGGCGGGGGTAGTAGAGGGAGTGGTGGCGCCAGAGGGGGCGCGGGTAGTAGAGGGAGTGGTGGCGCCAGAGGGGGCGGGGGTAGTGGAGAGAGTGGTGGCGCCCGAGGGGGCGGGGGTAGTGGAGGGAGTGGTGGCGCCAGTGAGGGAGGGGGTAGTGAAGAGAGTAGCGGCGCCAGAGGGTTAGGGGGTGGTAGAGGGAGTGGTGGCGCCAGAGGGGGCGGGGGTAGTGGAGGGAGTGGCGGCGCCTGAGGGGGAGGGGGTAGTAAAGGGAGTGGTGGTGCCAGAGGGGGAGGGGGTAGTGGAGGGAGTGGTGTCGCTAGAGAAGGAGGAGTTAGTGCAGGAAGCGGCGGCGTCTGACGGCCCTTAATGAAGGTAAACTAGCATGTAAACTGAGTCAGGCAGAAGTGCTTTGTGTAACGCGCATTATGATATTGATGATATTGGCATTACACTAAATGTACACTTCAGACTTTAACATCTACCTGATAATAAATGTTACTTGTTTCTAAACTCCCTCCGTGATTAAGCAGCCATCGATTTAGTCCCAGATATTATGAAACGCGTGCATTGCGAAACGTCCAAAAACGTCCAAAAAAGTGTCCGTCAACGGTTGATTCACGCGTTGTCGTGTGATGTGAAATCTCGGTTCTGCATTATCACATTTGCTTCATCGCTGAAAGACGCGACTTTTTATTTCCCTTTGCATGGCAGAAAGTAACGATCTATCTAGGGTGAGTGCAAAACCACAGTGTGCCGCACAGACGTCGTTCTGTGTGTAAGTCAGGAAAACGTGACCTCCACCCCGTCACACAAGATGCACGTTTTGCTGGTTTCCAGAAAGTATTTGTTCCGCATACGTCGTGATAAATGCGTCCTTCACGAGACATATTCCCCCTTCTTGTCGTGAAACTGCGTGCAAGAGAGGAGTCCTCACGTACGCCATGTACGACAACAACGACTGAATCTAAAAACAAAAAGGCTATAGCGACTAAAGACAACGGCTGTAAGAACGTAAAACAGTATATGGGCACCGCAAACTAACTGTAAATACGAAACTAAATCTTCGTCTGTCAGTCGTTGCATTTGGCGCTTTGTCTTTTTATGTTAATTCTCACACGATAAGGGTTGATGCTGGTTGATGCGCGGCATGGTGGCTGGACAGGTCCGGGCTGCCGGTGATTGTCTTTTGTCTCGACTGCGTTCGTGAGTGAATCAAAAGAAAATGATGTTGGGGGCCGCATCATGCAATAGTTCTTTACCTTATGATAAATCATAGTAGGCGTGTTTACGGCTATACTTTTTTAGTTTGAAATGTTAAACAATTTGGAGTTTGAAATTTGCCGAGAGCTATATGCGGGTTCCCTGACTTACATGCCCGATCGCCTCCAAAATCTGCCTTCCATGCGAGCTGGTTTGTGTTTATGCTACATGTTACATGTAGTGTAATGATGTACACGTGTTATAATGGAGAACAACTTCCATCGTTATCACATTGCTTGTTAACCAATGTCTTGCGTTGCATCAATCCACATCGTGATTGCCCGAAGGATGAGTCAGTTACTTCGTAGGTTCGAGCCATCAACCAAGCTACAGGAAAATGAACAGGAAAGGTACGTCATATATGAAGGATGCCGCTATGACATGGGACTATGATGATATAAACCGGAGCCTCATATAAGTGAGCGAGGTTGCTCAGAGTTGCAGTTTAAGAAAGTGGTTCTGCAATTGTCAAAAGCTTATCTGAATGCCCAGTGAGAAAGTTACTCAAAGAATCTCAATCAATTCCATCAACTTATAATAAGCACTTATCAACACACAAATCATTAGATTCGCAAATAAATGTCGTACAACGTGTATTTCTCACAAGGGAATGTCAATCACTAAAGGTGGTAAACATTTACAGTTGTTCTGACTTTGGCCAAGTAAACACGTTGCTCAAATTCAATGCCCATCACGGTTTTATCTACGCAATAATATTCACGTTAAATGTGAGACAATTGGCTATTTTAGGCAAGTATTTTTTGTCATCCATGGCCGATAGTTGGCAAAGGTCATTCGAAAGATAATGCAATCTTCGGATTCTTCATATTAAATGGCTAAAGGACATCAAACGGCGTACATCTGGGAGCTTGGTGGCCCTTTGACCTTCCTTTATGCGCTGGTCTCGGTCAGGGTATGAGAAGCCTATGCTATAAAAGCGGCACATCGGTTGTCTCTCTGGAGTTCGCCTTTCATGTGTTATGGCTGCTGGCCCCTTGGGCCCTTTCCTTCGCAGTCTAGGTGCTTTATGATGTCCTAGATACAGCGTATGGCGACCCATAATGTTTATTAGTCTTGTCGATCATGATGAAAGCCACGCTTGTGGGTGAGAACCAAAACGCCATTGATGTGACTTTAATATTGCTCTATGACTGACCGGTGTTGCTCATGTACATCTGCGTCACGGTTCCCTCAATCATTCTTTTCAAGTTTTCCTTTCCACTTTGTGGATGAATGTCAACGGGTCGACGAGATCGATCGCATTATTAAAAGCCACAGAATGTCGAGAGATGGTCCGAATCAGCTGAATGACATGGCTTGGCGGTATCACACACATGTTGCCAGATCTTATACTTTTATACCAAATGTCTAGGAGTTGGCTGATGGCAGCTGATGCCATCCCATAATAGATAATTGTGGGCTTCCTCTCAGGTTATCTATGTTCGCACTTTAGTGTCAGCGAAACATGATAGTCCTAACTACTTCTTCATCCATGCATATCCGTGACCTTCAACCCTTGCCATCTTCCATTCGTCCCTAGTGTTATCTCCTTTGTACCTTTTGTCTCTGTTTGCCACACTCCAAGCTCTTTTTCTTAACCATGTCCATCTTAAAGGTCATCGCGGCACCTGTATCCAAGCCCTGTATTTATATAACTCCATGTCTTTGTTGTCAGCCTTCCTTGAGCCGCACGTAGTCAACGCGTCAGTCGAGGCCACTTTGGCCAGTGACTCACACCAAGGCAAGTAAACCAGTGTGCCGAATTAAATGGAAGCAAGGCCGAACAGTCTACCAGGACGAATATCCCCGGGTGACAAAATGACACTTCCGTACTGTGAAGGCTACGACCTTCATTAGCTTTGAGATCTGGTTGTGGCAGACCGCCAATCAGTCACGTCTTTTTGTCGCGACCGGTAGTTAGCTCAGTCACATGATACATATGTGGCGGTAGACAAATGCCATTGATTCAAGACAGATCACCCCTTTAGCGTCACCGATACCTGGTCTCGGATATTTCTGGTAGAGTTATTTAACTTAACGTCAATTAACTGCTACTGAAAGGAATGTGTGCCGGCAGGGTTTCATGGACTGAGAGAGTTAGTCTATAGAGTCAGCACGAATCGATGCAGAGTTCATCATGAAGTGGTGCATGAATTGGTACATAAAGTGATACAGTAAGTGTTTCATACAGTGACACAGTAAGTGTTGCATACAGTGACACAGTAAGTATTACTTAAAGTGGTACAGTAAATATGGTAATCATGTGCAAGTCATGGATATCACGCATTGTTCTGATCCTGTGGGACGATATGTAATTCGACACTAAGGAGGGGCACAGGTCACGTGACAATGACATGTGATACCCTGCAAGTCAAATGATGGGCTCTGTCCTCTCTTGCTCAAGGTTGTACATCAAGCGGTGCCGAACAATGCTAGTCTTCTGACACCCATTTCGTCGCTTACGACGGTGTGAAGAAAGGAATCTGCCATCCAGCCGATTGAGATTTGAGATGACTGGATTAAGTGCTGTCCTTGTTTAACAGAGCGTTTTCAGCTGCAGTCATCTTGGACAACATAAAACTCGTACCCACCGGACAACGAGCGACAAGACACAATTACCGTGTCACACGACTAACTAAAAATTGGCTGATTGGACCATGTGTTTTTGTCCCTCGTCATCACTCCTTGGCGGTTGGGGCCAAGCTAGGCTCCCGTGGGAGAGAAAGTCGCGGGGATATTGCTGCTGTGGCGGTGCCGTACCGCCATCCCACCCAGTGTGGCCAGACCCCAAGGGCAACCGACGGATAAAACACACTCTTCGCCTGGCCACTGTTATCTGCCTCCCGCGCGACGAAATTGAATGATAAATAATTGAATTTAAAAGGGTTTTTTTTCTTGACTTCAAATCCATTACAATTTTGTTGTAAACTGCCTGCTATTTTGGTTGCCATCGGGGAGAAATGTCTGCTACACTTACTGACTGCTTCAGTCCAACAATTTATTAACGTCGACTGGGTGTGCTATCAGAACATCCAGGGTGTAAGGTAGGATCGATCGTCACACAAACATTCCGACTTCGGTAATACACGGAGGGGCGGGTGGGGTGGGGGATGAGATTGAATATCCTTCAACCGGGGGGGGGGGGGGCACATGGGTGAAGTGTTTTCTTACATCGGGGACACATGGGAGAAGTGAGATCTTACGCCAGGGACACATGGGTGAACTGTATTCATACGCCCGAACACAGGGGTCAAATTGGATGTTCTGCTACCTGGAACACATGAAATAAACGGACAAAACCATGTAGAGAGAGAGACATTTTTGTCCTCATACCAATGGAAGAAACCTCATGCAAACTAATCATATTTCATCGCGCTAAAGACAGGCCTGTCAATGTCAGAGGTGTCAAAAAATGACGCATTCGTATTACATAAGTGTTGCTAATCACTTCAGTCAGACAGCTGTCACACAATACGACAGTCAATAATACACGCTTTTCCTCTCAAGTTGACAAAGCCATGGACCCAGGTTGGGACTGGGAGTTCGGTCTCTGTATCGGGAAGCTTTCTAGAGAGACAAACTATGCTAAGGCGCCCGAGTTTTCACAATTCGTGTTTTTTTGTGAGTGCCATATTATATTCAGCATATGAGGGTCGCTTTATACGATTCCACTTCAATACAATCCATTAGGCAAACTTCAAAAGTGACTTAATACTCTGGGAACGGTTACTGGGGGTAGGTTCGAAAAGTGATTTCACATTGATTTACGGTGATGTGTTATGACACTCAGTTTCTATTTCTCACCTGTCTCAGCGCGACTCCTGCGCACTGAGTGTTTCGCCTCCAGTGCGTCATTGTAGTTATGTGGTTGTCTACGGCAATTTAATGAGCAGTGGGGGGATGGGGGTTGTCTATAGCAATATGATGGGCGGTGGGGGGGATGGGGGTTGTCTAGGGCAACCTGATGGGCGGTGGGGGGGATGGGGGTTGTCTATAGCAATCTGATGGGCGGTGGGGGGATGGGGGTTGTCTATGGCAATCTGATGGGCGGTGGGGGGGTAGGGGTTGTCTAGGGCAATCTGATGGGCGGTGGAGGGATAGGGGTTGTCCAGGGCAATCTGATGGGCGGTGGGGGGGATGGGGGTTGTCTAGGGCAATCTGATGGGCGGTGGAGGGATAGGGGTTGTCTAGGGCAATCTGATGGGCGGTGGGGGGGATGGTGGTTGTCTAGGGAAATCTGATGGGCGGTGGCGGGGATGGGGTTGTCTCGGGCAATCTAATGGGCGGTGGCGGGGATGGGGTTGTCTATAGCAATCTGATGGGCGGTGGGGGGATGGGGGTTGTCTATAGCAATCTGATGGGCGGTGGGGGGTAGGGGTTGTCTAGGGAAATCTGATGGGCGGTGGAGGGATAGGGGTTGTTTAGGGCAATCTGATGGGCGTTGGGGGGGATGGGGGTTGTCTAGGGCAATCTGATGGGCGGTGGAGGGATAGGGGTTGTCTAGGGCAATCTGATGGGCGGTGGGGGGATGGGGGTTGTCTAGGGCAATCTGATAGGGGGGGGTGGGGGTTGTCTAGGGCAATCTGATGGGCGGTGGGGGGATGGGGGTTGTCTAGGGCAATCTGATAGGGGGGGGTGGGGGTTGTCTAGGGCAGGCTGATGGGCGATGGCTAGGGATTGGGGTTGTGGGCGCTATAGCACAGTAGTGAGTCAAAAGAAAGCTTTATCACAAGGTGTCAGGTGGTCTGAGAGAGAACTCGCACTCGCCGTGACCAATAGTTCCTGATTTAAGCCATTCTGTTGCCTTTAGGCGTCAATAACGATGGAATAATATCTACTGATCCAAGATATATATCTGCACTAGTTCTTAACTATTGTAGCATAGTGTACCGGAAAGATATCCTACTAACCATTAACCGTCATAGCGGCTTCGTGCCGTCTCAATAAATTGGCTAAATTGGATAACTTTTGTGCATCTTTTGTCTCCATAACGACCTGTAATCTACAGATTCTGTTTTTTTTTTTCAATTGTTGCATTGTATATGTGATGTCGTTATTTCTCTGTTGACTACAGGAGTTAGGTTTCTAACTAGTTTGATTATGTGAATGTATCCTTTGGTGCTGTATTTATCACACAAGGACTGAACCATGTAGCCACAACGCTCACCTCCTCTGCGGATAACATATCTTTCACTCAAGCACAAGAAAGATACACAACCAGCCTATTACCTAATCTTTTTTAACTACTTATCAGCTCTTAAATTCTAGTCAACGACGAACGAAAAATATTGCCTTCTGTTTGCTGAAAGTGCTTTTGAATCAGCGAAGTGAAATGCGATAGGGGGCATGGGAGCCCTGCATCGCGCTCAACGCTCCTGCCTTGCCACAAAGGCAAAGACACTTGGAATGAAGTCGATTCGATAGCTGAAGCGACTTATTAAAGCTTCTTATTTAAGCGGCGGGGCCTGCGGTGGCGGTGCCCAGTGGTGGCGGGCGGGTCGACAGTGATGGATGATGGCGCCGGTGGTCGCTGCGGGCTCATTGTGAGCGGCCATAATGCGCCGGTAGCCTTGGGTCCGACCCGCCTGTCGGAGAGAGGCTCGAGTCGGAAAAACTCGGGTGGGGCGGGCAGAAATGGATGACTGTCCCGAAAGCTGTCCAGGGGAATCCGTGCCCTCGTCTCCAGACTCCACAACTCCGGGGTCTGGACCTGCGTGAGAAGCAATCGGAAGCAAAACTACGTTCGATGGGACTCAGAGAGGTGGCTTGTTGGATGGGGAAGAGGGGGAGGGGGTGAGTGGCGAGGGAAGGGGCGGCAAAGAGGGGGGGGACGGGTTGTAGTGATAGGGGGTTATCACTTACAGCGATAGAGGCGCCCCAATGGCTCTACACAAGAGCCCGACCGCCCCGCCTCACGAACAAGTCTTTAGAGATATAACCATGGTATCGGAAGTATTTTAGGTCTCTTAGCGTCGTCAAAGACTTACGCAGAGAGTCTGCGGAGATATCAGGGCTTTTTCATATCGGGGTATTTGTCTTTTTAATGGGACACGTGAAGGAGCGTGTGGTGGAGACTGTAAGTGGACAACTTAGCGGCACCATGCAGTTGGTTGCAACATCTATTCAATTGCGAAGACAAGTGTTTAACATTTTTAATTTAAAAAAAAGGAATGTGGGTGATGTTTTAGAAGCTACTTCCTGTAACAGTCAACGGGCATCAGTTAGGAACCAAACCGCATCTTAATGCTGGTAGTGAGGGCGGTAGGGGGGTGTGGTGATGAGGGTTGGAGCTAGTGCTGATGGCAGTGGGAGTGGTGGGGGTGGGGAGGGTGGTTAGAGCCGGTGCTGATGGCAGTGGGGGTGGTGGTGATGGTGGAGTGAGGGAGGGTGGGGGGAGGATACAGGACAACTTTAATCAGAACAGCGGAGTGAGGGTAGGGAGGGAGCCTGAGGAAGGTTGGGGAGTGGCAGGTGCGCAATAGTCAACAGAGACCGTACGAGGCTGGTGACCCCCCAGGGAAAAGGGGTGACTAGAGTGAGGGAGTGAGAATGTGGAGGGGGGGGGGATCTCCCTCTGTCAGTCATGTGGCCCATTTGCCCCGGTATTGGGACACAGTGGGGTTGTGTCGCCAGAGCCGGATGGGGGAGGGGTAGTGCAGAGGGTAGTGGCGCCAGAGGGGGAAGGGGTAGTGGAGGGAGTGACGACGCCAGAGGGGAAGGGGTAGCGCAGGGAGTGGTAGCGCTAAAGTAGGTGGGGTAGTGCAGAAAGTGGTGGCGCCAGAGGGGGAAGGGGTAGTTCAGGGAGTGACGGCGCCAGAGAGGCAGGGGGTAGTGCAGGGAGTGGTGGCGCCAGAAGGGGAGGGGGTAGTGCAGGGAGTGGTCGCACCAGACGGGGCAGGGGGTAGTTCAGGGAGTAGTGGCGCCAGAAGGGGAGGGGGTAGTGCAGGGAGGGACTGGGCCGGAGGGGAGGGGTAGTGCAAGGAGTGGTGGCGCCAAAGGGGGGGGGGGAGGTTAGTGCAGGGAGTGGTGGCGCCAGAGAGGGAAGGGGTAGTGCAGGGAGTTTCTGGCGCCAAAGTGGGAGGGGGTAGTACAGGTAGTGGTGGCGCCAAAGGGGGGGCGGGGGTTAGTGCAGGGAGTGGTGGCGCCAGAGAGGGAAGGGGTAGTGCAGGGAGTTTCTGGCGCCAAAGTGGGAGGGGGTAGTACAGGGAGTGGTGGCGCCAAAAGGGGGGAGGGTTAGTGCAGGGGGTGGTGGCGCCAGAGAGGGAAGGGTTAGTGCAGGGAGTGATGGCGCCAGAGGGGAGGGGGTAACGCAGGTAGTGGAGGCGCCAAAGTGGGTCGGGGTAGTGCAGGGTATGACAGCGCCAGAGAGAAGGGGGTAGTGCAGGGAGTGGTGGCGCCAAAGGGGGAGGAAGTAGTGCAGGAAGTGGCGGCGCCTGAGGGAGAGGGGGTAGTGTCGGGAGTTGTGATGCCAGAGGGTGAGGGGGTAGTGCAAGGAGTGGTGGCGCCTGAGGGGAGTGGGTAGTGCAGGGAGTGGTGACGCCAGAGGGGGAGGGGGTAGTGCAGGGAGTGGTCGCGCCAGAGGAGGAGCGGGTAGTGTAGGGAGTGGTGACGCCAGAGTGGGAGAGGGTAGTGTCGGGAGTCGTGACGCCAGAGGAGGGGGTAGTTCAGGGAGTGATGGGGCCAGAGGGTGAGGGGTAGTGCAAGGAGTGGTGGGGCCACAAGGGGAGGTGGTAGTGCATTGAGTGGTGTCGCCCGAGGGGGACGGGGGGAGGGTTATGGAATGGCCGCGTTTGATAGGGCTTAACTTAGGCAAACTAGCATGTAAACCGAGTCAGGTGGAAGGAGGTTACAGTGCTTTGTATAACTCTCGTTATGGTATTGATGATATTGACATTACACCAAAAGTTCACTTCCGACCTTGAAATCAACCTGATAATCAACGTTGCATTTTGTTTTTACATTCTTTCCATGATTTGGCAGTTACGCAATTAACCATCTATATTTAGTCCCAGATATTACGAAAGGCGTGTACTGCGAAACGTCCAAAAAAGTGTCCGTTAACGGCATGCGTTATCATGTGATGTGAAATCCCGATTCTGCATTATCTGCTTCATTGCAGACAGACGGGACTGTCACGCATTATACTATTTTTTGAGATGCCATATGTGTTCCAGTTCATCTTTTTATATTTTCATTGCATGGCAGAAAGTAACAATCTATCTAGGGTGAGTGCAAAACAACCGTCAGATAAAGAGTGTCACACAGAAGTCGTCGTGTGTGTACGTCAGGCCAACGTGACGGCAACCGTCACACAAGATGCACGTTTTGCTGGGTTCTGTAAAGTATTTGCTCCGCCAACGTCGTGATAAATGCGTCTTTCACGAGAAATATTCCCCCTTTTTTGGCGTGAAAGTGCGTGCAAGAGGGGGGTTCGCATATACGCCATTACTTGTTTGCGTCACCTGTCTCTGTCATGCACGAAAACAACGACTACATCTAAAAAAGGCAATAGCGACTGAAGACAGTATATGGGTTAACTAACTGGAAATACGAAACTAAATCGTTTCCCACTCGTTTCATATTGCGCTTTGTCTTTTTATGTTGATTCGCACACGATAAGGGTTGATGCTGGCTGATGCGCGGCATGGTGGCTGGACAGGTCCGGGGTGCGGGTGATTGTCTTTTGTCTCGACTACGTTCCTTAGTGAATCGAAGGAAAATTATGTTTGGGACCGCATCATGCAATTGGTCTTTATCTTGGGATCAATCATATCAGGTGTGTGTACGGTCATATATTTTTAGTTTGAAATGTTAAGCAATTTGGACTTGAGTTTGAAAAATAGTATTATTATTTGCGCATGTGTGAATCAGAAATTGTCAGTATTGATTTACTTGAGCCCAAAGCGTCGTCTTGCGGACAGCTAAGCGGGTTCCATGACTTACATGCCCGATCGCCTTCGAAATCTGCCTTCCATGCGCGCTGGTTTGTGTTTATGCTACATATTACATGTAATGTAATGATGTATACGTATTATAATCGAGAACAACGTACATCGTTATCACATTGCTTGTTAACCAATGTCTTTGCAATTAACATGATTGCCCGACGAATGAGTCATTTATTTCGTAGGCCTGAACCATTAACCAAAATATAGAAAAAGGAAAGGGGAAAGGTAAGTCATATATGAAGGATGCCGCTATGGCATGGGACTATGATGATATAAGTCGGAGCCTCATATAAGTGAGCGAGGTTGCTCAGAGTTGCAGTTTAAGAAACTGGTTCTGCAACTGTCAAAAGCTTATCTGAATGCCCAGTGAGAAAGTTACTCAAAGAATCTCAATCAATTCCATGAACTTATAATAAGCACTTGTCAACACACAAATCATTAGATTTGCAAATAAATGTCGTAAAACGTGTATTTCTCACCAGGCAATGTCAATCACTAAAGGTGGTAAACATTTACAGTTGTTCTGACTTTGGCCAAGTATACATTTTGCTCAAATTCAATGCGCCTCATGATTTTATCTACACAATAATATTCACGCTAAATGTGAGGCCATAGGCTATTTTTGTACAGTTTTTTTTGTCACCCATAGCCCATAGCTTGGCAAAGGTTGTTCGAAAAATAATGCAATCTTCGGATTCATCATATTAAATGGCTAAAGGACATCAAACGGCGTACATCTAGGAGATGTTGGCCCTTTGACCTTCCTTTATGGGCTGGTCTCGGTCAGGGTATGAGAAGCCTATACTATAAAAGCGGCACCTTCGGTTGTCTCTCTGGAAATCGACTTTCATGTGTTATGGCTGCTGGCCCCTTGGGCCCTTTCCTTCGCAGTCTAGTTGCTTTATGATGTTCTAGATACAGCGTATGGCGACCCATAATGTTTATTTGTCTTGTAGATGATGATGAGAGCCACCCTTTTGGGTGAGAACAAAAAAGCCATCGATGTGGCATTAATAGTGCTCTATGACTGACCGGTGTTGCTCATGTTCACCTGCGTCACGGTTCCCTCAATGTTTCTTTTCAAGTTTTCCCTTCCACTTTGTGGATGAATGTCAACGGGTCGACGAGATCGATCGCATTATTAAAAGCCACAGAATGTCGAGAGATGGTCAGAATCAGCTGAATGACATGGCTTGGCGGTGTCTCACACATGTTGCCAGATCCTATACTTTTATACCAAATGTCTAGGAGTTGGCTGATGGCAGCTGATGCCATCCCATAATAGATAGTTGTGGGCTCCCTCTCGGGTTATCTCTGTTCGGGAGCCAAAAATGATAGTCCTAACTCTACTTCTTCATCCATGCATATCTGTGACCTTCAACCCTTGCCATCACCCAAGAATCCCAAGTGTTGAATCTCCTTTGTACCTTTTGTCTCTCTTTCTCACACTCCAGGCTCTGTTTCTTAACGATGTCCATCTGAAAGGTCATCGCGGCACCTGTATCCAAGCCCTGTATTTATATAAATCTATATCTTTGTTGTCGGCCTTCCTTGAGCCGCACGTAGTCCACGAGTCAGTCAAGGTCGCTTTGGCCAGTGACTCACAACGAGGCAAGTGAACCAGTGTGCCGAATTAAATGGAAGCAAGGCCGAACAGTCTACCAGGACGAATAGCCCCGGGTGACAAAATGACACTTCCGTACTGTGAAGGCTACGACCTTCATTAGCTATGAGATCTGGTTGTGGCAGACCGCCAATCAGTCACTCCTTTTTGTCGCGACCGGTAGCTAGCTCAGTCACATGATACATATGTGGCAGTAGACAAATGCCATTGGTTCAAGGCAGACCACCCCCTTAGCGTCGCCGATACGTGGTCTCGGATATTTCTGTCAGTTATTTAATTTAACGTCAATTAGTTGCTACTGAAAGTGTAGCTTGAATCCATGCAATAACTATCACATGAACTGGTACAGGAAATGTAACAGGAATGTGTGCCGGCAATGTTTCATGGACTGAGAGAGTTAGTCTATAGAGTTAGCACGAATCGATACAGAGAGTGCTCCATAAAGTGGTGCATGAAGTGGTGCATAAAGTGGTGCATAAAGTGGTGCATGAAGTGATGCATGAAGTGGTGCATAAGGTGGTGCATGAAGTGGTGCATGAAGTGGTACAGGAGGTTTTTCAAAAAGTGGTACAGTAAGGGTTACATACAGTGACACAGTAATTGGTACATAAAGTGGTACAGTAAGCATTACATAAAGTGGCACAGTAAGTATTATATAACTTGGCACAGTAAGTGCTTCATGATTGGTCTTCACACGATTGGATATTTCAACGATAATGCCGAAAACGTTAATACAAGATTTATCATTTACGTTTCGAAATCCCGCCATGTTATGTTTTTGGCTTATACCACAATCGGCTGCTGCTATCTCTACTGACAACTACACCATGTAAGCTGGTAAGTATGTCTGAGTCATGGGTACCCCGCATTGTACTGATCCTGTCTGACGATATGTAATTTGACACTAATGAGGGGCACAGGTCACGTGTCAAAGACTTGTGATACCCTGCAAGTCACATGACGGGGTCCGTTGTCCTCCGAGAGCTTCGACTCCCGCGGGACGCACCGCTTACTAGTCCACATGTCGGCTTTCCAGATACCGTCTCAATTAAAGTTGCATCATTTACTTACGAATATATTGAGCGGCTCTGTCCTCGTTTGGTTGTACATCAAGCGGTGCCGAACAATGCTATTCTTCTGACACACATTTCGTCACTTACGACGGAATGAAGAAAGGAATCTGCCATCCAGCCGATTGAGATCTGAGATGCATAAATTATGTGCGGTCCTTGTTTTAACTGAGCGTTGTCAGCTGCAGTCATCTTGGACAACATAAAACTCCCACCAGACAGCGAGCGACACACTTAAGGTGTCACACGACTAACTAAAAATTGGCTGATTGGACCATGTGTTTTTGTCCCTCGTCATAACTCCTTGGCGGTTGGCGCCAAGCTAGGCTCCCGTGGGAGAGAAAGTCGCGGGGATCTTGCTGCTGTGGCGGTGCCGTACCGCCATCCCACCCAGTGTGGCCAGACCCATAGGGCAACCGACGGATAAAACACACTCTTAGCCTGGCCACTGTTATCTGCCTCCCGCGCGACGAAATTTAATGATAAATAATTGAATTTAAAAGGTTTTTTATTACTTGACTTCAAATCCATTGCAATTTTGTTGTAAACTGCCTGCTATTTTTGTTGCCATCGGGGAGAAGTGTCTGCTCCACTTACTGACTGCTTCAATCCAACAATTTATTAACGTCGACTTGGTGTGCTATCAGAACATCCAGGGTGTAAAGTAGGATCGATCGTCACACAAACATTCCGACTTCGGTAATACACGGAGGGGCGGGTGGGGTGGGGGAGAGATTGAATATCCTTACACCGGGGAGGCACATGGGTGAAGTGTGATCTTATGCCAGGGACACATGGGTGAAGTGTATTCATACGCCAGTACACAGGGGTGAAAAATGGATGTTCTTCTACTTGGAACACATGAAATACGGACCCTTTTCCAATGGGACAAAACCATGTAGACAGGCAGAAATTTTTTGCCCTCATACCAATGGAAGAAATCTCTTGAAAACTAATCATATTTCGTCGTGCCAAAGACAGGCCTGTCAATGTCAGAGATGTCAAAAATGAAGCATGCGTATTACATCAGTGTTGCTAATCACTTCAGTCAGACAGGTGTCACACAATACGACAATCAATAATACACGCTTTTCCTCTCAAGTTGACAAAGCCATGGACTCCAGGTTGGGACTGGAAGTTCGGTCTCTGTATCGGGAAGCCTTCTAGAGCGACGAACTGTGCTACGGCGCACGAATTTTCCCAGTTCGTGTTTTTTTGTGCGCAATATTATATTTAGCATATGGGGGTCGCTTTAAACGATTCCACTTCAATACAGTCAATTAGGCAAACTTCAATAGTGATTTAGTATTCTGGGAAAGAGAGTTCTCATTGATTTACGGTGATGTGCTATGACATTCAGTTTCTATTTCTCACCTGTCTCAGCGCGACTCCTGCGCACTGAGTGTTTCGCCTCTCCGACTCGATTAGGACTTGCTCTGATCTTGATATAACAGTCCAGTGCGTCATTGTAATTGGGGGGTTGTCTAGGGCGGTGGCGGGGGATGAGGGTTGTGGGCGCTATAGCACAGTAGTGAGTCACAGAACGCCTTATCACCTTTTGTTAGGTGATGAAAGGGAAAACCCACTCGCCATGACAAACAGTTCCTGCTTTAAACCATTGTGTGTCCTTTGACCGTCAATAACAATTAACATAATATCCAATGATTCAAGATACATAACTGCAATAGGTTTTAACTCATGTAGCATAGTGAACTGAAAAGATACCATACGAACCATTAACCGTCATATAACTGTAATAATTGTATAATATAATTGTATAACTCTTTCGCATCTATCGTCTCCTTAACGGCCTGTAGTCTGTAGGGTCAGATTTTGAATTGCTCCAGCCTAATACATTTCACACATATCGTACATTAGACAGTGCATGGTATTAATCATATATCACATCCTTGAAGTGTGCTCCGTTATCGCCTGCATTATCGCCATGTTTCCAAGTATAATCCTCGCACCTGCTGTCCCTTCAGCTGACGTCGCCGCATCTAAACTTCGCGAGTCTATTTAATTTAAAATTCGCAAGTATCTATATCCTTTTCATGTAGACTTATTGACGTTAGATACTGTGACTAGGATAGATGTGATTTGGACATTAATAGCAGTTTTAGTCAATACCTAACCATCCTTATATGGAAACAAATATAAGTCGGCACTGTTCCGCAATCCCCATAAACAGCTGGGTTCGCGGTGCACTATAGTACCTCAAGCACATGCTTTAGAAATTTCGTTTGCATCCTCCTCATGTTTTACTGAACATTTTTCCCCAAATTTCCGCTCCGTATTAGACGTAACAATCTTGTCAAATAATGCAATCGATTTACACGGATCGATACCTTCACGGTCCCACGGGTAAGTTGCTGCGAGCGCAGGGGCGCCGTCGCAGATCTCTACGTCCAGAGATGCCGTCCAGAGATGCCGTCCAGACTGCCAGGCGGCGTCTCTAATACGCGCAGCATTTCTCCCTGCTTGAGTGGCCAGGGTCCTTTGAACTGTAGTCCTAACGCGGGATTGGTACATACACACGACCTTAACTTGCTATACTCTGACTTCAGCATGCGCATTGTATTACCGTGAAGCCCAGATGGTCAACAATAGCGCAATAGAATCTTCCACCTTTCTGGCTCAGGGTTTAACCATTGATTGTAAAACACGCTTGTTTCTCATAACAAGTATTGTGTGTTTCTGCCCATTGTGTGCAGTTGTTGATATAGCCCTTGTAAAACTAGTTGTTTGGATTATTTACGGACCCTTTCTTATTCATAAGCAATGCGATTGCATCAGCCCACGCTTGGGGACAGATTTCTGCTATATTTACCGTATTTATTAGGGTTCTCATATGTTGAAGCGTTTTAGCATTGGCATCTATTCATCGCTTTACTTATCTCTGATGTCGTTATTTCTCAGTGGACGACAACATGTAGGTTTCTAACTAGTTTGATTATGTGCATGTATCCTGTGGTATGATATTTATAACACAAGGACTGAAAAATGTAGTCACAACGCTCAGCTTCTGTGTGGATAACATATCCTTTACCCATGCACAAGAAAGATACACAACCAGCCGACCAACTAAGAATGTTTACCTTCTGATCCCCTTTTTAATTCTGGTAAACGACTAACGCAAAATATTGCCTTCCGTTTGCTGAAACTGGTTTTGAACCAGGCTTGCCACAAAGGCAAAGACACTTGGAATGAAGTCGATTCGATAGCTGAAACGACTTGTTAAAGCTTCTTATTTAAGCGGCGGGGCCTGCGGTGGCGGTGCCCAGTGGTGGCAGGCGGGTCGACAGTGATGGATGATGGCGCCGGTGGTCGCTGCGGGCTCATTGTGAGCGGCCATAATGCGCCGGTAGCCTTGGTGTCCAGGGGAATCCTTCCCCTCGTCTCCAGACTCCACAACTCCGGGGTCTGGACCTGCGTGAGAAGCAATCGGAAGCAAAACTACGTTCGATGGGACTCAGAGATGTGGCTTTGTGGATGGGGAAGAGGGGGAGGGGGTGAGGGGCGAAGAAAGGGGCGGTATAGGGGGGGGGGGGAGGTGGGCTGGGGTGATAGGGGGTTATCACTTACAGCGATAGAGGCGCCCCAATGGCTCTACACGAGAGCCTCGCCTTACGAACTCACAATCTTTAGAGATATTTTAAGTTAAGAGGTAATTTAAATCTTTTAGCGTCGTCAAATACTTACGCAGAGACTCTGCGGGGATATCAGGGCTTGTTCATATCGGGGTATTTGTCTTTTTAATGGGAAACCTGATGGAGCGTGTGGTGGAGACTGTAAGTGGACAATTTAGCGGCACCAGTTCCAGCTGCAACATCTATTAAATTGCGAATGCGCCAAGTGCTTAACATTTTTAATTAAAAAAAGAGGAATGTGGGTGATGTTTTAGAAGCTATTTCCTGTGACAGTCAACGGGCATCAGTTTGGAACCAAACCGCATCTTAATGCTGGTCGTGAGGGTGGTAGGGTGGTGGGTGTGAGGGTTGTAGCTAGTGCTGATGGCAGTGGGAGTGGTGGGGATGGAGAGGGTGGTTGGAGCCGGTGCTGAAGGCAGTGGGAGTGGTGGGGGTGGGGGAGACGTTTGGAGCTAGAATTGATGGCAGTGGGGTTGGTGGGAGTGGGGAGGGTGGATAGAGCCGGTGCTGATGGCAGTGGGGGTGGTGGTGATGGTGGAGTGAGCGGGGGGGGAGGATACAGGACAACTTTTAATCATAGAACCGCGCAGTGAGGGTAGGGAGGGAGCCTGAGGAGGGTTGGAGAGTGGCAGGTGCGTAATAGTCAACAGAGACCGTACGAGGCTGGTGACCCCCCAGGGAATAGGGGTGACTAGAGTGAGGGGGTGCGAATGTGGAGGGGGGACGGTCTCCCTCTGTCACGCGGCCCATTTGCCCCGGTATTGGGACACAGTGGGGTTGTATCGCCAGAGCCGGATGGGTGAGGGGTAGTGCAGAGGGCAGTGGCGCCAGAGGGGGAAGGGGTAGAGCAGGGGGTAGTGGCGCCAGAGGGTGAAGGGGTAGTGCAGGGGGTGGCGGCGCCAGAGGGGGAGAGGGTAGGGCAGGGAGTGGTGGCGCAAAAGGGGGAAGGGGTAGTTCAGGGAGTGGTGGCGCAAGAGGGGGAAGGGGGTAAAGCAGGGGTTGGTGGCGCCAGAGGGAGAAGGGGTACTGCCGGGAGCGGTGGCGCCAAAGTGGGTGGGGGTAGTGCAGGGAGTGACGGCGCCACAGGGGAGAGGGTAGCGCATGGAGTGGTGGCGCCAAAGGGGAAGGGGTGGTGCAGGGAATGGTGGCGCCAGAGATGCAGGGAGTAGTGCAGGGAGTGGTGGCGCCAAGGTGGGTGGGGGTAGTGCAGGGAGTGACGCCGCAGAGGGGATGCGGTAGTTCAGGGAGTGAAGGCGCCAGAGGGGAGGGGGTAGCGCAGGGAGTGGAGGCGCCAAAGTGGGTCGCGGTAGTGCAGGGAGTGGCGGCGCCTCAGGGGGAGGGGGTAGTGTCGGGAGTTGTGATGCCAGAGGGTGAGGGGGTAGTTCAGGGAGTGGTGGGGCCAGAGGGTGAGGGGGTAGTGTCGGGAGTGGTGGCGCCAGAGGGGCGGGGGTAGTGCAGGTAGTGGCGGTGCCTGAGGGAGAGGGGGTGGTGTCAGTTGTGATGCAAGGAGTGGTGGCACCAGAGGGGGAGTGGGCAGTGCAGGGAGTGGTGAGGCCACATGTGGAGGAGGTAGGGTAGGGAGTGGTGACGCCAGAGAGGGAGGGGGTAGTGCAGGGAGTGGTGGGGCCACAGGGGGAGGGGGGGGTTAGGGAATGGCGGCGTCTGACGGGGCTTAACTTCGGCAAACTAGCATGTAAACCGAATCAGGTGGAAGGAGGTTACAGTGCTTTGTGTAATTCTCATCATGATATTGATGACATTGATGTTACACTAAAAGTTCACTTCCGACTTTGACATCAACCTGATAATCAACGTTGCATTCATGTCTTACATTATTTCCATGATTTGGCAGTTACGCAATCCACCATCTATATTTAGTCCCAGATATTATGAAAGGCGTGTGCAAAAACGACCAAAAAAGTGTCCGTTAACGGCATGCGTTGTCATGTGATGTGAAATCCCTGTTCTGCATTATCTGCTTCATTGCTGAAAAACTATTACTTGGTACGAATTTGCAACAAGATGCCATATGTGTTCCAGTTCATGTTTTTTTTTCCTTTGCATGGCAGAAAGAAACGATCTATCTAGGGTGAGTGCAAAACAACAGTGAGATACAGAGTGCCACACAGATGTCGTTGTGTGTGTACATCAGGCCAACGTGACGGCAACCGTCACACAAGATGCACGTTTTGCTGGTTTCTGTGAAGTATTTGCTCCGCCAACGTCGGGATAAATGCGTCTTTCACGAGAAATATTCCCCCTTTTTGTCGTGAAACTGCGTGGAAGAGGGGGGTTCTCATATACTCCATTACTTGTTATATTCACCTGTCTCTGTCATGTACGAAAACAACGAATAAATCCATAACAAAAAGGTAATAGCGACTAAAGGCAACGGCTGTAAGAACGTAAAATAGTATATGGGTAAACTAACTGGAAATACGAAACTAAATCGTCGCCAGTCACTCGTTTCATTTTGCACGTTTTTTTGGTAAGTTGATTCTCACACGATAAGGATTGATGCTGCTTGATGCGCGGCATGGTGGCTGGACAGGTCCGGGGTGCCGGTGATTGTCTTTTTGTCTCGACTACGTTACTGAGTGAATCAAAAGAAAATGATGTTGGGGGCCGCATCATGCAATTGTTCTTTATCTTGGGATCAATCATATTAGGTGTGTTTACGGCCATACTTTTTTAGTTTGAAATGTTAAACAATTTGGAGTTTGAAAATTTGCCGAGAGCTATATGCGGGTTTCATGACTAACATGCCCGATCGCCTCCAAAATCTGCCTTCCATGCGAGCTGGTTTGTGTTTATGCTACATGTTACATGTAATGTAATGATGTATACGTATTATAATCGAGAACAACGTACATCGTTATCACATTTTTTTAACGAATGTCTTGCGTTGCATCAATCAACAGATGATTATTGCCCGACGAATTAGTCAGTTACTTCGTAGGCCTGAACCATTAACCAAGCTACAGGAAAATGAACAGGAAAGGTAAGTCATATATGAAGGATGCCGTTATGGCATGGGACAATGACAATATAAACAGGAGCCTCATATAAGTGAGCGAGG
Organism: Arenicola marina; assembly: GCA_964019135.1. Classification (NCBI taxonomy): domain Eukaryota; kingdom Metazoa; phylum Annelida; class Polychaeta; family Arenicolidae; genus Arenicola; species Arenicola marina. Next base: position 44,393,510 of record OZ025251.1, read on the forward strand.
TTGCTCAGAGTTGCAGTTTAAGAAACTGGTTCTGCAATTGTCAAGAGCTTATCTGAACGCCCAGTGAGAAAGTTACTCAAAGAATCTCAATCAATTCCATAAACTTATAACAAGCACTTATCAACACACAAATCATTAGATTTGCAAAAACATGTCGTGCAACGTGTATTTCTCTCAAGGCTCTGTCAATCACTAAAGGTGGTGAACATTTGCAGTTGTTCTGACTTTGGCCAAGTATACATTTTGCTCAAATTCAATGCCCATCGCGTTTTTATCTACACAATAATATTCACGTTAAATGTGAGAACATGGGCTATTTTTGCCAAGTGTCTTTTGCCATCCATGGCCGCTAGTTGGCAAAGGTCGTTCGAAAAATAATGCAATTTTTGGATTCTACATATTAAATGGGACATATTAAAAAGGACATCGAACGACGTACATCTGGGAGCATGGTGGCTTTTTGACCTTCTTTTATGCGCTGGTCTCGGTCAGGGTATGAGAAGCCTATACTATAAAAGCGGCACCTTCGGTTGTCTCTCTGGAAATCGACTTTCATGTGTTATGGCTGCTGGCCCCTTGGGCCCTTTCCTTCGCAGTCTAGTTGCTTTATGATGTTCTAGATACAGCGTATGGCGACCCATAATGTTTATTTGTCTTGTAGATGATGATGAGAGCCACCCTTTTGGGTGAGAACAAAAAAGCCATCGATGTGGCATTAACAGTGCTCTATGACTGACCGGTGTTGCTCATGTTCACCTGCGTCACGGTTCCCTCAATGTTTCTTTTCAAGTTTTCCTTTCCACTTTGTGGATGAATGTCAACGGGTCGACGAGATCGATCGCATTATTAAAAGCCACAGAATGTCGAGAGATGGTCAGAACCAGCTGAATGACATGGCTTGGCGGTATCTCACACATGTTGCCGGATCCTATACTTTTATACCAAATGTCTAGGAGTTGGCTGATGGCAGCTGATGCCATCCCATAATAGATAGTTGTGGGCTCCCTCTCGGGTTATCTCTGTTCGGGAGCCAAAAATGATAGTCCTAACTCTACTTCTTCATCCATGCATATCCGTGACCTTCAACCCTTGCCATCACCCATTCATCCCAAGTGTTGAATCTCCTTTGTACCTTTTGTCTCTCTTTCCCACACTCCAGGCTCTGTTTCTTAACGATGTCCATCTGAAAGGTCATCGCGGCACCTGTATCCAAGCCCTGTATTTATATAAATCTATATCTTTGTTGTCGGCCTTCCTTGAGCCGCACGTAGTCCACGAGTCAGTCAAGGTCGCTTTGGCCAGTGACTCACAACGAGACAAGTGAACCAGTGTGCCGAATTAAATGGAAGCAAGGCCGAACAGTCTACCAGGACGAATAGCCCCGGGTGACAAAATGACACTTCCGTACTGTGAAGGCTACGACCTTCATTAGCTTTGAGATCTGGTTGTGGCAGACCGCCAATCAGTCACTCCTTTTTGTCGCGACCGGTAGTTAGCTCAGTCACATGATACATATGTGGCAGTAGACAAATGCCATTGGTTCAAGGCAGACCACCCCCTTAGCGTCGCCGATACGTGGTCTCGGATATTTCTGTCAGTTATTTAATTTAACGTCAATTAATTGCTACTGAAAGTGTAGCTTGAATCCATGCAATAACTATCACATGAACTGGTACAGGAAATGTAACAGGAATGTGTGCCGGCAATGTTTCATGGACTGAGAGAGTTAGTCTATAGAGTTAGCACGAATCGATACAGAGAGTGCTCTATAAAGTGGTGCATGAAGTGGTGCATGAAGTGGTACAGGAGGTTTTTCAAAAAGTGGTACAGTAAGTGTTACATACAGTGACACAGTAATTGGTACATAAAGTGGTACAGTAAGCATTACATAAAGTGGCACAGTAAGTATTATATAACTTGGCACAGTAAGTGCTTCATGATTGGTCTTCACACGATTGGATATTTCAACGATAATGCCGAAAACGTTAATACAAGATTTATCATTTACGTTTCGAAATCCCGCCATGTTATGTTTTTGGCTTATACCACAATCGGCTGCTGCTATCTCTACTGACAACTACACCATGTAAGCTGGTAAGTATGTCTGAGTCATGGGTACCCCGCATTGTACTGATCCTGTCTGACGATATGTAATTTGACACTAATGAGGGGCACAGGTCACGTGTCAAAGACTTGTGATACCCTGCAAGTCACATGACGGGGTCCGTTGTCCTCCGAAAGCTTCGACTCCCGCGAGACGCACCGCTTACTAGTCCGCATGTCGGCTTTCCAGATACCGTCTCAATTAAAGTTGCATCATTTACTTACGAATATATTGAGCGGCTCTGTCCTCGTTTGGTTGTACATCAAGCGGTGCCGAACAATGCTATTCTTCTGACACACATTTCGTCACTTACGACGGAATGAAGAAAAGAATCTGCCATCCAGCCGATTGAGATCTGAGATGCATAAATTATGTGCGGTCCTTGTTTTAACTGAGCGTTGTCAGCTGCAGTCATCTTGGACAACATAAAACTCCCACCAGACAGCGAGCGACACACTTAAGGTGTCACACGACTAACTAAAAATTGGCTGATTGGACCATGTGTTTTTGTCCCTCGTCATAACTCCTTGGCGGTTGGCGCCAAGCTAGGCTCCCGTGGGAGAGAAAGTAGCGGGGATCTTGCTGCTGTGGCGGTGCCGTACCGCCATCCCACCCAGTGTGGCCAGACCCATAGGGCAACCGACGGATAAAACACACTCTTCGCCTGGCCACTGTTATCTGCCTCCCGCGCGACGAAATTTAATGATAAATAATTGAATTTAAAAGGTTTTTTATTACTTGACTTCAAATCCATTGCAATTTTGTTGTAAACTGCCTGCTATTTTTGTTGCCATCGGGGAGAAGTGTCTGCTCCACTTACTGACTGCTTCAATCCAACAATTTATTAACGTCGACTTGGTGTGCTATCAGAACATCCAGGGTGTAAAGTAGGATCGATCGTCACACAAACATTCCGATTTCGGTAATACACGGAGGGGCGGGTGGGGTGGGGGAGAGATTGAATATCCTTACACCGGGGAGGCACATGGGTGAAGTGTGATCTTACGCCAGGGACACATGGGTGAAGTGTATTCATACGCCAGTACACAGGGGTGAAAAATGGATGTTCTTCTACCTGGAACACATGAAATACGGACCCTTTCCCAATGGGACAAAACCATGTAGACAGGCAGAAATTTTTTGCCCTCATACCAATGGAAGAAATCTCTTGAAAACTAATCATATTTCATCGTGCCAAAGACAGGCCTGTCAATGTCAGAGATGTCAAAAAATGAAGCATGCGTGTTACATAAGTGTTGCTAATCACTTCAGTCAGACAGGTGTCACACAATACGACAATCAATAATACACGCTTTTCCTCTCAAGTTGACAAAGCCATGGACCCCAGGTTGGGACTGGAAGTTCGGTCTCTGTATCGGGAAGCCTTCTAGAGCGACGAACTGTGCTACGGCGCACGAATTTTCCCAGTTCGTGTTTTTTTGTGCGCAATATTATATTTAGCATATGGGGGTCGCTTTTAAACGATTCCACTTCAATACAGTCAATTAGGCAAACTTCAATAGTGATTTAGTATTCTGGGAAAGAGAGTTCTCATTGATTTACGGTGATGTGCTATGACATTCAGTTTCTATTTCTCACCTGTCTCAGCGCGACTCCTGCGCACTGAGTGTTTCGCCTCTCCGACTCGATTAGGACTTGCTCTGATCTTGATATAACAGTCCAGTGCGTCATTGTAATTGGGGGGTTGTCTAGGGCGGTGGCGGGGGATGAGGGTTGTGGGCGCTATAGCACAGTAGTGAGTCACAGAACGCCTTATCACCTTTTGTTAGGTGACGAAAGGGAAAACCCACTCGCCATGACAAACAGTTCCTGCTTTAAACCATTGTGTGTCCTTTGACCGTCAATAACAATTAACATAATATCCAATGATTCAAGATAAATAACTGCAATAGGTTTAACTCATGTAGCATAGTGAACGGAAAAGATACCATACGAACCATTAACCGTCATATAACTGTAATAATTGTATAATATAATTGTATAACTTTTTCGCATCTATCGTCTCCTTAACGGCCTGTAGTCTGTAGGGTCAGATTTTGAATTGCACCAGCCTAATACATTTCACACATATCGTACATTAGACAGTGCATGGTATTAATCATATATCACATCCTTGAAGTGTGCTCCGTTATCGCCTGCATTATCGCCATGTTTCCAAGTATAATCCTCGCACCTGCTGTCCCTTCAGCTGACGTCGCCGCATCTAAACTTCGCGAGTATATTTAATTTAAAATTCCCAAGTATATATATCCTTTTCATGTAGACTTATTGACGTTAGATACTGTGACTAGGATAGATGTGATTTGGACATTAATAGCAGTTTTAGTCAATACCTAACCATCCTTATATGCAAACAAATATAAGTCGGCACTGTTCCGCAATCCCCATAAACAGCTGGGTTCGCGGTGCACTATAGTACCTCAAGCACATGCTTTAGAAATTTCGTTTGCATCCTCCTCATGTTTTACTGAACATTTTTCCCCAAATTTCCGCTCCGTATTAGACGTAACAATCTTGTCAAATAATGCAATCGATTTACACGGATCGATACCTTCACGGTCCCACGGGTAAATTGCTGCGAGCGCAGGGGCGCCGTCGCAGATCTCTACGTCCAGAGATGCCGTCTAGACTGCCAGGCGGCGTCTCTAATACGCGCAGCATTTCTCCCTGCTTGAGTGGCCAGGGTCCTTTGGACTGTAGTCCCAACGCGGGATTGGTACGTACACACGACCTTAACTTTCTATGCACTGACTTCAGCATGCGCATTGTATTACCGTGAAGCCCAGATGGTCAACAATAGCGCAATAGAATCTTCCACCTTTCTGGCTCAGGGTTTAACCATTGATTGTAAAACACGCTTGTTTCTCATAACAAGTATTGTGTGTTTCTGCCCATTGTGTGCAGTGGTTGATATAGCCCTTGTAAAACTAGTTGTTTGGATTATTTACGGAGCCTTTCTTATTCATAAGCAATACAATTGCATCAGCCCACGCTTGGGGACAGATTTCTGCTATATTTACCGTATTTATTAAGGTTCTCATATGTTGAAGCGTTTTAGCATTGGCGTCTATTCATCGCTTTACTTATCTCTGATGTCGTTATTTCTCTGTTGACGACAACATGTAGGTTTCTAACTAGTTTGATTATGTGCATGTATCCTGTGGTATGATATTTATAACACAAAGACTGAAAAATGTAGTCACAACGCTCAGCTTCTGTGTGGATAACATATCCTTTACCCATGCACAAGAAAGATACACAACCAGCCGACCAACTAAGAATGTTTAGCTTCCTATCCCCTTTTTAATTCTGGTAAACGACTAACGCAAAATATTGCCTTCCGTTTGCTGAAACTGGTTTTGAACCAGGCTTTCCACAAAGGCAAAGACACTTGGAATGAAGTCGATTCGATAGCTGTAACGACTTGTTAAAGCTTCTTATTTAAGCGGCGGGGCCTGCGGTGGCGGTGCCCAGTGGTGGCGGACGGGTCGACAGTGATGGATGATGGCGCCGGTGGTCGCTGCGGGCTCATTGTGAGCGGCCATAATGCGCCGGTAGCCTTGGGTCCGACCCGCCTGTCGGAGAGAGCCTCGAGTCGGAAAAACTCGGGTGGGGGGGGGGGGGCAGAAATGGATGACTGTCCCGAAAGGTGTCCAGGGGAATCCTTCCCCTCGTCTCCAGACTCCACAACTCCTGGGTCCGCCCCTGCGTGAGAAGCAATCGGAAGCAAAACTACGTTCGATGGGACTCAGAGATGTGGCTTTGTGGATGGGGAAGAAGGGGAGGGGGTGAGGGGCGAAGAAAGGGGCGGTAAAGGGGGGGGGGGAGGTGGGCTGGGGTTATAAGGGGTTATCACTTACAGCGATAGAGGCGCCCCAATGGCTCTACACGAGAGCCTCGCCTTACGAACTCACAATCTTTAGAGATATTTTAAGTTAAGAGGTAATTTAAGTCTTTAGCGTCGTCAAATACTTACGCAGAGACTCTGCGGGGATATCAGGGCTTGTTCATATCGGGGTATTTGTCTTTTTAATGGGAAACCTGATGGAGCGTGTGGTGGAGACTGTAAGTGGACAATTTAGCGGCACCAGTTCCAGCTGCAACATCTATTAAATTGCGAATGCGCCAAGTGCTTAACATTTTTAATTAAAAAAAGAGGAATGTGGGTGATGTTTTAGAAGCTATTTCCTGTGACAGTCAACGGGCATCAGTTTGTAACCAAACCGCATCTTAATGCTGGTCGTGAGGGTGGTAGGGGGGTGGGTGTGAGGGTTGTAGCTAGTGCTGATGGCAGTGGGAGTGGTGGGGATGGAGAGGGTGGTTGGAGCCGGTGCTGAAGGCAGTGGGAGTGGTGGGGGTGGGGGAGACGTTTGGAGCTAGAGTTGATGGCAGTGGGGGTGGTGGGAGTGGGGAGGGTGGATAGAGCCGGTGCTGATGGCAGTGGGGGTGGTGGTGATGGTGGAGTGAGCGGGGGGGGGTGAGGATACAGGACAACTTTTAATCATAGAACCGCGCAGTGAGGGTTGGGAGGGAGCCTGAGGAGGGTTGGGGAGTGGCAGGTGCGTAATAGTCAACAGAGACCGTACGAGGCTGGTGACCCCCCAGGGAATAGGGGTGACTAGAGTGAGGGGGTGCGAATGTGGAGGGGGGGGCGGTCTCCCTCTGTCACGCGGCCCATTTGCCCCGGTATTGGGACACAGTGGGGTTGTATCGCCAGAGCCGGATGGGTGAGGGGTAGTGCAGGGGGCAGTGGCGCCAGAGGGGGAAGGGGTAGTGCAGGGGGTAGTGGCGCCAGAGGGGGACGGGGTAGTGCAGGGGGTGGCGGCGCCAGAGGGGGAGAGGGTAGGGCAGGGAGTGGTGGCGCAAGAGGGGGAAGGGGTAGTTCAGGGAGTGGTGGCGCAAGAGGGGGAAGGGGGTAAAGCAGGGGTTGGTGGCGCCAGAGGGCGAAGGGATACTACCGGGAGCGGTGGCGCCAAAGTGGGTGGGGGTAGTGCAGGGAGTGACGGCGCCACAGGGGAGAGGGTAGCGCATGGAGTGGTGGCGCCAAAGGGGAAGGGGTGGTGCAGGGAGTGGTGGCGCCAGAGATGCAGGGAGTAGTGCAGGGAGTGGTGGCGCCAAGGTGGGTGGGGGTAGTGCAGGGAGTGACGCCGCAGAGGGGATGGGGTAGTTCAAGGAGTGAAGGCGCCTGAGGGGAGGGGGTAGCGCAGGGAGTGGAGGCGCCAAAGTGGGTCGGGGTAGTGCAGGGAGTGGCGGCGCCTGAGGGAGAGGGGGTAGTGTCGGGAGTTGTGATGCCAGAGGGTGAGGGGGTAGTTCAGGGAGTGGTGGGGCCAGAGGGTGAGGGGGTAGTGTCGGGAGTGGTGGCGCCAGAGAGGCGGGGGTAGTGCAGGTACTGGCGGTGCCTGAGGGAGAGTGGGTGGTGTCAGTTGTGATGCAAGGAGTGGTGGCACCAGAGGGGGAGTGGGCAGTGCAGGGAGTGGTGAGGCCACATGTGGAGGAGGTAGGGTAGGGAGTGGTGACGCCAGAGAGGGAGGGGGTAGTGCAGGGAGTGGTGGGGCCACAGGGGGAGGGGGGCGGGGGGGTTAGGGAATGGCGGCGTCTGACGGGGCTTAACTTCGGCAAACTAGCATGTAAACCGAATCAGGTGGAAGGAGGTTACAATGCTTTGTGTGACTCTCATCATGATATTGATGACATTGATGTTACACTAAAAGTTCACTTCCGACTTTGACATCAACCTGATAATCAACGCTGCATTCATGTCTTACATTATTTCCATGATTTGGCAGTTACGCAATCAACCATCTATATTTAGTCCCAGATATTATGAAAGGCGTGTACTGCAAAACGACCAAAAAAGTGTCCGTTAACGGCATGCGTTGTCATGTGATGTGAAATCCCTGTTCTGCATTATCTGCTTCATTGCTGAAAAACTATTACTTGGTACGAATTTGCAACAAGATGCCATATGTGTTCCAGTTCATGTTTTTTTTTTCTTTGCATGGCAGAAAGTAACGATCTATCTAGGGTGAGTGCAAAACAACAGTGAGATACAGAGTGCCACACAGATGTCGTTGTGTGTGTACGTCAGGCCAACGTGACGGCAACCGTCACGTAAGATGCACGTTTTGCTGGTTTCTGTGAAGTATTTGCTCCGCCAACGTCGGGATAAATGCGTCTTTCACGAGAAATATTCCCCCTTTTTGTCGTGAAACTGCGTGGAAGAGGGGGGTTCTCATATACTCCATTACTTGTTAGGTTCACCTGTCTCTGTCATGTACGAAAACAACGAATAAATCTAAAACAAAAAGGTAATAGCGACTAAAGGCAACGGCTGTAAGAACGTAAAATAGTATATGGGCAAACCAACTGGAAATACGAAACTAAATCGTCGCCAGTCACTCGTTTCTTTTTGCACGTTTTTTTGGTAAGTTGATTCTCACACGATAAGGATTGATGCTGGTTGATGCGCGGCATGGTGGCTGGACAGGTCCGGGGTGCCGATGATTGTCTCTTGTCTCGACTACGTTACGAGTGAATCAAAAGAAAATGATGTTGGGGGCCGCATCATGCAATTGTTCTTTATCTTGGGATCAATCATATTAGGTGTGTTTACGGCCATACTTTTTTAGTTTGAAATGTTAAACAATTTGGAGTTTGAAAATTTGCCGAGAGCTATATGCGGGTTTCATGACTAACATGCCCGATCGCCTCCAAAATCTGCCTTCCATGCACGCTGGTTTGTGTTTATGCTACATGTTACATGTAATGTAATGATGTATACGTATTATAATGGAGAACAACGTACATCGTTATCACATTTTTTTAACCAATGTCTTGCGTTGCATCAATCAACAGGTGATTATTGCCCGACGAATGAGTCAGTTACTTCGTAGGCAACGTGTATTTCTCTCAAGGCTCTGTCAATCACTAAAGGTGGTGAACATTTGCAGTTGTTCTGACTTTGGCCAAGTATACATTTTGCTCAAATTCAATGCGCCTCATGATTTTATCTACACAATAATATTCACGTTAAATGTGAGACCATGGGCTATTTTTGCCAAGTGTCTTTTGCCATCCATGGCCGATAGTTGGCAAAGGTCGTTCGAAAAATAATGCAATTTTCGGATTCTACATATTAAATGGCTAAAGGACATCGAACGACGTACATCTGGGAGCATGGTGGCCCTTTGACCTTCCTTTATGCGCTGGTTTCGGTCAGGGTATGAGAAGCCTATACTATAAAAGCGGCACCTTCGGTTGTCTCTCTGGAAATAGACTTTCATGTGTTATGGCTGCTGGCCCTGCTGGCCCTGCGCCATGGTTCCCTCAATGTTTCTTTTCAAGTTTTCCTTTCCACTTTGTGGATGAATGTCAACGGGTCGACGAGATCGATCGCATTATCAAGAGCCACAGAATGTCGAGAGATGGTCCGAATCAGCTGAATGGCATAGCTTGGCGGTATCTCACACATGTTGCCAGATCTGATACTTTTATACCAAATGTCTAGGAGTTGGCTGATGGCAGCTGATGCTATCCCATAATAGATAGTTGTGGGCTCCCGCTCGGGTTATCTCTGTTCGGCAGCCAAAAATGATAGTCCTAACACTACTTCTTCATCCATGCATATCCGTGACCTTTAACCCTTGCCATCACCCATTCATCCCTAGTGTTGAATCTCCTTTGTACCTTTTGTCTCTCTTTCCCACACTCCAGGATCTGTTTCTTAACGATGTCCATCTGAAAGGTCATCGTGGCACCTGTATCCAAGCCCTGTATTTATATAAATCCATGTCTTTGTTGTCGGCCTTCCTTGAGCCGCACGTAGTCCACGAGTCAGTCAAGGTCGCTTTGGCCAGTGACTCACAACGAGGCAAGTGAACCAGTGTGCCGAATTAAATGGAAACAAGGCCGAACAGTCTACCAGGACGAATATCCCCGGGTGACAAAATGACACGTCTGTACTGTGAAGGCTACGACCTTCATTGGCTTTGATATCTGGTCTTTTTGTCGCGACCGGTAGTTAGCTCAGTCACATGATACATATGTGGCAGTAGACAAATGCCATTGGTTCATGACAGATCACCCCTTTAGCGTTGCCGATGCGTGGTCTCGGATATTTCTGGCAGTTATTTAATTTAACGTCAATTAATTGCTACTGAAAGTGTAGCTTGAATCCATGCAATAACTGTCACATGAACTGGTACAGGAAATGTAACAGGAATGTGTGCCGGCAATGTTTCATGGACTGAGAGAGTTAGTCTATAGCGTTAGCACGAATCGATACAGAGAGTGCCCCATAAAGTGGTGCATGAAGTGGTACAGGAGGTTTTTCAAAAAGTGGTCCAGTAAGTGTTACATACATTGACACAGTAATTGGTACATAAAGTGGTACAGTAAGCATTACATAAAGTGGCAGAGTAAGTGTTACATACAGCGACACAGTAAGTATTACATAAAGTGGCACAGTAAGTGCTTCATGATTCATCTCTACACGATTGGATATTTCAACGATGATGCCGAAAACGTTAATACAAGATTTGTCATTTACGTTTCGAAATCCCGCCTCGGATGCTGCTATCTCTACTGACAACTACACCATGTAAGCTGGTAAGTATGTCTGAGTCATGGATACCACGCATTGTACTGGTCATGTCTGACGATATGTAATTTGACACTAATGAGGGGCACAGGTCACGTGTCAAAGACTTGTGATACCCTGCAAGTCACATGACGGGGTCCGTTGTCCTCCGAGAGCTTCGACTCCCGTGGGACGCACCGCTTACTAGTCCACATGTCGGCTTTCCAGATACCGTCTCAAGTAAAGTTGCATCATTTACTTACGAATATATTGAGCGGCTCTGTCCTCGTTTGGTTGTACATCAAGCGGTGCCGAACAATGCTATTCTTCTGACACACATTTCGTCACTTACGACGGAATGAAGAAAGGAATCTGCCATCCAGCCGATTGAGATCTGAGATGCATAAATTATGTGCGGTCCTTGTTTTAACTGAGCGTTGTCAGCTGCAGTCATCTTGGACAACATAAAACTCCCACCAGACAGCGAGCGACACACTTAAGGTGTCACACGACAAACTAAAAATTGGCTGATTGGACCATGTGTTTTTGTCCCTCGTCATAACTCCTTGGCGGTTGGCGCCAAGCTAGGCTCCCGTGGGAGAGAAAGTCGCGGGGATCTTGCTGCTGTGGCGGTGCCGTACCGCCATCCCACCCAGTGTGGCCAGACCCATAGGGCAACCGACGGATAAAACACACTCTTCGCCTGGCCACTGTTATCTGCCTCGCGCGCGACGAAATTTAATGATAAATAATTGAATTTAAAAGGTTTTTTATTACTTGACTTCAAATCCATTGCAATTTTGTTGTAAACTGCCTGCTATTTTTGTTGCCCACGGGGAGAAGTGTCTGCTCCACTTACTGACTGCTTCAATCCAACAATTTATTAACGTCGACTGGGTGTGCTATCAGAACATCCAGGGTGTAAAGTAGGATCGATCGTCACACAAACATTCCGACTTCGGTAATACACGGAGGGGCGGGTGGGGTGGGGGAGAGATTGAATATCCTTACACTGGAGAGGCACATGGGTGAAGTGTGATCTTACGCCAGGGACACATGGGTGAAGTGTATTCATACGCCAGTACACAGGGGTGAAAAATGGATGTTCTTCTACCTGGAACACATGAAATACGGACCCTTTTCCAATGGGACAAAACCATGTAGACAGTCAGAAATTTTTTGCCCTCATACCAATGGAAGAAATCTCTTGAAAACTAATCATATTTCATCGTGCCAAAGACAGGCCTGTTAATGTCAGAGATGTCAAAAAATGAAGCATGCGTATTACATCAGTGTTGCTAATCACTTCAGTCAGACAGGTGTCACACAATACGACAATCAATAATACACGCTTTTCCTCTCAAGTTGACAAAGCCATGGACCCCAGGTTGGGACTGGAAGTTCGGTCTCTGTATCGGGAAGCCTTCTAGAGCGACGAACTGTGCTACGGCGCACGAATTTTCCCAGTTCGTGTTTTTTTGTGCGCAATATTATATTTAGCACATGGGGGTCGCTTTAAACGATTCCACTTCAATACAGTCAATTAGGCAAACTTCAATAGTGATTTAGTATTCTGGGAAAGAGAGTTCTCATTGATTTACGGTGATGTGCTATGACATTCAGTTTCTATTTCTCACCTGTCTCAGCGCGACTCCTGCGCACTGAGTGTTTCGCCTCTCCGACTCGATTAGGACTTGCTCTGATCTTGATATAAAAGCCCAGTGCGTCATTGTAATTGGGGGGTTGTCTAGGGCGGTGGCGGGGGATGAGGGTTGTGGGCGCTATAGCACAGTAGTGAGTCACAGAACGCCTTATCACCTTTTGTTAGGTGATGAAAGGGAAAACCCACTCGCCATGACAAACAGTTCCTGCTTTAAACCATTGTGTGTCCTTTGACCGTCAATAACAATGGACATAATATCCAATGATTCAAGATAAATAACTGCAATAGGTTTTAACTCATGTAGCATAGTGAACTGAAAAGATACCATACGAACCATTAACCGTCATATAACTGTAATAATTGTGTAATATAATTGTATAACTCTTTCGCATCTATCGTCTCCTTAACGGCCTGTAGTCTGTAGGGTCAGATTTTGAATTGCTCCAGCCTAATACATTTCACACATATCGTACATTAGACAGTGCATGGTATTAATCATATATCACATCCTTGAAGTGTGCTCCGTTATCGCCTGCATTATCGCCATGTTTCCAAGTATAATCCTCGCACCTGCTGTCCCTTCAGCTGACGTCGCCGCATCTAAACTTCGCGAGTCTATTTAATTTAAAATTCGCAAGTATATATATCCTTTTCATGTAGACTTATTGACGTTAGATACTGTGACTTGGATAGATGTGATTTGGACATTAATAGCAGTTTTAGTCAATACCTAACCATCCTTATATGGAAACAAATATAAGTCGGCACTGTTCCACAATCCCCATAAACAGCTGGGTTCGCGTTGCACTATAGTACCTCAAGCACATGCTTTAGAAATTTCGTTTGCATCCTCCTCATGTTTTACTGAACATTTTTCCCCAAATTTCCGCTCCGTATTAGACGTAAGAATCTTGTCAAATAATGCAATCGATTTACACGGATCGATACCTTCACGGTCCCACGGGTAAGTTGCTGCGAGCGCAGGGGCGCCGTCGCAGATCTCTACGTCCAGAGATGCCGTCCAGAGATGCCGTCCACACTGCCAGGCGGCGTCTCTAATACGCGCAGCATTTCTCCCTGCTTGAGTGGCCAGGGTCCTTTGAACTGTAGTCCTAACGCGGGATTGGTACATACACCCGACCTTAACTTGCTATACTCTGACTTCAGCATGCGCATTGTATTACCGTGAAGCCCAGATGGTCAACAATAGCGCAATAGAATCTTCCACCTTTCTGGCTCAGGGTTTAACCATTGATTGTAAAACACGCTTGTTTCTCATAACAAGTATTGTGTGTTTCTGCCCATTGTGTGCAGTTGTTGATATAGCCCTTGTAAAACTAGTTGTTTGGATTATTTACGGAGCCTTTCTTATTCATAAGCAATGCGATTGCATCAGCCCACGCTTGGGGACAGATTTCTGCTATATTTACCGTATTTATTAGGGTTCTCATATGTTGAAGCGTTTTAGCATTGGCATCTATTCATCGCTTTACTTATCTCTGATGTCGTTATTTCTCAGTTGACGACAACATGTAGGTTTCTAACTAGTTTGATTATGTGCATGTATCCTGTGGTATGATATTTATAACACAAGGACTGAAAAATGTAGTCACAACGCTCAGCTTCTGTGTGGATAACATATCCTTTACCCATGCACAAGAAAGATACACAACCAGCCGACCAACTAAGAATGTTTACCTTCTTATCCCCTTTTTAATTCTGGTAAACGACTAACGCAAAATATTGCCTTCCGTTTGCTGAAACTGGTTTTGAACCAGGCTTTCCACAAAGGCAAAGACACTTGGAATGAAGTCGATTCGATAGCTGAAACGACTTGTTAAAGCTTCTTATTTAAGCGGCGGGGCCTGCGGTGGCGGTGGCCAGTGGTGGCGGGCGGGTCGACAGTGATGGATGATGGCGCCGGTGGTCGCTGCGGGCTCATTGTGAGCGGCCATAATGCGCCGGTAGCCTTGGTGTCCAGGGGAATCCTTCCCCTCGTCTCCAGACTCCACAACTCCGGGGTCTGGACCTGCGTGAGAAGCAATCGGAAGCAAAACTACGTTCGATGGGACTCAGAGAGGTGGCTTTGTGGATGGGGAAGAGGGGGAGGGGGTGAGGGGCGAAGAAAGGGGCGGTATAGGGGGGGGGGGGGTGGGCTGGGGTGATAGGGGGTTATCACTTACAGCGATAGAGGCGCCCCAATGGCTCTACACGAGAGCCTCGCCTTACGAACTCACAATCTTTAGAGATATTTTAAGTTAAGAGGTAATTTAAATCTTTTAGCGTCGTCAAATACTTACGCAGAGACTCTGCGGGGATATCAGGGCTTGTTCATATCGGGGTATTTGTCTTTTTAATGGGAAACCTGATGGAGCGTGTGGTGGAGACTGTAAGTGGACAATTTAGCGGCACCAGTTCCAGCTGCAACATCTATTAAATTGCGAATGCGCCAAGTGCTTAACATTTTTAATTAAAAAAAGAGGAATGTGGGTGATGTTTTAGAAGCTATTTCCTGTGACAGTCAACGGGCATCAGTTTGGAACCAAACCGCATCTTAATGCTGGTCGTGAGGGTGTTAGGGGGGTGGGTGTGAGGGTTGTAGCTAGTGCTGATGGCAGTGGGAGTGGTGGGGATGGAGAGGGTGGTTGGAGCCGGTGCTGAAGGCAGTGGGAGTGGTGGGGGTGGGGGAGACGTTTGGAGCTAGAATTGATGGCAGTGGGGTTGGTGGGAGTGGGGAGGGTGGATAGAGCCGGTGCTGATGGCAGTGGGGGTGGTGGTGATGGTGGAGTGAGCGGGGGGGGAGGATACAGGACAACTTTTAATCATAGAACCGCGCAGTGAGGGTAGGGAGGGAGCCTGAGGAGGGTTGGAGAGTGGCAGGTGCGTAATAGTCAACAGAGACCGTACGAGGCTGGTGACCCCCCAGGGAATAGGGGTGACTAGAGTGAGGGGGTGCGAATGTGGAGGGGGGGCGGTCTCCCTCTGTCACGCGGCCCATTTGCCCCGGTATTGGGACACAGTGGGGTTGTATCGCCAGAGCCGGATGGGTGAGGGGTAGTGCAGAGGGCAGTGGCGCCAGAGGGGGAAGGGGTAGTGCAGGGGGTAGTGGCGCCAGAGGGGGAAGGGGTAGTGCAGGGGGTGGTGGCGCAAGAGGGGGAAGGGGGTAAAGCAGGGGTTGGTGGCGCCAGAGGGAGAAGGGGTACTGCCGGGAGCGGTGGCGCCAAAGTGGGTGGGGGTAGTGCAGGGAGTGACGGCGCCACAGGGGAGAGGGTAGCGCATGGAGTGGTGGCGCCAAAGGGGAAAGGGTGGTGCAGGGAGTGGTGGCGCCAGAGATGCAGGGAGTAGTGCAGGGAGTGGTGGCGCCAAGGTGGGTGGGGGTAGTGCAGGGAGTGACGCCGCAGAGGGGATGCGGTAGTTCAGGGAGTGAAGGCGCCAGAGGGGAGGGGGTAGCGCAGGGAGTGGAGGCGCCAAAGTGTGTCGGGGTAGTGCAGGGAGTGGCGGCGCCTCAGGGGGAGGGAGTTGTGATGCCAGAGGGTGAGGGGGTAGTTCAGGGAGTGGTGGGGCCAGAGGGTGAGGGAGTAGTGTCGGGAGTGGTGGCGCCAGAGGGGCGGGGGTAGTGCAGGTAGTGGCGGTGCCTGAGGGAGAGGGGGTGGTGTCAGTTGTGATGCAAGGAGTGGTGGCGCCAGAGGGGGAGTGGGCAGTGCAGGGAGTGGTGAGGCCACATGTGGAGGAGGTAGGGTAGGGAGTGGTGACGCCAGAGAGGGAGGGGGTAGTGCAGGGAGTGGTGGGGCCACAGGGGGAGGGGGGGGGGTTAGGGAATGGCGGCGTCTGACGGGGCTTAACTTCGGCAAACTAGCATGTAAACCGAATCAGGTGGAAGGAGGTTACAGTGCTTTGTGTAACTCTCATCATGATATTGATGACATTGATGTTACACTAAAAGTTCACTTCCGACTTTGACATCAACCTGATAATCAACGTTGCATTCATCTCTTACATTATTTCCATGAGTTGGCAGTTACGCAATCAACCATCTATATTTAGTCCCAGATATTATGAAAGGCGTGTGCAAAAACGACCAAAAAAGTGTCCGTTAACGGCATGCGTTGTCATGTGATGTGAAATCCCTGTTCTGCATTATCTGCTTCATTGCTGAAAAACTATTACTTGGTACGAATTTGCAACAAGATGCCATATGTGTTCCAGTTCATGTTTTTTTTTCCTTTGCATGGCAGAAAGTAACGATCTATCTAGGGTGAGTGCAAAACAACAGTGAGATACAGAGTGCCACACAGATGTCGTTGTGTGTGTACATCAGGCCAACGTGACGGCAACCGTCACACAAGATGCACGTTTTGCTGGTTTCTGTGAAGTATTTGCTCTGCCAACGTCGGGATAACTGCGTCTTTCACGAGAAATATTCCCCCTTTTTTTCGTGAAACTGCGTGGAAGAGGGGGGGTTCTCATATACTCCATTACTTGTTATATTCACCTGTCTCTGTCATGTACGAAAACAACGAATAAATCTAAAACAAAAAGGTAATAGCGACTAAAGGCAACGGCTGTAAGAACGTAAAATAGTATATGGGTAAACTAACTGGAAATACGAAACTAAATCGTCGCCAGTCACTCGTTTCATTTTGCACGTTTTTTTGGTAAGTTGATTCTCACACGATAAGGATTGATGCTGGTTGATGCGCGGCATGGTGGCTGGACAGGTCCGGGGTGCCGGTGATTGTCTTTTGTCTCGACTACGTTACTGAGTGAATCAAAAGAAAATGATGTTGGGGGCCGCATCATGCAATTGTTCTTTATCTTGGGATCAATCATATTAGGTGTGTTTACGGCCATACTTTTTTAGTTTGAAATGTTAAACAATTTGGAGTTTGAAAATTTGCCGAGAGCTATATGCGGGTTTCATGACTAACATGCCCGATCGCCTCCAAAATCTGCCTTCCATGCGAGCTGGTTTGTGTTTATGCTACATGTTACATGTAATGTAATGATGTATACGTATTATAATCGAGAACCACGTACATCGTTATCACATTTTTTTAACCAATGTCTTGCGTTGCATCAATCAACAGATGATTATTGCCCGACGAATTAGTCAGTTACTTCGTAGGCCTGAACCATTAACCAAGCTACAGGAAAATGAACAGGAAAGGTAAGTCATATATGAAGGATGCCGTTATGGCATGGGACAATGACAATATAAACAGGAGCCTCATATAAGTGAGCGAGGTTGCTCAGAGTTGCAGTTTAAGAAACTGGTTCTGCAATTGTCAAGAGCTTATCTGAACGCCCAGTGAGAAAGTTACTCAAAGAATCTCAATCAATTCCATAAACTTATAACAAGCACTTATCAACACACAAATCATTAGATTTGCAAAAACATGTCGTGCAACGTGTATTTCTCTCAAGGCTCTGTCAATCACTAAAGGTGGTGAACATTTGCAGTTGTTCTGACTTTGGCCAAGTATACATTTTGCTCAAATTCAATGCCCATCACGTTTTTATCTACACAATAATATTCACGTTAAATGTGAGAACATGGGCTATTTTTGCCAAGTGTCTTTTGCCATCCATGGCCGCTAGTTGGCAAAGGTCGTTCGAAAAATAATGCAATTTTCGGATTCTACATATTAAATGGGACATATTAAAAAGGACATCGAACGACGTACATCTGGGAGCATGGTGGCCCTTTGACCTTCTTTTATGCGCTGGTCTCGGTCAGGGTATGAGAAGCCTATACTATAAAAGCGGCACCTTCGGTTGTCTCTCTGGAAATCGACTTTCATGTGTTATGGCTGCTGGCCCCTTGGGCCCTTTCCTTCGCAGTCTAGTTGCTTTATGATGTTCTAGATACAGCGTATGGCGACCCATAATGTTTAATTGTCTTGTAGATGATGATGAGAGCCACCCTTTTGGGTGAGAACAAAAAAGCCATCGATGTGGCATTAACAGTGCTCTATGACTGACCGGTGTTGCTCATGTTCACCTGCGTCACGGTTCCCTCAATGTTTCTTTTCAAGTTTTCCTTTCCACTTTGTGGATGAATGTCAACGGGTCGACGAGATCGATCGCATTATTAAAAGCCACAGAATGTCGAGAGATGGTCAGAATCAGCTGAATGGCATGGCTTGGCGGTATCTCACACATGTTGCCAGATCCTATACTTTTATACCAAATGTCTAGGAGTTGGCTGATGGCAGCTGATGCCATCCCATAATAGATAGTTGCGGGCTTCCAGACAGGTTATCTCTGTTCGCACTTTAGTGTCAGCGAAACATGATGGTCCTAGCTCTACTTCTTCATCCATGCATACCCGTGACCTTTAACCCTTGCCATCACCCATTCATCCCAAGTGTTGAATCTCCTTTGTACCCTTTGTCTCTCTTTCCCACACTCCAGGCTCTGTTTCTTAACGATGTCCATCTTAAAGGTCATCGCGGCACCTGTATCCAAGCCCTGTATTTATATAAATCTATATCTTTGTTGTCGGCCTTCCTTGAGCCGCACGTAGTCCACGAGTCAGTCAAGGTCGCTTTGGCCAGTGACTCACAACGAGGCAAGTGAACCAGTGTGCCGAATTAAATGGAAGCAAGGCCGAACAGTCTACCAGGACGAATAGCCCCGGGGGACAAAATGACACTTCCGTACTGTGAAGGCTACGACCTTCATTAGCTTTGAGATCTGGTTGTGGCAGACCGCCAATCAGTCACTCCTTTTTGTCGCGACCGGTAGTTAGCTCAGTCACATGATACATATGTGGCAGTAGACAAATGCCATTGGTTCAAGGCAGACCACCCCCTTAGCGTCGCCGATACGTGGTCTCGGATATTTCTGTCAGTTAATTAATTTAACGTCAATCAATTGCTACTGAAAGTGTAGCTTGAATCCATGCAATAACTATCACATGAACTGGTACAGGAAATGTAACAGGAATGTGTGCCGGCAATGTTTCATGGACTGAGAGAGTTAGTCTATAGAGTTAGCACGAATCGATACAGAGAGTGCTCCATAAAGTGGTGCATGAAGTGGTGCATGAAGTGGTGCATGAAGTGGTACAGGAGGTTTTTCAAAAAGTGGTACAGTAAGTGTTACATACAGTGACACAGTAATTGGTACATAAAGTGGTACAGTAAGCATTACATAAAGTGGCACAGTAAGTATTATATAACTTGGCACAGTAAGTGCTTCATGATTGGTCTTCACACGATTGGATTTTTCAACGATAATGCCGAAAACGTTAATACAAGATTTATCATTTACGTTTCGAAATCCCGCCATGTTATGTTTTTGGCTTATACCACAATCGGCTGCTGCTATCTCTACTGACAACTACACCATGTAAGCTGGTAAGTATGTCTGAGTCATGGGTACCCCGCATTGTACTGATCCTGTCTGACGATATGTAATTTGACACTAATGAGGGGCACAGGTCACGTGTCAAAGACTTGTGATACCCTGCAAGTCACATGACGGGGTCCGTTGTCCTCCGAGAGTTTCGACTCCCGTGGGACGCACCGCTTACTAGTCCACATGTCGGCTTTCCAGATACCGTCTCAATTAAAGTTGCATCATTTACTTACGAATATATTGAGCGGCTCTGTCCTCGTTTGGTTGTACATCAAGCGGTGCCGAACAATGCTATTCTTCTGACACACATTTCGTCACTTACGACGGAATGAAGAAAAGAATCTGCCATCCAGCCGATTGAGATCTGAGATTCATAAATTATGTGCGGTCCTTGTTTTAACTGAGCGTTGTCAGCTGCAGTCATCTTGGACAACATAAAACTCCCACCAGACAGCGAGCGACACACTTAAGGTGTCACACGACTAACTAAAAAATGGCTGATTGGACCATGTGTTTTTGTCCCTCGTCATAACTCCTTGGCGGTTGGCGCCAAGCTAGGCTCCCGTGGGAGAGAAAGTCGCGGGGATCTTGCTGCTGTGGCGGTGCCGTACCGCCATCCCACCCAGTGTGGCCAGACTCATAGGGCAACCGACGGATAAAACACACTCTTCGCCTGGCCACTGTTATCTGCCTCCCGCGCGATGAAATTTAATGATAAATAATTGAATTTAAAAGGTTTTTTATTACTTGACTTCAAATCCATTGCAATTTTGTTGTAAACTGCCTGCTATTTTTGTGGCCCACGGGGAGAAGTGTCTGCTCCACTTACTGACTGCTTCAATCCAACAATTTATTAACGTCGACTGGGTGTGCTATCAGAACATCCAGGGTGTAAAGTAGGATCGATCGTCACACAAACCTTCCGACTTCGGTAATACACGGAGGGGCGGGTGGGGTGGGGGAGAGATTGAATATCCTTACACCGGAGAGGCACATGGGTGAAGTGTGATCTTACGCCAGGGACACATGGGTGAAGTGTATTCATACGCCAGTACACAGGGGTGAAAAATGGATGTTCTTCTACCTGGAACACATGAAATACGGACCCTTTTCCAATGGGACAAAACCATGTAGACAGGCAGACATTTTTTGCCCTCATACCAATGGAAGAAATCTCTTGAAAACTAATCATATTTCATCGTGCCAAAGACAGGCCTGTCAATGTCAGAGATGTCAAAAAATGAAGCATGCGTATTACATCAGTGTTGCTAATCACTTCAGTCAGACAGGTGTCACACAATACGACAATCAATAATACACGCTTTTCCTCTCAAGTTGACAAAGCCATGGACCCCAGGTTGGGACTGGAAGTTCGGTCTCTGTATCGGGAAGCCTTCTAGAGCGACGAACTGTGCTACGGCGCACGAATTTTCCCAGTTCGTGTTTTTTTGTGCGCAATATTATATTTAGCATATGGGGGTCGCTTTAAACGATTCCACTTCAATACAGTCAATTAGGCAAACTTCAATAGTGATTTAGTATTCTGGGAAAGAGAGTTCTCATTGATTTACGGTGATGTGCTATGACATTCAGTTTCTATTTCTCACCTGTCTCAGCGCGACTCCTGCGCACTGAGTGTTTCGCCTCTCCGACTCGATTAGGACTTGCTCTGATTTTGATATAACAGTCCAGTGCGTCATTGTAATTGGGGGGTTGTCTAGGGCGGTGGCGGGGGATGAGGGTTGTGGGCGCTATAGCACAGTAGTGAGTCACAGAACGCCTTATCACCTTTTGTTAGGTGATGAAAGGGAAACCCCACTCGCCATGACAAACAGTTCCTGATTTAAACCATTGTGTGTCCTTTGACCGTCAATAACAATGGACATAATATCCAATGATTCAAGATAAATAACTGCAATAGGTTTTAACTCATGTAGCATAGTGAACTGAAAAGATACCATACGAACCATTAACCGTCATATAACTGTAATAATTGTGTAATATAATTGTATAACTCTTTCGCATCTATCGTCTCCGTAACGGCCTGTAGTCTGTAGGGTCAGATTTTGAATTGCTCCAGCCTAATACATTTCACACATATCGTACACTCGACAGTGCATGGTATTAATCATATATCACATCCTTGAAGTGTGCTCCGTTATCGCCTGCATTATCGCCATGTTTCCAAGTATAATCCTCGCACCTGCTGTCCCTTCAGCTGACGTCGCCGCATCTAAACTTCGCGAGTCTATTTAATTTAAAATTCGCAAGTATATATATCCTTTTCATGTAGACTTATTGACGTTAGATACTGTGACTTGGATAGATGTGATTTGGACATTAATAGCAGTTTTAGTCAATACCTAACCATCCTTATATGGAAACAAATATAAGTCGGCACTGTTCCACAATCCCCATAAACAGCTGGGTTCGCGGTGCACTATAGTACCTCAAGCACATGCTTTAGAAATTTCGTTTGCATCCTCCTCATGTTTTACTGAACATTTTTCCCCAAATTTCCGCTCCGTATTAGACGTAAGAATCTTGTCAAATAATGCAATCGATTTACACGGATCGATACCTTCACGGTCCCACGGGTAAGTTGCTGCGAGCGCAGGGGCGCCGTCGCAGATCTCTACGTCCAGAGATGCCGTCCAGAGATGCCGTCCACACTGCCAGGCGGCGTCTCTAATACGCGCAGCATTTCTCCCTGCTTGAGTGGCCAGGGTCCTTTGAACTGTAGTCCTAACGCGGGATTGGTACATACACACGACCTTAACTTGCTATACTCTGACTTCAGCATGCGTATTGTATTACCGTGCAGCCCAGATGGTCAACAATAGCGCAATAGAATCTTCCACCTTTCTGGCTCAGGGTTTAACCATTGATTCTAAAACACGCTTGTTTCTCATAACAAGTATTGTGTGTTTCTGCCCATTGTGTGCAGTTGTTGATATAGCCCTTGTAAAACTAGTTGTTTGGATTATTTACGGAGCCTTTCTTATTCATAAGCAATGCGATTGCATCAGCCCACGCTTGGGGACAGATTTCTGCTATATTTACCGTATTTATTAGGGTTCTCATATGTTGAAGCGTTTTAGCATTGGCATCTATTCATCGCTTTACTTATCTCTGATGTCGTTATTTCTCAGTTGACGACAACATGTAGGTTTCTAACTAGTTTGATTATGTGCATGTATCCTGTGGTATGATATTTATAACACAAGGACTGAAAAATGTAGTCACAACGCTCAGCTTCTGTGTGGATAACATATCCTTTACCCATGCACAAGAAAGATACACAACCAGCCGACCAACTAAGAATGTTTACCTTCTTATCCCCTTTTTAATTCTGGTAAACGAGTAACGCAAAATATTGCCTTCCGTTTGCTGAAACTGGTTTTGAACCAGGCTTTCCACAAAGGCAAAGACACTTGGAATGAAGTCGATTCGATAGCTGAAACGACTTGTTAAATCTACTTATTTAAGCGGCGGGGCCTGCGGTGGCGGTGGCCAGTGGTGGCGGACGGGTCGACAGTGATGGATGATGGCGCCGATGGTCGCTGCGGGCTCATTGTGAGCGGCCATAATGCGCCGGTAGCCTTGGTGTCCAGGGGAATCCTTCCCCTCGTCTCCAGACTCCACAACTCCGGGGTCTGGACCTGCGTGAGAAGCAATCGGAAGCAAACTACGTTCGATGGGACTCAGAGAGGTGGCTTTGTGGATGGGGAAGAGGGGGAGGGGGTGAGGGGCGAGGGAAGGGGCGGTATAGGGGGGGGGGGAGGTGGGCTGGGGTGATAGGGGGTTATCACTTACAGCGATAGAGGCGCCCCAATGGCTCTACACGAGAGCCTCGCCTTACGAACTCACAATCTTTAGAGATATTTTAAGTTAAGAAGTAATTTAAATCTTTTAGCGTCGTCAAATACTTACGCAGAGACTCTGCGGGGATATCAGGGCTTGTTCATATCGGGGTATTTGTCTTTTTAATGGGAAACCTGATGGAGCGTGTGGTGGAGACTGTAAGTGGACAATTTAGCGGCACCAGTTCCAGCTGCAACATCTATTAAATTGCGAATGCGCCAAGTGCTTAACATTTTTAATTAAAAAAAGAGGAATGTGGGTGATGTTTTAGAAGCTATTTCCTGTGACAGTCAACGGGCATCAGTTTGGAACCAAACCGCATCTTAATGCTGGTCGTGAGGGTGGTAGGGGGTGGGTGTGAGGGTTGTAGCTAGTGCTGATGGCAGTGGGAGTGGTGGGGATGGAGAGGGTGGTTGGAGCCGGTGCTGAAGGCAGTGGGAGTGGTGGGGGTGGGGGAGACGTTTGGAGCTAGACTTGATGGCAGTGGGGTTGGTGGGAGTGGGGAGGGTGGATAGAACCGCTGCTGATGGGAGTGGGGATGGTGGTGATGGTGGAGTGAGCGGGGGGGGAGGATACAGGACAACTTTTAATCATAGAACCGCGCAGTGAGGGTAGGGAGGGAGCCTGAGGAGGGTTGGAGAGTGGCAGGTGCGTAATAGTCAACAGAGACCGCACGAGGCTGGTGACCCCCCAGGGAATAGGGGTGACTAGAGTGAGGGGGTGCGAATGTGGAGGGGGGACGGTCTCCCTCTGTCACGCGGCCCATTTGCCCCGGTATTGGGACACAGTGGGGTTGTATCGCCAGAGAGGGGTAGTGCAGAGGGCAGTGGCGCCAGAGGGGGAAGGGGTAGTGCAGGGGGTAGTGGCGCCAGAGGGGGAAGGGGTAGTGCATGGGGTGGCGGCGCCAGAGGGGGAGAGGGTAGGGCAGGGAGTGGTGGCGCATAAGGGGGAAGGGGTAGTTCAGGGAGTGGTGGCGCAAGAGGGGGAAGGGGGTAAAGCAGGGGTTGGTGGCGCCAGAGGGAGAAGGGGTACTGCCGGGAGCGGTGGCGCCAAAGTGGGTGGGGGTTGTGCAGGGAGTGACGGCGCCACAGGGGAGAGGGTAGCGCATGGAGTGGTGGCGCCAGAGGGTGAGGGGGTAGTGTCGGGAGTGGTGGCGCCAGAGGGGCGGGGGTAGTGCAGGTAGTGGCGGTGCCTGAGGGAGAGGGGGTGGTGTCAGTTGTGATGCAAGGAGTGGTGGCGCCAGAGGGGGAGTGGGCAGTGCAGGGAGTGGTGAGGCCACATGTGGAGGAGGTAGGGTAGGGAGTGGTGACGCCAGAGAGGGAGGGGGTAGTGCAGGGAGTGGTGAGGCCACAGGGGGAGGGGGGGGGGTTAGGGAATGGCGGCGTCTGACGGGGCTTAACTTCGGCAAACTAGCATGTAAACCGAATCAGGTGGAAGGAGGTTACAGTGCTTTGTGTAACTCTCATCATGATATTGATGACATTGATGTTACACTAAAAGTTCACTTCCGACTTTGACATCAACCTGATAATCAACGTTGCATTCATGTCTTACATTATTTCCATGATTTGGCAGTTACGCCAACCATCAACCATCTATATTTAGTCCCAGATATTATGAAAGGCGTGTGCAAAAACTACCAAAAAAGTGTCCGTTAACGGCATGCGTTGTCATGTGATGTGAAATCCCTGTTCTGCATTATCTGCTTCATTGCTGAAAAACTATTACTTGGTACGAATTTGCAACAAGATGCCATATGTGTTCCAGTTCATGTTTTTTTTTCCTTTGCATGGCAGAAAGTAACGATCTATCTAGGGTGAGTGCAAAACAACAGTGAGATACAGAGTGCCACACAGATGTCGTTGTGTGTGTACATCAGGCCAACGTGACGGCAACTGTCACACAAGATGCACGTTTTGCTGGTTGCTGTGAAGTATTTGCTCCGCCAACGTCGGGATAAATGCGTCTTTCACGAGAAATATTCCCCCTTTTTGTCGTGAAACTGCGTGGAAGAGGGGGGGTTGTCATATACTCCATTACTTGTTATATTCACCTGTCTCTGTCATGTACGAAAACAACGAATAAATCTAAAACAAAAAGGTAATAGCGACTAAAGGCAACGGCTGTAAGAACGTAAAATAGTATATGGGTAAACTAACTGGAAATACGAAACTAAATCGTCGCCAGTCACTCGTTTCATTTTGCACGTTTTTTTGGTAAGTTGATTCTCACACGATAAGGATTGATGCTGGTTGATGCGCGGCATGGTGGCTGGACAGGTCCGGGGTGCCGGTGATTGTCTTTTGTCTCGACTACGTTACTGAGTGAATCAAAAGAAAATGATGTTGGGGGCCGCATCATGCAATTGTTCTTTATCTTGGGATCAATCATATTAGGTGTGTTTACGGCCATACTTTTTTAGTTTGAAATGTTAAACAATTTGGAGTTTGAAAATTTGCCGAGAGCTATATGCGGGTTTCATGACTAACATGCCCGATCGCCTCCAAAATCTGCCTTCCATGCGAGCTGGTTTGTGTTTATGCTACATGTTACATGTAATGTAATGATGTATACGTATTATAATCGAGAACAACGTACATCGTTATCACATTTTTTTAACCAATGTCTTGCGTTGCATCAATCAACAGATGATTATTGCCCGACGAATTAGTCAGTTACTTCGTAGGCCTGAACCATTAACCAAGCTACAGGAAAATGAACAGGAAAGGTAAGTCATATATGAAGGATGCCGTTATGGCATGGGACAATGACAATATAAACAGGAGCCTCATATAAGTGAGCGAGGTTGCTCAGAGTTGCAGTTTAAGAAACTGGTTCTGCAATTGTCAAGAGCTTATCTGAACGCCCAGTGAGAAAGTTACTCAAAGAATCTCAATCAATTCCATAAACTTATAACAAGCACTTATCAACACACAAATCATTAGATTTGCAAAAACATGTCGTGCAACGTGTATTTCTCTCAAGGCTCTGTCAATCACTAAAGGTGGTGAACATTTGCAGTTGTTCTGACTTTGGCCAAGTATACATTTTGCTCAAATTCAATGCCCATCGCGTTTTTATCTACACAATAATATTCACGTTAAATGTGAGAACATGGGCTATTTTTGCCAAGTGTCTTTTGCCATCCATGGCCGCTAGTTGGCAAAGGTCGTTCGAAAAATAATGCAATTTTCGGATTCTACATATTAAATGGGACATATTAAAAAGGACATCGAACGACGTACATCTGGGAGCATGGTGGCCCTTTGACCTTCTTTTATGCGCTGGTCTCGGTCAGGGTATGAGAAGCCTATACTATAAAAGCGGCACCTTCGGTTGTCTCTCTGGAAATCGACTTTCATGTGTTATGGCTGCTGGCCCCTTGGGCCCTTTCCTTCGCAGTCTAGTTGCTTTATGATGTTCTAGATACAGCGTATGGCGACCCATAATGTTTATTTGTCTTGTAGATGATGATGAGAGCCACCCTTTTGGGTGAGAACAAAAAAGCCATCGATGTGGCATTAACAGTGCTCTATGACTGACCGGTGTTGCTCATGTTCACCTGCGTCACGGTTCCCTCAATGTTTTTTTTTTAAGTTTTCCTTTCCACTTTGTGGATGAATGTCAACGGGTCGACGAGATCGATCGCATTATTAAACGCCACAGAATGTCGAGAGATGGTCAGAATCAGCTGAATGACATGGCTTGGCGGTATCTCACACATGTTGCCAGATCCTATACTTTTATACCAAATGTCTAGGAGGTGGCTGATGGCAGCTGATGCCATCCCATAATAGATAGTTGTGGGCTCCCTCTCGGGTTATCTCTGTTCGGGAGCCAAAAATGATAGTCCTAACTCTACTTCTTCATCCATGCATATCCGTGACCTTCAACCCTTGCCATCTTCCATTTGTCCCTAGTGTTATCTCCTTTGTACCTTTTGTCTCTCTTTCCCACACTCCAGGATCTGTTTCCTAACGATGTCAATCTTAAAGGTCATCGCGGCACCTGTATCCAAGCCCTGTATTTATATAACTCCATGTCTTTGTTGTCGGCCTTCCTTGAGCCGCACGTAGTCCACGAGTCAGTCAAGGTCGCTTTGGCCAGTGACTCACAACGAGGCAAGTGAACCAGTGTGCCGAATTAAATGGAAGCAAGGCCGAACAGTCTACCAGGACGAATATCCCCGGGTGACAAAATGACACTTCCGTACTGTGAAGGCTACGACCTTCATTAGCTTTGAGATCTGGTTGTGGCAGACCGCCAATCAGTCACTCCTTTTTGTCGCGACCGGTAGTTAGCTCAGTCACATGATACATATGTGGCAGTAGACAAATGCCATTGGTTCAAGGCAGACTACCCCCTTAGCGTCGCCGATACGTGGTCTCGGATATTTCTGTCAGTTAATTAATTTAACGTCAATCAATTGCTACTGAAAGTGTAGCTTGAATCCATGCAATAACTATCACATGAACTGGTACAGGAAATGTAACAGGAATGTGTGCCGGCAATGTTTCATGGACTGAGAGAGTTAGTCTATAGAGTTAGCACGAATCGATACAGAGAGTGCTCCATAAAGTGGTGCATGAAGTGGTGCATGAAGTGGTACAGGAGGTTTTTCAAAAAGTGGTACAGTAAGTGTTACATACAGTGACACAGTAATTGGTACATAAAGTGGTACAGTAAGCATTACATAAAGTGGCACAGTAAGTATTATATAACTTGGCACAGTAAGTGCTTCATGATTGGTCTTCACACGATTGGATATTTCAACGATAATGCCGAAAACGTTAATACAAGATTTATCATTTACGTTTCGAAATCCCGCCATGTTATGTTTTTGGCTTATACCACAATCGGCTGCTGCTATCTCTACTGACAACTACACCATGTAAGCTGGTAAGTATGTCTGAGTCATGGGTACCTCGCATTGTACTGATCCTGTCTGACGATATGTAATTTGACACTAATGAGGGGCACAGGTCACGTGTCAAAGACTTGTGATACCCTGCAAGTCACATGACGGGGTCCGTTGTCCTCCGAGAGCTTCGACTCCCGTGGGACGCACCGCTTACTAGTCCACATGTCGGCATTCCAGATACCGTCTCAATTAAAGTTGCATCATTTACTTACGAATATATTGAGCGGCTCTGTCCTCGTTTGGTTGTACATCAAGCGGTGCCGAACAATGCTATTCTTCTGACACACATTTCGTCACTTACGACGGAATGAAGAAAGGAATCTGCCATCCAGCCGATTGAGATCTGAGATGCATAAATTATGTGCGGTCCTTGTTTTAACTGAGCGTTGTCAGCTGCAGTCATCTTGGACAACATAAAACTCCCACCAGACAACGAGCGACACACTTAAGGTGTCACACGACTAACTAAAAATTGGCTGATTGGACCATGTGTTTTTGTCCCTCGTCATAACTCCTTGGCGGTTGGCGCCAAGCTAGGCTCCCGTTGGAGAGAAAGTCGCGGGGATCTTGCTGCTGTGGCGGTGCCGTACCGCCATCCCACCCAGTGTGGCCAGCCCCATAGGGCAACCGACGGATAAAACACACTCTTCGCCTGGCCAATGTTATCTGCCTCCCGCGCGACGAAATTTAATGATAAATAATTGAATTTAAAAGGTTTTTTATTACTTGACTTCAAATCCATTGCAATTTTGTTGTAAACTGCCTGCTATTTTTGTTGCCATCGGGGAGAAGTGTCTGCTCCACTTACTGACTGCTTCAATCCAACAATTTATTAACGTCGACTTGGTGTGCTATCAAAACATTCAGGGTGTAAAGTAGGATCGATCGTCACACAAACATTCCGACTTCGGTAATACACGGAGGGGCGGGTGGGGTGGGGGAGAGATTGAATATCCTTACACCGGGGAGGCACATGGGTGAAGTGTGATCTTACGCCAGGGACACATGGGTGAAGTGTATTCATACGCCAGTACACAGGGGTGAAAAATGGATGTTCTTCTACCTGGAACACATGAAATACGGACCCTTTTCCAATGGGACAAAACCATGTAGACAGGCAGAAATTTTTTGCCCTCATACCAATGGAAGAAATCTCTTGAAAACTAATCATATTTCATCGTGCCAAAGACAGGCCTGTCAATGTCAGAGATGTCAAAAAATGAAGCATGCGTATTACATCAGTGTTGCTAATCACTTCAGTCAGACAGGTGTCACACAATACGACAATCAATAATACACGCTTTTCCTCTCAAGTTGACAAAGCCATGGACCCCAGGTTGGGACTGGAAGTTCGGTCTCTGTATCGGGAAGCCTTCTAGAGCGACGAACTGTGCTACGGCGCACGAATTTTCCCAGTTCGTGTTTTTTTGTGCGCAATATTATATTTAGCATATGGGTGTCGCTTTAAACGATTCCACTTCAATACAGTCAATTAGGCAAACTTCAATAGTGATTTAGTATTCTGGGAAAGAGAGTTCTCATTGATTTACGGTGATGTGCTATGACATTCAGTTTCTATTTCTCACCTGTCTCAGCGCGACTCCTGCGCACTGAGTGTTTCGCCTCTCCGACTCGATTAGGACTTGCTCTGATCTTGATATAACAGTCCAGTGCGTCATTGTAATTGGGGGGTTGTCTAGGGCGGTGGCGGGGGATGAGGGTTGTGGGCGCTATAGCACAGTAGTGAGTCACAGAACGCCTTATCACCTTTTGTTAGGTGATGAAAGGGAAAACCCACTCGCCATGACAAACAGTTCCTGCTTTAAACCATTGTGTGTCCTTTGACCGTCAATAACAATGGACATAATGTCCAATGATTCAAGATAAATAACTGCAATAGGTTTTAACTCATGTAGCATAGTGAACTGAAAAGATACCATACGAACCATTAACCGTCATATAACTGTAATAATTGTATAATATAATTGTATAACTCTTTCGCATCTATCGTCTCCTTAACGGCCTGTAGTCTGTAGGGTCAGATTTTGAATTGCACCAGCCTAATACATTTCACACATATCGTACACTCGACAGTGCATGGTATTAATCATATATCACATCCTTGAAGTGTGCTCCGTTATCGCCTGCATTATCGCCATGTTTCCAAGTATAATCCTCGCACCTGCTGTCCCTTCAGCTGACGTCGCCGCACCTAAACTTCGCGAGTCTATTTAATTTAAAATTCGCAAGTATCTATATCCTTTTCATGTAGACTTATTGACGTTAGATACTGTGACTTGGATAGATGTGATTTGGACATTAATAGCAGTTTTAGTCAATACCTAACCATCCTTATATGGAAACAAATATAAGTCGGCACTGTTCCACAATCCCCATAAACAGCTGGGTTCGCGGTGCACTATAGTACCTCAAGCACATGCTTTAGAAATTTCGTTTGCATCCTCCTCATGTTTTACTGAACATTTTTCCCCAAATTTCCGCTCCGTATTAGACGTAAGAATCTTGTCAAATAATGCAATCGATTTACACGGATCGATACCTTCACGGTCCCACGGGTAAGTTGCTGCGAGCGCAGGGGCGCCGTCGCAGATCTCTACGTCCAGAGATGCCGTCCAGAGATGCCGTCCACACTGCCAGGCGGCGTCTCTAATACGCGCAGCATTTCTCCCTGCTTGAGTGGCCAGGGTCCTTTGAACTGTAGTCCTAACGCGGGATTGGTACATACACACGACCTTAACTTGCTATACTCTGACTTCAGCATGCGCATTGTATTACCGTGAAGCCCAGATGGTCAACAATAGCGCAATAGAATCTTCCACCGTTCTGGCTCAGGGTTTAACCATTGATTGTAAAACACGCTTGTTTCTCATAACAAGTATTGTGTGTTTCTGCCCATTGTGTGCAGTTGTTGATATAGCCCTTGTAAAACTAGTTGTTTGGATTATTTACGGAGCCTTTCTTATTCATAAGCAATGCGATTGCATCAGCCCACGCTTGGGGACAGATTTCTGCTATATTTACCGTATTTATTAGGGTTCTCATATGTTGAAGCGTTTTAGCATCTATTCATCGCTTTACTTATCTCTGATGTCGTTATTTCTCAGTTGACGCCAACATGTAGGTTTCTAACTAGTTTGATTATGTGCATGTATCCTGTGGTATGATATTTATAACACAAGGACTGAAAAATGTAGTCACAACGCTCAGCTTCTGTGTGGATAACATATCCTTTACCCATGCACAAGAAAGATACACAACCAGCCGACCAACTAAGAATGTTTACCTTCTTTTATCCCCTTTTTAATTCTGGTAAACGATTAACGCAAAATATTGCCTTCCGTTTGCTGAAACTGGTTTTGAACCAGGCTTTCCACAAAGGCAAAGACACTTGGAATGAAGTCGATTCGATAGCTGAAACGACTTGTTAAAGCTTCTTATTTAAGCGGCGGGGCCTGCGGTGGCGGTGGCCAGTGGTGGCGGACGGGTCGACAGTGACGGATGATGGCGCCGGTGGTCGCTGCGGGCTCATTGTGAGCGGCCATAATGCGCCGGTAGCCTTGGTGTCCAGGGGAATCCTTCCCCTCGTCTCCAGACTCCACAACTCCGGGGTCCGGACCTGCGTGAGAAGCAATCGGAAGCAAAACTACGTTCGATGGGACTCAGAGATGTGGCTTTGTGGATGGGAAAGAGGGGGAGGGGGTGAGGGGCGAAGAAAGGGGCGGTATAGGGGGGGGGAGGTGGGCTGGGGTGATAGGGGGTTATCACTTACAGCGATAGAGGCGCCCCAATGGCTCTACACGAGAGCCTCGCCTTACGAACTCTTTAGAGATATTTTAAGTTAAGAGGTAATTTAAATCTTTTAGCGTCGTCAAATACTTACGCAGAGACTCTGCGGGGATATCAGGGCTTGTTCATATCGGGGTATTTGTCTTTTTAATGGGAAACCTGATGGAGCGTGTGGTGGAGACTGTAAGTGGACAATTTAGCGGCACCAGTTCCAGCTGCAACATCTATTAAATTGCGAATGCGCCAAGTGCTTAACATTTTTAATTAAAAAAAGAGGAATGTGGGTGATGTTTTAGAAGCTATTTCCTGTGACAGTCAACGGGCATCAGTTTGGAACCAAACCGCATCTTAATGCTGGTCGTGAGGGTGGTAGGGGGGTGGGTGTGAGGGTTGTAGCTAGTGCTGATGGCAGTGGGAGTGGTGGGGATGGAGAGGGTGGTTGGAGCCGGTGCTGAAGGCAGTGGGAGTGGTGGGGGTGGGGGAGACGTTTGGAGCTAGAATTGATGGCAGTGGGGTTGGTGGGAGTGGGGAGGGTGGATAGAGCCGGTGCTGATGGCAGTGGGGGTGGTGGTGATGGTGGAGTGAGCGGGCGGGGAGGATACAGGACAACTTTTAATCATAGAACCGCGCAGTGAGGGTAGGGAGGGAGCCTGAGGAGGGTTGGAGAGTGGCAGGTGCGTAATAGTCAACAGAGACCGTACGAGGCTGGTGACCCCCGAGGGAATAGGGGTGACTAGAGTGAGGGGGTGCGAATGTGGAGGGGGGGCGGTCTCCCTCTGTCACGCGGCCCATTTGCCCCGGTATTGGGACACAGTGGGGTTGTATCGCCAGAGCCGGATGGGTGAGGGGTAGTGCAGAGGGCAGTGGCGCCAGAGGGGGAAAGGGTAGTGCAGGGGGTAGCGGCGCCAGAGGGGGAAGGGGTAGTGCAGGGGGTGGCGGCGCCAGAGGGGGAGAGGGTAGGGCAGGGAGTGGTGGCGCAAGAGGGGGAAGGGGTAGTTCAGGGAGGGGTGGCGCAAGAGGGGGAAGGGGGTAAAGCAGGGGTTGGTGGCGCCAGAGGGAGAAGGGGTACTGCTGGGAGCGGTGGCGCCAAAGTGGGTGGGGGTAGTGCAGGGAGTGACGGCGCCACAGGGGAGAGGGTAGCGCATGGAGTGGTGGCGCCAAAGGGGAAGGGGTGGTGCAGGGAGTGGTGGCGCCAGAGATGCAGGGAGTAGTGCAGGGAGTGGTGGCGCCAAGGTGGGTGGGGGTAGTGCAGAGAGTGACGCCGCAGAGGGGATGCGGTAGTTCAGGGAGTGAAGGCGCCAAAGGGGAGGGGGTAGTGTCGGGAGTCGTGACGCCAGAGGAGGGGGTAGTTCAGGGAGTGATGGGGCCAGAGGGGGTGGGTAGTGTCGGGAGTTGTTATGCCAGAGGGTGAGGGGTAGTGCAAGGAGTGGTGGGGCCACAAGGGGAGGTGGTAGTGCATTGAGTGGTGTCGCCCGAGGGGGACGGGGGGAGGGTTATGGAATGGCCGCGTTTGATGGGGCTTAACTTAGGCAAACTAGCATGTAAACCGAGTCAGGTGGAAGGAGGTTACAGTGATTTGTATAACTCTCGTTATGGTATTGATGATATTGACATTACACCAAAAGTTCACTTCCGACTTTGACATCAACCTGATAATCAACGTTGCATTCATGTCTTACATTATTTCCATGATTTGGCAGTTACGCAATCAACCATCTATATTTAGTCCCAGATATTATGAAAGGCGTGTGCAAAAACGACCAAAAAAGTGTCCGTTAACGGCATGCGTTGTCATGTGATGTGAAATCCCTGTTCTGCATTATCTGCTTCATTGCTGAAAAACTATTACTTGGTACGAATTTGCAACAAGATGCCATATGTGTTCCAGTTCATGTTTTTTTTTCCTTTGCATGGCAGAAAGTAACGATCTATCTAGGGTGAGTGCAAAACAACAGTGAGATACAGAGTGCCACACAGATGTCGTTGTGTGTGTACATCAGGCCAACGTGACGGCAACTGTCACACAAGATGCACGTTTTGCTGGTTGCTGTGAAGTATTTGCTCCGCCAACGTCGGGATAAATGCGTCTTTCACGAGAAATATTCCCCCTTTTTGTCGTGAAACTGCGTGGAAGAGGGGGGGTTGTCATATACTCCATTACTTGTTATATTCACCTGTCTCTGTCATGTACGAAAACAACGAATAAATCTAAAACAAAAAGGTAATAGCGACTAAAGGCAACGGCTGTAAGAACGTAAAATAGTATATGGGTAAACTAACTGGAAATACGAAACTAAATCGTCGCCAGTCACTCGTTTCATTTTGCACGTTTTTTTGGTAAGTTGATTCTCACACGATAAGGATTGATGCTGGTTGATGCGCGGCATGGTGGCTGGACAGGTCCGGGGTGCCGGTGATTGTCTTTTGTCTCGACTACGTTACTGAGTGAATCAAAAGAAAATGATGTTGGGGGCCGCATCATGCAATTGTTCTTTATCTTGGGATCAATCATATTAGGTGTGTTTACGGCCATACTTTTTTAGTTTGAAATGTTAAACAATTTGGAGTTTGAAAATTTGCCGAGAGCTATATGCGGGTTTCATGACTAACATGCCCGATCGCCTCCAAAATCTGCCTTCCATGCGAGCTGGTTTGTGTTTATGCTACATGTTACATGTAATGTAATGATGTATACGTATTATAATCGAGAACAACGTACATCGTTATCACATTTTTTTAACCAATGTCTTGCGTTGCATCAATCAACAGATGATTATTGCCCGACGAATTAGTCAGTTACTTCGTAGGCCTGAACCATTAACCAAGCTACAGGAAAATGAACAGGAAAGGTAAGTCATATATGAAGGATGCCGTTATGGCATGGGACAATGACAATATAAACAGGAGCCTCATATAAGTGAGCGAGGTTGCTCAGAGTTGCAGTTTAAGAAACTGGTTCTGCAATTGTCAAGAGCTTATCTGAACGCCCAGTGAGAAAGTTACTCAAAGAATCTCAATCAATTCCATAAACTTATAACAAGCACTTATCAACACACAAATCATTAGATTTGCAAAAACATGTCGTGCAACGTGTATTTCTCTCAAGGCTCTGTCAATCACTAAAGGTGGTGAACATTTGCAGTTGTTCTGACTTTGGCCAAGTATACATTTTGCTCAAATTCAATGCCCATCGCGTTTTTATCTACACAATAATATTCACGTTAAATGTGAGAACATGGGCTATTTTTGCCAAGTGTCTTTTGCCATCCATGGCCGCTAGTTGGCAAAGGTCGTTCGAAAAATAATGCAATTTTCGGATTCTACATATTAAATGGGACATATTAAAAAGGACATCGAACGACGTACATCTGGGAGCATGGTGGCCCTTTGACCTTCTTTTATGCGCTGGTCTCGGTCAGGGTATGAGAAGCCTATACTATAAAAGCGGCACCTTCGGTTGTCTCTCTGGAAATCGACTTTCATGTGTTATGGCTGCTGGCCCCTTGGGCCCTTTCCTTCGCAGTCTAGTTGCTTTATGATGTTCTAGATACAGCGTATGGCGACCCATAATGTTTATTTGTCTTGTAGATGATGATGAGAGCCACCCTTTTGGGTGAGAACAAAAAAGCCATCGATGTGGCATTAACAGTGCTCTATGACTGACCGGTGTTGCTCATGTTCACCTGCGTCACGGTTCCCTCAATGTTTTTTTTTTAAGTTTTCCTTTCCACTTTGTGGATGAATGTCAACGGGTCGACGAGATCGATCGCATTATTAAACGCCACAGAATGTCGAGAGATGGTCAGAATCAGCTGAATGACATGGCTTGGCGGTATCTCACACATGTTGCCAGATCCTATACTTTTATACCAAATGTCTAGGAGGTGGCTGATGGCAGCTGATGCCATCCCATAATAGATAGTTGTGGGCTCCCTCTCGGGTTATCTCTGTTCGGGAGCCAAAAATGATAGTCCTAACTCTACTTCTTCATCCATGCATATCCGTGACCTTCAACCCTTGCCATCTTCCATTTGTCCCTAGTGTTATCTCCTTTGTACCTTTTGTCTCTCTTTCCCACACTCCAGGATCTGTTTCCTAACGATGTCAATCTTAAAGGTCATCGCGGCACCTGTATCCAAGCCCTGTATTTATATAACTCCATGTCTTTGTTGTCGGCCTTCCTTGAGCCGCACGTAGTCCACGAGTCAGTCAAGGTCGCTTTGGCCAGTGACTCACAACGAGGCAAGTGAACCAGTGTGCCGAATTAAATGGAAGCAAGGCCGAACAGTCTACCAGGACGAATATCCCCGGGTGACAAAATGACACTTCCGTACTGTGAAGGCTACGACCTTCATTAGCTTTGAGATCTGGTTGTGGCAGACCGCCAATCAGTCACTCCTTTTTGTCGCGACCGGTAGTTAGCTCAGTCACATGATACATATGTGGCAGTAGACAAATGCCATTGATTCAAGGCAGATCACCCCTGTAGCGTCGCCGATACGTGGTCTCGGATATTTCTGTCAGTTATTTAATTTAACGTCAATTAATTGCTACTGAAAGTGTAGCTTGAATCCATGCAATAACTATCACATGAACTGGTACAGGAAATGTAACAGGAATGTGTGCCGGCAATGTTTCATGGACTGAGAGAGTTAGTCTATAGAGTTAGCACGAATCGATACAGAGAGTGCCCCATAAAGTGGTGCATGAAGTGGTGCATGAAGTGATGCATGAAGTGGTGCATGAAGTGGTGCATGAAGTGGTGCATGAAGTGGTGCATGAAGTGGTACAGGAGGTTTTTCAAAAAGTGGTACAGTAAGTGTTACATACAGTGACACAGTAATTGGTACATAAAGTGGTACAGTAAGCATTACATAAAGTGGCACAGTAAGTATTATATAACTTGGCACAGTAAGTGCTTCATGATTGGTCTTCACACGATTGGATATTTCAACGATAATGCCGAAAACGTTAATACAAGATTTATCATTTACGTTTCGAAATCCCGCCATGTTATGTTTTTGGCTTCTACCACAATCGGCTGCTGCTATCTCTACTGACAACTACACCATGTAAGCTGGTAAGTATGTCTGAGTCATGGGTACCCCGCATTGTACTGATCCTGTCTGACGATATGTAATTTGACACTAATGAGGGGCACAGGTCACGTGTCAAAGACTTGTGATACCCTGCAAGTCACATGACGGGGTTCGTTGTCCTCCGAGAGCTTCGACTCCCGTGGGACGCACCGCTTACTAGTCCACATGTCGGCTTTCCAGATACCGTCTCAATTAAAGTTGCATCATTTACTTACGAATATATTGAGCGGCTCTGTCCTCGTTTGGTCGTACATCAAGCGGTGCCGAACAATGCTATTCTTCTGACACACATTTCGTCACTTACGACGGAATGAAGAAAGGAATCTGCCATCCAGCCGACTGAGATCTGAGATGCATAAATTATGTGCGGTCCTTGTTTTAACTGAGCGTTGTCAGCTGCAGTCATCTTGGACAACATAAAACTCCCACCAGACAGCGAGCGACACACTTAAGGTGTCTTACGACTAACTAAAAATTGCCTGATTGGACCATGTGTTTTTGTCCCTCGTCATAACTCCTTGGCGGTTGGCGCCAAGCTAGGCTCTCGTGGGAGAGAAAGTAGCGGGGATCTTGCTGCTGTGGCGGTGCCGTACCGCCATCCCACCCAGTGTGGCCAGACCCAAAGGGCAACCGACGGATAAAACACACTCTTCGCCTGGCCACTGTTATCTGCCTCCCGCGCGACGAAATTTAATGATAAATAATTGAATTTAAAAGGTTTTTTATTACTTGACTTCAAATCCATTGCAATTTTGTTGTAAACTGCCTGCTATCTTTGTTGCCATCGGGGAGAAGTGTCTGCTCCACTTACTGACTGCTTCAATCCAACAATTTATTAACGTCGACTTGGTGTGCTATCAGAACATCCAGGGTGTAAAGTAGGATCGATCGTCACACAAACATTCCGACTTCGGTAATACACGGAGGGGCGGGTGGGGTGGGGGAGAGATTGAATATCCTTACACCGGGGAGGCACATGGGTGAAGTGTGATCTTACGCCAGGGACACATGGGTGAAGTGTATTCATACGCCAGTACACAGGGGTGAAAAATGGATGTTCTTCTACCTGGAACACATAAAATACGGACCCTTTCCCAATGGGACAAAACCATGTAGACAGGCAGACATTTTTGCCCTCATACCAATGGAAGAAATCTCTTGAAAACTAATCATATTTCATCGTGCCAAAGACAGGCCTGTCAATGTCAGAGATGTCAAAAAATGAAGCATGCGTATTACATAAGTGTTGCTAATCACTTCAGTCAGACAGGTGTCACACAATACGACAATCAATAATACACGTGTTTCCTCTCAATTTGACAAAGCCATGGCCCCAGGTTGGGACTGGGAGTTCGGTCTCTGTATCGGGAAGCCTTCTAGAGCGACAAACTGTGCTACGGCGCACGAATTTTCCCTGTTCGTGTTTTTTTGTGCGCAATATTATATTTAGCATATGGGTGTCGCTTTAAACGATTCCACTTCAATACAATTCATTAGGCAAACTTCAAAAGTGATTTCATAATATGGGAACGGTTACTGCGGGTAGGTTCGAAAGGATATTTCTCATTGATTTACGGTGATGTGTTATGACATTTAGTTTCTATTCCTCACCTGTCTCAGCGCGACTCGATTAGGACTTGTTCTAAGCTTCATGTAACAGTCCAGTGCGTCATTGTAATTGGGGGGTTGTCTAGGGCGGTGGCGGGGGATGAGGGTTGTGGGCGCTATAGCACAGTAGTGAGTCACAGAACGCCTTATCACCTGGTGTTAGGTGATGAAAGGGAAAACCCACACGCCAGGACAAACAGTTCCTGATTTAAACCATTGTGTGTCCTTTGACCGTCAATAACAAGGGACATAATATCCAATGATTCAAGATAAATAACTGCAATAGGTTTTAACTCATGTAGCATAGTGAACTGAAAAGATACCCTACGAACCATTACCCGTCATATAACTGTAATAATTGTGTAATATAATTGTATAACTCTTTCGCATCTATCGTCTCCTTAACGCCCTGTAATCTGTAGGGTCAGATTTTGAATTGCTCCAGCCTAATACATTTCACACATATCGTACATTAGACAGTGCATGGTATTAATCATATATCACATCCTTGAAGTGTGCTCCGTTATCGCCTGCATTATCACCGTGTTTCCAAGTATAATCCTCGCACCTGCTGTCCCTTCAGCTGACGTCGCCGCATCTAAACTTCGCGAGTCTATTTAATTTAAAATTCGCAAGTATCTATATCCTTTTCATGTAGACTTATTGACGTTAGATACTGTGACTTGGATAGATGTGATTTGGACATTAATAGCAGTTTTAGTCAATACCTAACCATCCTTATATGCAAACAAATATAAGTCGGCACTGTAAGTCGGCACTGTTCCACAATCCCCATAAACAGCTGGGTTCGCGGTGCACTATAGTACCTCAAGCACATGCTTTAGAAATTTCGTTTGCATCCTCCTCACATTTTACTGAACATTTTTCCCAAAATTTCCGCTCCGTACTAGACAGTAACAATCTTGTCAAATAATGCAATCGATTTACACGGGTCGATACCTTCACGGTCCCACGGGTAAGTTGCTGCGAGCGCAGGGGCGCCGTCGCAGATCTCTACGTCCAGAGATGCCGTCCAGAGATGCCGTCCAGACTGCCAGGCGGCGTCTTTTATACGCGCAGCATTTCTCCCTGCTTGAGTGGCCAGGGTCCTTTGAACTGTAGTCCCACGTGGTACGTACACACGACCTTAACTTTCTATGCATTGACTTCAGCATGCGCATTGTATTACCGTGAAGCCCAGATGGTGCAGGCGATATCACAGGTGCTCTTGTGGCGCACTATCGAAGGGTTTTTTGAAGTCAACAACAGCGCAATAGAATCTTCCACCTTTCTGGCTCAGGTTTTAAACATTTCCTGTAAAACATGCTTGTTTCTCATAACAAGTATTGTGTTTTTCTGCCCATTGTGCGCAGTTGTTGATATAGCCCTTGTAAAATTAGTTGTTTGGATTATTTACGGAGCCTTCTTATTCATAAGCACTTCGATTGCATCAGCCCACGACTGGGGACAGATTTCTGTTATAATTACCGTATTTATTAAGGTTCTCATATGTTGAGGCGCTTTAGTATTGGCGTCTATTCATCGCTTTACTTATCTCTGATGTCGTTATTTCTCAGTTGACGACAGCAAGTAGGTTTCTAACTAGTGTGATTATGTGCATGTATCCTGTGGTGTGACATTTATAACACAAGGACTTAAAAATGCAGTCACAACGCTCAGCTTTTGGGTGGATAACATATCTTTCACCCATGCACAAGAAAGATACACAACCAGCCGACCAACTAAGAATGTTTAGCTTCCTATCCCCTTTTTAATTCTGATAAACGACAAACGCAACGGAATATTGCCTTCCGTTTGCTGAAACTGGTTTTGAACCAGGCTTTCCACAAAGGCAAGGACACTTGGAATGAAGTCGATTCGATAGCTGAAACGACTTGTTAAAGCTTCTTATTTAAGCGGCGGGGCCTGCGGTGGCGGTGGCCAGTGGTGGCAGGCGGGTCGACAGTGATGGATGATGGCGCCGGTGGTCGCTGCGGGCTCATTGTGAGCGGCCATAATGCGCCGGTAGCCTTGGGTCCGACCCGCCTGTCGGAGAGAGCCTCGAGTCGGAAAAACTCGGGTGGGGCGGGCAGAAATGGATGACTGTCCCGAAAGCTGTCCAGGGGAATCCGTGCCCTCGTCTCCAGACTCCACAACTCCGGGGTCCGGCCCTGCGTGAAAAGCAATCGGAAGCAAAACAATATTCGATGGGACTCAGAGAGGTGGCTTGTTGGATGGAGAAGAGGGGGAGGGGTGAGTGGCGAGGGAAGGGGCGGTAAAGGGGGGGGGGCGGGCTTGGGTGATAGGGGGTTATCACTTACAGCGATAGAGGTGCCCCAATGGCTCTACACAAGAGCCCTACCGCCCCGCCTCACGAACATGTCTTTAGAGATATAAGTATCGATATGGTATCGGAAGTATTTTAATTCTCTTAGCGTCGTCAAAGACTTACGCAGAGAGTCTGCGGAGATATCAGGGCTTATTCATATCGGGGTATTTGTCATTTTAATGGGACATATTGGAAATATACATGTTGTTACCTTTACTTCGCATAAATGCCCCCCCCCCCACCGCCCAACCCCACCCCTCACACCCTCAAAGACGTGTACGGTTGCTAAGAAATCGTTCTACGAGGACGAGTACTATTCACATATATTAAAACGTGAAAACTGATGTTAAACAATGGATGCGCACTGATAGTGGGTTTTGTTGTTGATAGTCTTGGAGATGCAAATTAACCATGGATTGCGGTGGTAAAGTTGGCATGACCTCGTTCAATCTCTAGCACAGTGAGGCGCGCAGAGAATGAGGGATGTCTGTGGAGCGTCAGCTGCGGCAGTCGCGGGCAGCTAACAGTGGCGGGCTGCACAAAACGCAACGCTTCCCCGATATAAAACACCAACTGATGATATGCCATGGTTGTAGACGTATCGCTGATTATAGATTATTTTGATAGAGTATGTACGGAACGGGGGGGCAAGAGGAGTTGGTGTTCTGGATCATAACGGCCCCAACTGGTAGTTTTGCCCTTACGCAATATTGACCAGCTATCACTTTCTGGTTAACGGTTCATATTACTGCACATGCCAGTCGAGGCGTCATATCCATACACACATGCCGTATATCCATTGAAACTCGAAGAAAGCCGATCGTCAATACAGCGAATATACATCCAATGCAATCAATACTGAATCACATAGACGTACAGCTATTTTTCATCGCGAACTTGTCCTGCCCTTGGCCTACATCAGATTCATCGATAACGGCGTTCGTATTGGTCAAACTGCTCCGCGATGGTAATATTCAACGTGAGCTGGCAAACCTTTAACTTCTTCCCATCTTCGTTTTACATCTTTGGTCGCCTCGTTCGGCCGTCCGAAATCGGCCATTGTGGTAGTTTACAGCATCTGACCCCTGGACGCCTGCCGAGTCATTATAGGTACCTCCCAAACCGACTGGGAACCCTTTTACCCGACGCATGCAAATCCAGCTCGACGATAAACTCCGATTCTCTTTCCTCGGTCACGCGTTTTATGGCCCGTCCAGTCGATTTACAACCCCGGCGTCATCCCGGGGAAACTTTAGTTTGCCGCTTTTGGCCTTCGTTAGTGTCGGCCCACGCTCGCCTCGTGCCCGCGGGCCCCCTGGGTTCCATAAAACGAACTACTTCCTGTAAACGGCGTCCAGTTAAATTGACTATTTGGGCTCCGGTCGCTTGCGTTGTTATTGGAACCCTTCCTTACTTGTTTTTCGCTATCGTTTTGATGTGAATGTGCAAATTCGTGCCACTTTCGATCTCAATTTGCGTACCTTTTAAATTTCTCGTTTTAAATAAATGTGTGGTTCTTATGTATCTTGATGTCTCGCGCTTACGGAATCATTTCAACAAGGTTTGTGAGATGAAGCGGAGGCGCAAAATCGAGCGTTCAGCGGAAAGCAAAATATAGTCTGTATAGATATGCCTCCGTTTCCAATGTATAATCTTCCTGTCATCATTGTGTATGCCTCCCTGTCCGGTGTAAAATGTTCCTGTCATCACCACTGTTTGAGCCTCCGCATCTTGTGTTTAATGTTCCTGTCCTCGCCAATGTTTATGCCTCGGTGTCTGGTGTATAATGTTCCTGTCATCACCACTGTTTATGCCTCGGTATCTTGTG
Source organism: Arenicola marina (assembly GCA_964019135.1). Lineage (NCBI taxonomy): Eukaryota > Metazoa > Annelida > Polychaeta > Arenicolidae > Arenicola > Arenicola marina. The sequence goes on from OZ025251.1 coordinate 44,436,694, forward strand.
TATAATGTTCCTGTCATTACCAATGTTTATGCCTCGGTGTCTGGTGTATAATGTTCCTGTCATCACCACTGTTTATGCCTCGGTATCTTGTGTATAATGTTCCTGTCATTACCAATGTTTATGCCTCGGTGTCTGGTGTATAATGTTCCTGTCATCGCCAATATTTATGCCTCCGTGCTTAATGCATAACTTATCCTTCAAAGGAAGTGAAGAAATTCATTTCGGTTAACAGTTGAAACGTCTGAGATCAGGAATTTGTGATGTCATAAGGGAGGTAAGGTTTGTAATTCAATTTGTGGTATTAATATGACATGACAGAAGCTCCTGGAACGTGGTCGAGCATCAGCCATGAGCATTTCCACACCCAAGATCCATCTTACACTCCCCCGAGAGCTGATGGACGCATAATACGAGGGCAGCTGGAGATTTGCCGTAGATGTGATATATTAACCCGAGCACAGACATCCGTTTTACCGTGTGACAGACACAGACCATAGACAGAATAATTTGCAATTCATAGTCGTGGACCCCAGCCCGAGAAAATTAACATCTGAAAGTTGCATATCGAGCTCTTTCCCGCCAAAACTAAGCCCAGGCGACATTGTTTTCAAAATTTGCAGAAAACTCGATTGTTTCATTCTATGAATTGAGAAACCTGATAAACATCGCCGTTTCGGCTGTGATGTGGCAAACGTGTCTATCCGGGGACACAACAGAACTCTGTCGCGGCACTACTACTTATAACAGAGCATCTCGAAACACACACACTGATGACGTTTAACACTAAAATGAAAACTTGTGGTAAATAAATATCACGGTCAAGGCTAAGAAACTCCATTTGGCAGTCTGGCATGCGTGTAGTATAGACAAAAGAAATCTTGAATGATTCAAGGACTGATTCTCATTTGTATTTTGACCTCTTTAGTTTTGGCGGGAAGTTGCTCGATGACGTAACTTGAATACTGCCGCAATGGAGATGTGCGCATGTTCATAGCCGGGTTGAGGTCTTACCAAAAACTTATTCCAGTTTGTTAACGGATCGATTGACAGAACATCTATGAACACATAAGAAAGAAAGAAAAGACACGCAACAACACTTCATTGGTTCAACATATTTTGTTATGAAGTCACTTTGTTCACGATATACGTTAGATCGCGCAATATATACAGATGAAGCATCTTTAAATTACCTACAACAACTGCAGCAACCTTCAGCACTCTCTATGCGGCTGTGGCGCCGCCCACTCCCGGGGCCACTCCGCAGGCCGCCTCCACAAAGAAATTGTCCACAAAAGCGTAAGCCTAGCGGTAAGACTGTGTTCTTTGTGCGGCAAGTTACTATTAAACATGTCCTTTGCAGGTCGCAGCCTAGTGATACCATGAAGACGTTTCATATCTATTGAACAAACGCACAAAGCCATTCAAGTGGCCGCAGGCATTATATATGAGAAAGGTTAACTTAATAGCACATACAACGAGACATAGAGTGTCACACAACTCACACAAGAAGATCATTTTACAGGCACTATGTATGTAGACCAGGCGACACACGACAAAAGCAGTCAGGGGCTTGCTTTCCACAACAGGATTAGAGCAATATAGATACATACATAATCCACTCCTCTCTCTGTCGCGGAGTAAAGGGTTAATCATGATGACCACTCCTGTTTGTCGCGGAGTAAAGGGTTAATCAGGATGACCACTCCTTTCTCTGTCGCGGAGTAAAGGGGTAATCATAATGACCACTCCGGTCTCTGTCGCGGAGTAAAGGGGTAATCAGGATGACCATTCATGAAAACGGTGTCTGAAAGTCAGATTGACCAGCCGTATTCCTCGTCAAATTACGAGGATGCGCCATCTTGGTTTTTCCATTGTGTGGCAATTATCGCCCCTACGGCGTCCCGTTAATTGTGTTTCTCCTCACACCCGAGGCTGCGTCGCTGAGGCAGGGCCTTAGTGTGGCCGTGTGGGCGGGAGGGGAGCCGGCCACTGAGACACGATCAGCCCTCAGGGCGAGAGGCTCCTCACCCTTCTCACCCTCCTCACCCTCTTAACCCTCGTCACCTTTCTCACCCTCCTCACCCTCCTAACCTTCCTCACCCTCGTCTCCTTCCTCACATTAATCATATTATAGGCACATTACGCGGGTGGCCGGAGCCCCGGAAGGGAGTCAGTTCTACTCGGGGCGACTGAAAACAGCCGGTGTGTGAGTGAGTAGCGATTGCCTTTGTTAACCCGCTGGAGCCGCGTTGTTTTACCGCCGAGGCAGCAGCAACTCAGCATCAGCAACTCAGCATCAGCATCAGCAAGTCTCGGGCTGTTTGTCCATCAGTAACTGTCGCGTATTATTCCCATCAGCAAGTCTCGCGTTGTTTTCCCATCAGCAAGTCTCGTGTATCGTTCCTATCAGCAAGTCTCGCGTATTGTTCCCATCAGCAAGTCTCCCGTATTATTCCCATCAGCAAGTCTCGTGTATCGTTCCTATCAGCAAGTCTCGCGTATTGTTCCCATCAGCAAGTTTCGTGTATTGTTTCCATCAGCAAGTCTCGCGTTGCTTTGCCATCAGCAAGTCTCGTGTATTGTTCCTATAGGGCTATACAGTTCTCGCGATCGGGCCGCGAGACTTCAGTTTTGGGGACAAACAAACACACGTGCTCCATGTTGAAGTATAGACAGCTATAAGTCAATTTCTTTCCAGGCTTATTTTAAAGACTATGAGTACCATTTCACTAAACATGGCTATGAGAGATATACGTTAAAATATTTGGAGGTGATGAAGTGCAGAACCTTGGGAATCAACAAGGAAAAATCCGTCTTCAAAATACTCGAAAGCTAAAAATAACGTGCTAAATTTAGCCTTGCACCCGGGCTTTCGCAAGTTCACCACACAGCGAGTGACGTCACACAGTTTCGCGTGCCTCCGCGGTAACAAAAATGGCGAGAGCAAGTGATCGACTTAACCATTCCGCTGTCAAAATGTGCAGTGCATGGAGTAACAGCACACGGATGCGTCATTAAACCACATGGTAAAGATAAAACAAGACCAGTTGGATGTTTTAGTATCACTTTTGGATCACGAAAAGACCAAGTTTCTTCATTTCTGTAAGTTTTCTGTTTGAAGCGTTGCGCCAATGTTGTCACTCGGGAGAATCCGTGTGACGTCGTAATGCCTCGTTTTTGTAGGAAATGCAAAAAAACGTTAGTTTCTCAGTCGTATTGTCCCGTCGTAACAAATATTCGTCATTGTGATGGCGCAAACGAATAAAAAATATGTCGTCTATCCGTTTTGTGAAGCTATATTTCTTAAATATTCTGAATCATATTGCTAGGCCTTCCGCAATGGACCCACCCCTCGGCGCCTGGCTTTTGCGCAGGTAGTCTGGTTCCCAGTCTCTCTCTTTGCGTAACATACACGTCACCCCTACGTCACAGATAGTCAGGATACCAGTGTGCGCAGAGATTCTAAACTCGTTCCGAACACGTGCTTCGTTTGTTTGTCCCCAAAATGAGTATACCGGAAGTCCAAGCTAACTAGACTTTATAGCCCTATCAGCAAGTCTCGCGTTGTTTTCCCACCAGCAACTATCGCGTTGTTTTCCCATCAGCAAGTCTTGTGTTGCCTGTCCACTAAATGGTATTATATATACATGCTGTTATATCACCTAATCTGTTGTCGTTTCCCAACCAGCAAACCTTGAGTAGTTTCTCCAGCAGCAAAGCGTGTGTACTTTCACCATCAGTAAAGCTATGTCAGTTTCCTGCTTCTCTCTCCCTTGAAAGTAAGATGATATGAAAGAAGACACATAAATCGTACCTGGTTGCCCGATCACCCCTATACCTCGCGGATTCACGCACCACCAGTGATAGTCTCGCGAGATTGCCCATGGGAGATTCGGACCCCATCGTGTGACATCGTTTGCCGCCGCGGCATTGAATCAGACACACAGTTTTTTCTGTCCGCAAGTTATCTTAATTTAGCGGCCTACCCTGAAGGGTTGCACCGACAGCTACAGACAACACAACACTGTAACGGCGGGTACAGTCCTGGCCGCGGTGGGGTCGGCCGGCAGACATAGCGGTGCCCAGTCAGCGTGAAATCACATGCGCTCCATGTATTCTAAATTAATCCCAGCCCGCCGTAAACAGGCAATACCCCGCCCAAGAAATTATATGCACCTACCCTATACATATATAATAACACTTCTGAGTAAAACGACACAACTATCGATAGAACTATTGATTTGAACTATTGGTGGAACCAGTATATATATGTATATATGCGTACACACACATATATATACATAGATCCCAAGATGAAAATCAACGCCTAGGTATTAATTATCTTAATTTCTGAGCGCGAACGTCTTGCGCCAATAAACACAGGAAATGGGACTTATTTGCTGTGACTTGGAGTCCTGTGCGTCCCCTGTCCAAACTCCACGTGGATCCCCCCCCCCCCCCCATGTTAACGCTAACAAGTTTAAGGCGGTGTGACTCGCCCGTCCGTCGTCACAGCATCTAAACGAGGCTGGCCGTAACGAGTTCCGTGCCCTTCGTGTCAGAGTCATAATTGGAGCGGATGTAGCGCTTGCTGCGCGCGCCGCCGCCGCCGCCGCCGCCGCCGCTGCCGCTGTCGCCGTTGAGGACGCTGCGTACCTCCACGGCACGCCCGCTGGACGTCTTGTGGCCCCCCACCTCGGAGTGCGGGTGGTGGTGGTCGCTGAACGTGGCCTTGAACTTGTACGGATCGGTCCTCGCGCAGCCGCACTGCAGGAAGAGCTGCCGGAACCCGTGCTTGAACCGCTCCTGAGGGGAAAGAATACTTGAGTTTTTTATTATTATTTTACAACAATAAAACGACATAATTAACGTCGGTATATAAAATTCAACAATAAACATTTAGTACAAGACTAGTACATATATTGACCGACAGTAGTGCCAAATAACCTAAGAATGAAAATTGCTGACATTCACTATTTGATTATAGTGAGCGATAATACAAATGTATATATATTTATATGTCTTCGTCATAAATGGTTTGTATACCATGTGACAGCGATTTTTCACCGGTATGGTCCAGTGTCAGCCCTTTGTACTGTAACGCCATTGACATGAGAAGTACCCGGTTGAGGAGTCATCGCTAGGTCTAATGGGGGGTGTGGCTGCCCATATCAAAGTATCTGGGTAACTTTATATGATCCAGGACAATTATATCCGTACTCACGTTTACAAGTCCATATATGAATGGATTGAAGCATGGGTTACTCATCGCCAGCCAATTAGAGCAAAACCATATGATATTGATGTACTTAAATCTGCAAGAAATATTATACATATGACATTATAATTGTCTTCCAACTTATAGACGTGGTGTAGCAGTGTTTCTAGCTTGAATCACTTAATATGATTTATCATTAACATTTTTCTCATCATTATTATTGTACGTATGAATTTAAAGGTAAAAAAAATGCTGACTCCAATCTGAAAGCTGCTTAACGTTAAGAAAGACTTAGAAGGCACGTGTGACACTAGATTATATACGACACTTGACAGTGGCTATACAATATACACCGTTAACGTATAAACGTATGTAATAACACTGGTATAAAGGACCGTGAAGGAGAGCATTAGAAGCTTGTACTTACTCATTTATTTCTGGAATTATTTCGGAGAGGAGATTATAAACTTGCAGCGGTAGCCAGCAGAGCGCGAATAGTGCTACCACGATGATCAGCATCTTGATGACCTGCAAGAACAAGACAAACACCTTCACCACGCATTCTTACAACCAGTAGATCGGGCGGCTTCAATGGCGTCATTTAATTTAACTGAAACAGTATTGATTGTCCGCGCGAGATCTGCAAATGAAATATAACATTATCAAATATATGCATAAGATATGCTCAATTGGATACAAATGCACAGCATTCCTACTTGGGGGGTTTGTGTTTGTGTTTGTTCACTAAATTATTCACACATAATGAGATAACAGGAAGTAAGGAACGAGGTAAAAATCCTCAGAAATACCTATCACTAGGTCTTCGTTTCTAGCACCGGGCGCCGAGCGCCTGCGGGGCCAAAGTCCCAAGGTATTTTTGGGAAATGGTCGTAAAGTCCTATAATGGCTATAATTGACTCTGGAAACAACTTGTATGGAAAGACCTTGCTCGCCTTACAGTCAAAGTTTTCAAATTGTATTCAGAAAACTTATTAAATGAGTCATTATCACGGTACACCGAGCACGGGGATAACCCCGAGGCCCTCAGGGGGCGGGGGGGGGAGGGGGGGGGGGCAACGTCCGATGGAATGTGTCGGTGAGACACATTGGAGAGCACTCTCCTGGCCACTAGATGGCGCACCTCATTGATCGAATACAACAATTGCGCAGGGCAGCGTAAAGCACACAACTCCAGCCATATTATAATGAATATTTAGAGAAATATCAGGGCCCGATTACTAACAATACCATGGAATAATAACATATGGCAGCAATAACCGACCGTAGCAGTCCCTTTTTTTGAGATTGTGAAATTCCTGCCTATGACGGACAACATACGTCTTAACCTTAATTACATGATTTCTGGTCGCAGAGGCGTTAGTGCAAACGGGACACCATGACATGGGATAGGATAGTGATAGCCATGCGCTGAAACAGCCCTTCCATGAGACGTGTGTGCTGCGCTGACCGTGTTTACTGCATCAGGCCATTTCAATAGTTCTTACGGAAAGTTCTCTTGAATAACATCGCTGTGAACTCTACCCTTAATTTCGCTTATTCTATTCCCTCACTTTTGGTTTCAAGTGCGGAGAAAATGCGCCCCCCCCCCCCCCGCCTCCCGTCTTCTGTTTAAAGCGTGATGAGTCCCTCCGGGTAACGAGGTGGGCGGTGGAGTGGGAGGCAAGCAGCCGGACAGTGCACACAGTGTAAAGTAGTTTAATGCGCCATGAACGGATGCGGCGAGCCGGGGTGAGCATTTCGGCAATTAGGCGAGGCGGGAGAAGGATGCGGTACATGTCCCCCCCCCATTATGGCCATCTACCGTGAAGAAAGCACGTATCGGGAAAACGGCGGATTAAGCAATGTCCGGTCCAGCGTCATGTGGCTCGCTCTAATTGAACTTATTCGGCAACGGTAGGGTAAATCATCACCTTCTGCAGTGACGTCACTGTGACGTCACTCTCCTCACTCCACACCCTCGTCGTGTCATAAGCGTATAAGCTTCGGCTTCAGCTTTTGTCATATTTTATATTGTGTACTTTTACCGCTCCGATGTATTATGCAACCTCTTTATATAACAATAAAGATATTATTATATTATTATAAGCCACGTGGGCTGACGTAATGCCTCCAGCAGAGGGCGCTCGTTCAACACATCATCTCTCCCACCCACGTGACGTTCACCGTTTAGTAACTTTGTTGGGGTCGCGAACGGTTTCCGAAGTTCCCATACTAATCCCCCGAAAAGCAATCTCGTCAAGCCATCAAATGTACCGCATGTCTCACGCCTTTGATGTCGACTGTTAACACCGTATCAATATTGCTATTACTATAATCATGAATATTCATATATATTCGCTTAGGAGGAACATGTTGATGGCTTTATGTTAAGTGCAGTAGATGAACAATAGCATTAGCCGGATGCCCTCTACCGGGAGATCTTTGAGTCCTTGCGGGGCCGACGCCGTGGGCTTGTTGACCAATGAGGAGACCCCAATGGGGAGGCCCCAATGGGGAGGGCTCAATGGGGAGGCCCCAATGGGGAGGCCCCAATGGGGAGGGCTCAATGGGGAGGCCCCAATGGGGAGGCCCCAATGGGGAGGCCCTAATGGGGAGGCCCCAATGGGGAGGGCTCACTGGAGAGGCCCCAATGCGGAGGGCTCAATGGGGAGGCCCCAATGGGGAGGCCCTAATGGGGAGGCCCCAATGGGGAGGGGTCAATGGGGAGACCCCAATGGGGAGGCCCAAATGGGGAGGGCTCAATAGGGAGGCCCCAATTGGGAGGCCCCAATGGGGAGGGCCCAATGGGGAGGCCCCAATGGGGAGGGCTCAATGAGGAGACCCCAATGGGGAGGCCCAAATGGGGAGGGCTCAATGGGGAGGCCCCAATTGAGAGGCCCCAATGGGGAGGCCCCAATGGGGAGGGCCCAATGGGGAGGCCCCAATGGGGAGGGCTCAATGAGGAGACCCCAATGGGGAGGCCCAAATGGGGAGGGCTCAATGGGGAGGCCCCAATTGAGAGGCCCCAATGGGGAGGCCCCAATGGGGAGGGCTCAATGGGGAGGCCCCAATGGGGAGGCCCCAATGGGGAGGCCCAAATGGGGAGGGCTCAATGGGGAGGCCCCAATTGAGAGGCCCCAATGGGGAGGCCCCAATGGGGAGGGCCCAATGGGGAGGCACCAATGGGGAGGGCTCAATGGGGAGGCCCCAATGGGGAGGCCCCAATGGGGAGGTTCCAGAGGGGAGGCCCCAATGGGGAGGCCCCAATGGGGAGGCCCCAATGGGGAGGGCTCAATGAGGAGACCCCAATGGGGAGGCCCAAATGGGGAGGGCTCAATGGGGAGGCCCCAATTGGGAGGCCCCAATGGGGAGGCCCCAATGGGGAGGGCCCAATGGGGAGGCACCAATGGGGAGGGCTCAATGGGGAGGCCCCAATGGGGAGGCCCCAATGGGGAGGTTCCAGAGGGGAGGCCCCAATGGGAAGACCCCAAGCGCGGTCTTATTGTGAGTGACAGGGCATTGTGTGTGGTTAACCAATTTTCCACTGGTTTTAGACATCATCTTCTCTTCATGACTCTGTCCCCTGGGCAACTGTGCAGTATCGCTGTAGACAGCCCCGGCAACTAATTGGGTTCATCATATTAGGTTATATTAGGCCGACACATGATTCCAACAGCGCACCAGGGAAGGGGAATAGGAAGGGGATCAATTATCACAGGAGGGTGTCCATGTTTGCGAGGATTCTCGACTCACGGCTCCATCGCCCTCAGTAATCCCACATCCCCAACTTACATCGCTTAGTCTTATACTGTTTCCGCGAAAAAATTGCCGGCTTTTAAAGGAACAAAACACTGTCAGTTCAACGCTTGCATTGTTTCAAGCCAGAAAAAAAGGTGTCGCTGAAAATGTAAAACCAGATCCATACACTGTCTGGCGGTTCCGGTGCATGTGCCTTTGATATACTGCGCCGATGTCGGCCATCTGAAGACTAGGCTCCATTGATCACGGACTCCGGCCAATCCCCTCCAGCCATCATCACGGCCTTCAAAGACAACGGAAGTCCGTAATTAAGAAATGTGGGCTTCTCATCATGATCCGTTTCACTCATACAAGGCGTTGATTGAAAGCCAAGCCACCAGCAGGGCCAACGGGCCACGTAAACTCAGCTTCACAATGAAAGCCGCTGCGTGAACTTGCTTGCCACGTCTATATAGCCGGGCCATGGATATATGCGCTTCTTCTGATTCTGGTACTTAGGGGCGGCCGGGGGGTGGTGGGGGGGGGGGGGGTGCTGTGCTCTTTGGGTGGAGGCCAAAAAATTGTTGTGGGGTTCGACGAGAGTGTGTCTGCGGGAGATGGTTTGATTTTCTTTATTATCGGCATAATGTTAAACATTTTTTACCACAAAAACACCTATAGCCCCCCCCCCCCCCTCCCCTTCCCCCACCTCCTGGATAGCAAGTGGTCCGTCCTTTATTTCACGGTTGAGGCTGCTTGGCCATTACTTAGTTCCTGACCGCTTTGCCCTCCCCCTTCCCGGCCCCTCCTTCTCCACATCCTTCTCCCCGCCCTCATACCCATCTTTAGCACTCATCGCCCCCCCCCCCCCTCCCACCACCACCCGCCACCACCATCACTCCCTGGCTGTGGCCATTTCCCGCAACCTACTTAAGCCGTCATTTTCACCTACGTGTCAACTCCACTTATGCTCAAGGTTATCCGGCCGTCGTGCGTTCACGAGACCATTGCAGTGGGGCAGCGTAATGTGTACGACCAAGGCTATGTCCATGGTCCCCTGTCATCTCCCCCAATGTGATGCAAGTATTACCTACGACAACTGTTCATTAGTAAAATCCCCAATTCAAATCCGCCTGATGATAACCGGATGGTTCCCATGGTAATACGCCCCATAGAGGTTACACTGTACCGGATATAATGGAACTCGCCTATCCCGGGGTTAAGATGCGGCAGTGCACTAAAACGCTTGGCAAGGGGCGGTGTAGAACCGAAACACATTACAAGGGCGAACTCACTAACTATATTACCAGTCACCGACCTCAGGGGACATTGACTCGCGTGGACACCGACCACAGCACTGCGGACTCAGGGGCAAGCCATGGTGACTAGCAGGCAGCGCTGAAGGCACTCTGAACTTGAGCCACGTACGGATTTGGTTGAGGTTTGAGGACGAAATGTCGACATCTGCATGGACATGTGAAGTAATTGTATGTGCGATGTCCATTCGAGGGCTAGCGGGTAAGATGTGCAGGGTTATAGGCGAAGTCATATTTGTAGGGCTACAGGAGGAATATGCGGATATCATAGATAAGAGTCTTGGTTTGTTGCATTACACAGTCGTGTGGTGTGTGAGTCTAACTACCGCGGTAGACGGATGTCTACATTCTAAATGTCTTCGATCCTTGCTTGCGAAGCGCCATGCTGCCATGCGGACTGGGAAACGAATGGGTCAATTACGATCTATTCTCGTCGGATAGGTTGTCTCTCACTGGTCTCAATTACATCAACCTGATGTATATCGTTACTCTTTGCGAAAGAGTGTCTATGCTTGTGCGCAGGACGCGGACATGCCTGAAAATCGATATCGCTGCGTGTTGGGGGTTGGGGATGGAGTAAAGACACCAGAGCAGAGTAAGCATGCCATCACACCAACCCATTAACCCTGGCTTCATAATGTCTAGGCCTGGGAGTTGTCATTATTGAAGGCATTATTGAATTGCTGAGCAAGTGGCCCTCGGCACGGGATGGCGAGTCACTCAGAAACCAGGAGATAAGGGATGTTTTCTTGGGCATCGATCTGGTCCTGGTTCCATCGACAAGTCAAGTCATCGCCCCCTCTCGTGGGACAAGTGGTGCGACTGTCACGTGATCCATCTGTGCAGTTCATGAACAAGTTGAGTGGCCAAACCCCAAGGAATACCAAACTGGTTAACAGGCTCCCGAAACTAATAACAATAAAGTCTCACCATGAAGCCAAAATGTATTTTGCAAATTTATAATGCAACGAGTAGTTGACTGTTTAGTTTATTGGTATTTACAAACAACAACAATCGGATCTGTCATGTCGCAAGGCATCAAAGTCGTTTTGGTTTCTTTGTCGTCTTTGCAGCAGAGGGGTTCGATCTTTGATCAATATAGTTAAACAGTACGCTTGCAATGTTAACCGTAATTGGCAAAGAGGGACAATCAGAGCTCGGTTCGTGGACCAATCACAGGCAGCCTCTTGTGACACGTGACGTGACGTTAAAGCCCGTTAAAGCCCGTTAAAGCCACGCGTACTGTGGGATCATGGAATAGATGATATCAATGGCTGTGGTACAGGTGAAAAACGAAAAAGAAGGATGGTTTAGTTTCATTTCCCAAGCAGCCTAGTTCACTGCGTCGCTGGAGACCTCTTCGTCGGAGAAGAGGAAATCTGGATTGGCGTGTCACCGTTTCCGTGGTTACGGGCAAGTTAAATTACAGAATTGGTCGTCGATAAATCTCCAGAGAGTGTAGCTTTGCAAAAAAGAGATCCAGTTTCAGCGGAATCTCTCAATGAGGAGTTATAAGAAATGTGTGTAGGGTAAGCAATAAAGTGGACTGAAATAGCTCACATGACTGCCGTCAGAGCCAGGCAACGACTGACACCAGACCCAGGCTACGACTGACACCAGACCCAGGCAACGACTGACACCAGACCCCGGCAACGACTGACACCAGACCCCGGCAACGACTGACACCAGACCCCGGCAACGACTGACACCAGACCCCGGCAACGACTGACACCAGACCCAGGCAACGACTGACACCAGTCCTAGGAAACGACTGACACCAGACCCCGGCAACGACTGACACTACACCCAGGCAACGACTGATACCAGCCCAGGCAACGACTGACACCAGACCCCGGCAACGACTGACACCAGACCCAGGCAACGACTGACACCAGTCCTAGGAAACGACTGACACCAGACCCCGGCAACGACTGACACCAGACCCAGGCAACGACTGACACCAGACCCAGGCTACGACTGACACCAGACCCAGGCAACGACTGACACCAGACCCCGGCAACGACTGACACCAGACCCAGGCAACGACTGACACCAGTCCTAAGAAACGACTGACACCAGACCCCGGCAACGACTGACACTAGACCCAGGCAACGACTGACACCAGTCCCAGGCAACGACTGACACCAGACCCCGGCAACGACTGACACTAGACCCAGGCAACGACTGACACCAGTCCCAGGCAACGACTGACACCAGACCCCGGCAACGACTGACACCAGACCCCGGCAACGACTGACACCAGACCCAGGCAACGACTGACACCAGACCCCGGCAACGACTGACACCAGACCCAGGCAACGACTGACACCAGTCCTAGGAAACGACTGACACCAGACCCCGGCAACGACTGACACTAGACCCAGGCAACGACTGACACCAGTCCCAGGCAACGACTGACACCAGACCCCGGCAACGACTGACACCAGACCCAGGCAACGACTGACACCAGTCCTAGGAAACGACTGACACCAGACCCCGGCAACGACTGATACCAGCCCAGGCAACGACTGACACCAGACCCAGGCAACGACTGACACCAGACCCAAACAACGACTGATTCCAGACCGAGTCAACGACTGAAATATTGTGATATCTTAAATAATATCTTTAACGTCCGGACTATTAACCAAAGATCTCACACTGAGCATTCTTGGCCAGCAATAGCGCGCCTCCTGCGTTCCGTAGACATACTTAATTATGCCTCATTTCCCCAGTCGCTCTTGTAGCTTATAACTAATAGGAATATCTCGTAATGAATATACGGAAGCCTCTTTGTCACGTAATCATTTAACAACAACGATGCGTTTTGCCGCTAAACCGCGTACATTCTCAATGAATATTTCAAATGTGATTGTCATTGATTATAACTATATAACGTGTCCATATATATATGCATACTGTACATTCAATACTGCTAAATTTACATCAATTCATTTTCGCGATTGCAATTGTACCAGGATCGACAGGGTGGGTAGAACATCGACTTGCAACAATGTGCTTAGCAAGTGTAGGGGAAAAGACATTTTATTTAGACAAATTAAGGAGAAAGGGAAAAGAGAAAGAGAAAAAAGAATAAAGGCGCAATGAATTAAGAAATACGGAACGAGCAATGCCAAAAACAGAAAAAGAAAGAGAAAGAGGCGAAAAAACACACACCCAAAAACTAGTGTCAGAGGCTTGTCGTGCAGAAACCGAGGCGACGATGAAATGAAATATGCGAGCGATTGGTAATTTTTGTCCCTCAGGCCTTCCTTTTGGTCGTTACTAAAATGTATATTATCACGACATCCCTTTGTTTTGCCATCCGTTGCGTGGTAATTAGTAATCCTCCTTTCTATGTGACATCGCTGTGTTTCTGATGTACGTTCTCGTTTGCGACTGATTGGCTGTATTCCGGGTAATTATATCTAACCTATGGTTACAGTTAATTTGCAACAAAGGGGCAACTACTCAATGTCTTCCTATCCTACGGGTTTTTTGTCTTTGCTCTACGTAAAATGGAGAAAATGTTGTGTCTTAAGGCGCGGATATTACGACCTGTCACTCACACTTACGTCCGAAGCGGGGACAGGAGATTTTCGCTGATCGCAAAACTACTGATGATACTGAACAGGATTATGGTGAAACAATCGGGAGATCGCTTCAGATCTAGGCAACATGGATTGATCCTAAGCGATCCAACGTGTTGAGTGATAACTTGTGTCTGCCTAATTATAAGTCTGTACGGGGGGCCTCCTTGGTCTAGTGGTTAGCGCTCCAGGCCGCAGATCAATATGTCACGGGTGCGAATCAGAGCCCGGACACATCATTAAGGGGGAATGTTTAGCTTGAGCCACGCACCTGTCTCTAAGATCAACGCCTGAAGATTGTTTTAATGCGTGTGCGTTATTTGCTTTGACTATAAGCGTTAAACAAACAGTCGTACTGAGCCAAGGGGCTATCACACCGCCAGTGATTACCCTGAATAATATGCCTTTGAAGGTGGTAAATTATAAGTTTTGTTATATGGGAAGTAAAAAAACCATTACGGATAATCTGTCGTTAGATGAGGAAATAAACACTCGCATTGGGAAGGCAGCCGCCATATTTGGTATGAACGTGCGTGGCAAAATTCATAACTAACCATTCGCACTAAAAAGCTAGTCTACAAGGCGTGTGTTCTAACCGTGTTGTTGTGTGGCAGTGAAACATGCATCACACATTGTGGCCAAGAAAGAAAATTTAACAATTTCAATTTTCGTTGCTTGCGAAACAGTTTGCGCATATGTTGGCAAGACAAAGTAACAAATGTTGAAGTCTTGCTCTTTATTGGCTTGGGAACGTTTATCGAATGCAAAAGCTTACCGCCAGCGAAAAAGGTCAACTGGACGGCCAAAACTCATGTATAAGGATGTTTGCAAGCGTGACATGAAGGCTTTAGGCATCGATTTGAATTCTTGGGAGGATTTAGCATCTCACAAGAGGGGATGGGTACGTCTGGGTGCGAGAGGGAATGGCCCACCATGACGGGCTCGGGTTTGAGAAACTGGGTTTGACAGGCCAATCTAGGCGTCCAGTGACTAAAAACAAAGATAGTGTATAATAAGGCTGTACAATTCTCGCGGGTTCTACTTCCGGTTTAGGTCTTTTGGGGACCAACAAAAAAACACGTGCTCTTAGAACGAGTGCGCATCACGCTGGTGCCTTGCTACAGCTGCTTGACGCGCACTCATTGTAGTCAACGTTTGAGAGTTGGGAACCGGCCAGCTGCGCGGTTTGGGCGTTCAGAATCGAGTGGGTGTGAAACTATTTTTTGCTTGCTTTGGTCCAGGCATTGCTAACTATGAAATCATAATATAGTCAAAGATAAGACATTTATCTTTCCATAATGCATGTGGTCCGTTGGATGAGACTCTTGGAAGCGTTGTATTTTGAGGCAATTCTTGCCACCAATTTTAGATTTCTTAATTACATTTTGTAGTAGAAGTGCTAAAAGTAGCAGTTTTCGGCCCAGTGGTTCGGTGTTTCACCGTGAACACAAGGCTGAGAGGCGACGCGGGAAGTCAGTTTGTTCTCCTCTGGTAGTTTCCCGTTCATTCGCTAGGTGGCGAAATCCAATATGGCGGCGGAACGTGAAAGGGGCTTATGTATGGCCCTGGTGAGTCGCACAAGGGCCTTTCTCTCCTGCCGTCAATGGTCTCTATTAAGTCTGTCAGGTCATTATTGTTCACACTAATTAACAAATAAGACCTATTTCTGCAAATTTTAATCCTTTTCGAGCCCATTTGACAATAGCCGAAAGTGTAGGCCTATGCCACACGGAACGGGTAACCCCCTCCAGCTGGAGGGTATCCCCGACCAGCAGTGAGATGCTATCACTTCAAAAGAGCTTATCTGCTTAGTGGATGATAGCTATGGTCTATATGTTGATTTGTCCATTGGCAAATTAAATCAACGTTAATGGTGTTTTTATTACGAACTTTGCAGGGAGTGGTTGCTGGAAGTACAATATGACGCACTCAAACGCATTGCGTAATGTTGAAGACCGAGTAGCTCAGTCGGTAGAGCGTTTCCCTTTTGATACTGGGGTCGTGCGTTCAATTCTCGAGGGGGGTGCAATTATTATTTTCCCTGCATTTCGTGCTCCCATAAAAGTGGTCATCACTGTTTTAAGTTTACACCAATTAGTTCATGCAACGGCACAGGCACAGTCAATCAATACGTGCATGGAGGGGGTGGGGGTGTAGAATTATTGCCACATTGGTCCTTTCATGAGATGAAATATGTCAGCATAATTCCATATACCCAGCATAATATCTCCCAGGGTAAAACACGGGGTTCAACAACGCTTGTGTGCACAAGTTTTCACGTGGTTTGATTTGGGTTTAACGGCACTTTTAGCCTGTATGGCTATAGGCCTATCGTGCCATTTCACGTGGGTCTATCATATGAGTAGTAGGCAAAGAATGTTCGGGTCATAGGATTCACTACATTCAATACAATAAAAAATACTCATAATAAAAGTAAAAAGAATAGTAGGTCCATAGACTAATATGTCACAGCACGAAGCTCCTAGCTGACGTGGAAAGCGGGTCATGTCAAATGACCCTTGCTGCATGCCGCGGGAAATACCCCCACTTTTTTCAAATGTACTCGCCCTAAAAGACCCTCCTTTTTCACATGTACTTGCTCCAGAACACACACACCCTTTTCATCTGCCTGAAATCGGTCATTGTATTACTTAAATCAGCCGGGAGCTATTTCGCAGCGAACCCGCAGCAGTGTCTCCCATTAGAGTTCACGCGTTGGGAGAGTCACGCAGTTTGTGTTTGCAGGCACAGCCTCGTTTTGGCGTCAATATGGCGATTCCGTGAATAAGGCGAATGACAGTCACGCATGAGACAACCGCATTCTGGTTTATCAACTGTCTAACCGCTCATATATTATATAAATCTACTAGGATGGTTATAATTGTGATATGCGCAGAATTTCAGTGGTCAGTTGTGCGGCCAAGGACAGCTTTAGCCGATCTTCTGTTTGAGGCGAGTGAAGGCCAACAACCGGAAAGTAGGCAGCACGTACAGGCCGTTGATGCTAGGCACTGACGTAGAGCATAAGTTTCCCTGTCTCGTCGGGTCTCGATAAGATCCCGTAGTGACTGTACAGCCCTATAGGATAGCCAACTCTTAATTTCGCGCGGTGATACGCCGTTCGCAGCGCCATCTATGAAGTACCGTGTTAGAAATGGGCGTATTTCTTTGGGCCAGGTTCGGTATCCCGCCCGGGACCCGCAACACGTGACAGCGAACTTCCGGGTGGGCCGATAGGGATATGCCTATTCCAATGAAATACACACACCGTTCATATCCGGTGCAAGTAGGAGCACTGAAACCAGCCTACTCTCATCACCTTTCAATCAGCCGTCATCTTCTCCCGAATGTCCCGTGCTGTTTTGTACGTGGCACATCGGCATACCGAATGGATGCGCCCGGGTGAAAGAAGTGTCGGGCGGTGAACCGATGCGTAATGTGCGTATTCGTTCGACCGCAGGGTTCCCCTCGGGCTAGCAAAGAAATGCGCCCAATGTCAACATGTCGGGCGAGAGGCTGGGACCACCGGCGGGCAGCTTCGTGCCACCAATTGATGCACAATTTGCCCAGTAAAGAAGCCAGCATCCGGATTTTGGGGATTTTCGAACGACCAATTAAAGAAAGGTAAGCCAATATTTGAAATTCTGTAACAGATTATTCGCTTTCATGTTGGCGTAAACTTTGCCGGCAAGTGTCTACCTGAGCGATAAAGAGGGATATTACTCACTCAAACGGCTAGCCTGGGAGGATGTCAGACATAAGGGCCACGCGACGTGAGGGCCGCGCGGATGTTTGGGGGTGGTGTGGACGAGGGATGGGGGTGGTGGGGACGGTAGCGGCGGGGCACGTGGCGGAGTGGGCGGGGGGGGGGGGTGGTTGTTAACGGTTTCGCAGCTTGACATTATGTCTAGACAAAGGTCCCAGTTCCAGGCAGCAGGTTCATGCAATCTTGTTAGGCTAGGTCTATATATATGGTAGTGTTGTTATAGGTGTGTAATTAATTACACAGCAGATTTGTAATACATTTATTTATTTTTTTGCATTGAAGTTCATTGTCTAGGATCTCTTATCATCCCCATAAATGAGTTGTAAATCCTTGGCTCTAAAGTCTGGAAGCTCATCTTCCATGTAACTGAAACAATCTAAAAGAATCATGTCTACCACCATAATGGGTGTTTTGTTGTCAGAGCTAAACCTGGTGTAACAACTGAACAATGGGACAAAGCCTAACTCTGTATAGATGTCAGGAATAATCCCCTGTAGACCCAATTCACACTCTCCCATAACTACCCCCCCTCCCCCCGGCTGTCATCTACCCCCCCCCCCTCGTTCCCTCCACCCCCGTCTATGGGGTGGGGAGCTAGCGCGGCCTTCCTGGACATACACCGCGTGGGAGACATAACAGGGCCATCGTTCATCAATCTCAACAAGTTTCAGACTAAGGGAAAATAACAATAAGTAGTCACTGATTGAGCATTAAGCTTACTAACTAATGATCACACTTTTCCATTCATTGACAGATCCAATAGCGGGTAGAGCTACCAGGGCAGACAGTGGAAACCCTAGATTTCTGAAAATACAATTAACCCTAGATGGACCATTTTTTTCCTTTGGTAGGCCTATAGATCTAGATATAATAATTTGTTATAGTCATAATCAGTATGGTGAGTAGTCGTGGATACTCAGTTCTGAATGGAAATACATTTAATATATTTTAAAGGTGGTCTAGCGGAAAATTGTATAATATACTGACCACTGTACTACTGGTATCCTACATAACCTTCGACTAAACGATATTATTCTGATAATTGTAACTGGTTATTTATCTATATTTCATAGGTAAATGGGTAATCAGTCTGCCGCATGAGGATCTGCTGAAAAGGGACAGCGAGCCGCTTCACAAGAATTGTGTGGTCTGCTCAAACCCTGCTTTTAAGGACTCCATATTCATAAATATTCATGAAGTGAAGCCTGAGATGACAGTGCTAACATTTTGGTGATGAATATAACTTGACATTGTCAGCATTAGTATTTCAAAGCCTTTTATATTATCCGAAGCATGTAAAAGAACATGTTATTGTATGAACTGTATGTTAAAATAAAACAATGAATATACTGACATGTTAGCCAATCAATTATGTCTGATGTTGTGTGTCGTATTTACTATGTATAATATAAATAACAACATAAATATATATAAGTATAGATATAAATGGATTAATTGCTGTTTATTGTCATAATTTGATACTGTGTTGTGTCGGCTATCTTTGCTGATTACACTGTATGTGCATATAACAATTTTGATCACATGGACAAAATATAGTTCTTTCGATTGCTGAAATTTTCCCGCATATGTTTCAACAGCTTAATTAGAAATATTTGTTAGCATGCAAAAATAAATAGTTTAGACTAAAGCTAATTTGACAATGAGATGATATGTACGAGGCAATATGTTCTGTACATGACCTCAGACTTCACTGTACTGAGACTGTACTGAGACTGAATGTTTATGTGATCAATTAAATGTGAATATCTAGAACAAATCACATGTCTATTTCTTACTTTGTTACAGTTCTTACAATATTCCATATTACAATCTTGTCCTGTTACAACCTGAAAACATCAAGTTATTTGCAATTGTCTAATTTAGTTCGAAAGATTTGATTCATTTTGACAAATCAAGGCAATTTTGCATTATTCCAACGAATTCTTGTTTTACATTGTTCGGCTGGTCAAACTGCAAAAGTGCGCTCAAAAATAAAATTCTTGGACTTTTTGCTTAAAAAAAAAATTAATATTGGCGGCCATGTTATAATATTCCAACGAACTTTTACTTTGCATCGTTCAACAGGTCAAATTACAACAGTGCGCCAAAAATCTTACATTAATCTCGTGGAACTATTATTTGATGGATTTTTCTTTATTTTCTTAAATTTTGGCGGCCATTTTATATTATTCTAATGAATTCTTATTTTGCGTTGTTCACCAGGTCAAACTGCAAAAGTACACACAGATTCGTACAATAATATCTTAGAACTATTACTTTATAGACTTTCTTTGGCTATCTTGGCGGCCATCTTGAAAATGGCGGCAATTTTTTAATATCTCCATAGTCCATAGTTCAATTTTTCCACACCTCAAACTCTACAAGTGTAACAAATTGGGTTCTTTTACCACCAGAGTACAACACATTGCAGCACCACCGCGGATACTAGTACATAACTCAAAAAGAATAGCAAAGTCCCCCCTCCTCTTCGCCGCTCCCCCACCACCCCCTCCGCCACCAACCTCGACAGGGAGGAGGTGATAATGCATAACGGCCTCTCCACCCCAATTTCTGCCCTACCAGATTTTACCGATGCCGGCTTCTCCGACCCTCAACGAATCATCAAATCCGGTCGCGCAAAATCGGAATCAGCACGATATCATACCCCCCACCGCACTCCACCCCCACCCCACACCGTGCAGCAAACGGCGCTACCATTCAACCACGTGCTTTTGTTTACATTCTAACACGGAATTTCAGAGGTGGCGCCTCGGTTTGTTTTGTCACAATTTGCCCATAGGGAAAGTTCACAGTTGGGCATCCTATTATACACTATCCTTGCTAACAACCTAGACCTAACGACAGGGTCATCGATGCGACGACTGCAGTAAGCTCTGTCGGTCACAGATATGCTTATTTAGTCATAAGCGCAATTGCCGCGAAACGAATCTTATTACTTAAATCAAAGCAAAAGCTGCCAATCCATCGTTATTTCGCAAACAGACGGATGCCAACAACCAACAACTATAAGATCACTGGGTGCCGTTAGAGCGTATTAGCTCATATTACAGCCTATTGGGCCTCACGGTTCGCAGGCGGTCTGATTGAATAAAGTTGGACAGAAAAAGCCTCGACATTGCAAGTTAAGACGATAAATCAAACTACCTTTTTTCCGCCAGATCAATATATTGCATAACGATTATGGAAAGGAACAGATTCTTTCATTTAGTTTAATTAAGAACTGATACCGCGAGTTTTGCATGACGGGAAAGGAGCAAGGCGCAGGAGGGCAGGTGGGGGGGGGCAAGAAGCATCCTCAACCCCACCAGACTTGATCACTGTTACCCCGGCCTCCAATTATTAACGCCCTCCAGGATGGGTAGCCAGAGGACCCCCGTAAATGACCACAATCCAATGGGCTAAGTCTTCCCCAATTGCTGACTGTCAGCCTAGGGATTCCGCTCGACCTTGAACCCTCAGGGCGGATGGAACAGAGTGTGATAAATGTCTTGTTCTTCACTCCACTCACCTGCAGCGACCACTCCTCTCCATCCACTCTACACCGCCCCCCCCCCCCACCCCCCGCATCTCCTCCTCTTGAGCAGACCCGGAAGACATCTTCTTATTAGACTTACCGCCCCCCCCTCTCCACCTCGAACCGACCTCGTCACCCTGGCATTGTACCCACAAAATGACCATCTTTGCTTATCGCCCCATCCATATGCCCCGCCATGCACCCCCCCCCCCCCACCACGGCTCCGTGTCTTCTCATCCCTGCCCGCCCGTCACACAACTGACCTGTATCGCCACCGTCAGCCGCTCACCACCCCCACCGTTTGACCTGACTGATCATGATGACCCTGAGCACCCCCCCCCCTCCCCCCGACACCCCCACACACCCCTCACTCTCCACCGAGGACAGCAGGTTCAGCATCACCTTGTCTCATCTCTGTCTCGTTCCTATTTTCCTCTCG